>CM046998.1:9000000-9372500 GCA_025698465.1 Gossypium longicalyx | reverse complement strand
CATGCCCCTTGAATGAAGAAAAGTCTTGGTCCGATTCTGCAATTTTGCATCTGACTTTATTCTTTGGATACGCCTTGATTCTTAAGGCCAACAATTTTCCTCCATTTTGGACTGCTAATACAAACACTCATGAGGAAACATGACATTTAAGCATTCAAAGAATCATTTGAAATCAAAAGTTACCAGTGATTTGCCTCGAATGAACGCTTAAAACTTTAGGCTGGAGTTGACTTCCTGCAGTTAACCCTGTCTCAACAATGAATATAACAGTAAAAAAACAGTGTCTTCCAACTAAAATAAAGCTAAGATACAACACACAAAGTCCATTGCACTGTAATTAATGATACCAAAAAGAAACTAAGGAATACATTATACATTGAAAAGTAAATATTGGATTCATAATCTCTAAGGATTACATAGCAAACTATAGATTAGACTGATTAGTCATTTAGATAGAGAGGGTCAAACAAATTCCCCAAGTATACAATAAAAACATTAAAAAAAAGATCACATCAAAGTAAAAAAGTCTAGTCAAAATTCATCAAACCCAGAAATAATAAGGCATTTAAATTGGTCCCAGATACATCAAAATGTAGATTAGTCATTTAGACAGAGAAGGTCAAACAAATTCCCCAACACTATAATGTCTATAACAAAACACACAAAAGAAGAACTTTACATCAAAATAGAAAAATAACTCAAAATTCATCAAACCCAGAAATAATAAGCCATCATTTTAGAGAATATTAACAAGTAAGTTATCTACACTAATCTTACAAAAGAGAAAACAGAGTGAGGGGAAAAGCTGAAAACCTGAAAGCATTATCCTTTTTGCTGGTGTTACGTTGGGGCTGTTGTTTGAAGCTGGTTTCTGTGGAATTGAAACAGGCAAGCAAAATTTGTAAAACACAAGTTAAATAAGGGGGAAAAAAATATCAGATTGTCGATTTTGTGTTTGTAGAAGGCTTAATTCCTCTTTTGCCCCTTTACTACAGCTAGATTATCACTTTGGTACCTATACTAACTTTTATCATTTTGGCCCTTGTATTTTATTTTTGTTATCAATTTGGTCACTGCACTTTAATTTTGTAATCCCGTTATCTCTACCTAAATTTCCATTGAAAAATTAAACTAACCAATCACACATTACGAGGTGTCAGAAAAAGTAAAAAAGACAATTTTTTTAAAATATAACAAAACTAAAGAAAAATCATTAAAATTCAAAAAATCATTAAAACTTAAAATTATAAAAACTGAGAATCATAATCTATATTTCAAAATTGTGCGCAAAATTTTATAAAAATTTAAAAATTTTCTTAATTTTAAAAATTCAAAAATAATACCATAAAATTCCTATAATTTTGAGTAAAATTCTAAAAAAGTAAAAACCTTAAATTCCAAAGAAAGGAAATTTTAAAACTTATAATTTTTAAAAGCATTTTTTACAATTTTTAAATATAGATTATATTTTTTTTTAGTTTTATAATTTTCTAAGTTTTAGTATTTTTGGGAGATTTTTTTTATTTTTTAATGTTTTTATAATTTTTAAAATTTTAAGATTTTTTTTATTTTTTTACATGCCACAAGACATTATTGGTTGGTTTAATTTTTTTTTTAAGGAGATTTGTAGGGTATCATCTATACATAATGAAAATACAGGACCAAACTAATAAGAAAATTGTATAAATACCAAAGTGATCATTTAACTATAATATAGGGGCCAAAAGAGATATTAAGCTTTTCTAGAAATGCCAAGTTAAGGTAGACTTGTCCATTGGTTGGGTCACCCGGGCCTGAAGGTCCATTCGAAAGTGAGAGAGTTTGGGTAAAAATATGGACTTGAAAAATGCTCTTTTAACTCGAGCTCGGCTTGACCCAATCTGAATTTACAAAAAATACTGTTGTTTTTTTTTACAAAAAAATATTTTTTTAATTTTTTTATTTATTAGGAAACATTTATTTTAATATTTTTAGTGTATTTGATGTATTATATTTTTTAAATTTATTTTTATATAAAAAATAATATAATTTTTTTAATACAAACAAATTAAACCGAACTTAAGTTTTAACATTTTTATTTCGACGAAACTTAATTAAAATTTTAAATCTATTTTTCAAATAACTAAATTTTTTATTTCCCCGCATAGACAACTCTAAGAGATGGTGACAATGTGAAATAATTTTGTTCCATGTAGTACGAATATGGAAAAAGGAGAGTTGATTGAAGCGGGATTGATGGGGCTTTTTAGACCCGTAAAACTCAACTATCTAAGCATTTAAATGGTTCATAACATTGTAGGCCAAAAGCAACCAAAAACCCCAAATATTTGAGTTTGGGTCCAAAACGTGAATGTAGGGATTAAAATTAATTGAAATATTTTAAAGAAAAATAAAACATTAAAATTAGTATATTATCATATAAGTAAAGTTACAATCCAATATCAAAGCAGGGAACGATTTAAAAAGAAGTTCAAGGTCACAAAAATTTAAAGCATTTAGTTTGATCAATAGTTGAAAGGCAACCACATAAAATGACAAGTAGCTACTGATGAACTACCTTGACAAAAGTCTTTTGACAACAAAGGTTTTAGAGCCAACAAATTGCTTCATAAGCATATCTACATGACACGGCCATGGGCAATGGCCAAACAATTGACTAATTAACAGTCTCTAGGTAATCCTTGAAGAAATATAAAAATTAGGTATAAATACCCAAGTATAAATCCTCTTTCTCACTCTCTACAGATTTTAGTATCCACTTAAAGTTATCTTATTTCCTTAATCTTATAAAATTCTATAGTAATTTAACTATCACAGAGCGTTCTAAGATAAATTTTAGTATCTTTCTAATTCACATTTGTCTTACAACAACCTTAAGTCTCTAAACTTAATTCATATATCTCGCAAGTCATCTCCAAACTCAATCCATTACAGGTAAGATGATTGAAAATTTAATCTTAATAATTAAATTTAAGGAATAGCACACTAAAATAATATCTTAACTAAAAGAATATGCAACTAAAAATATTTCCTAGAATTAGAATCACATTAAAAGCATCTGCCTTCATATTGTTTTTTGGCCTTTTGCATTGCAACAAAGGAACCTCAAAACCCACCATTTATTACCTTTTCACATTGCCAACGAATCTTTACATCGACGCTTACACACTTCACATTTTTGTCTTTTATGCTGTCCTAAAAATCCTAGTGGGAGTGATCTCGGTGTTTTAGAGAAAATTTTGGAAAAAGTAAACTCTTCAATATTACACAAAACATTATAAAAGTTATAATATGTGTATATGATTATAGAAAACACATTAAAAAAATTGTAATAGCTTATGTGATGGATTAATTGTTTTGTGCAGCTAAAGGCAATAGAAAACTTATATTATAATATTATATTTGCAGTTATAAACTCTGATATATAGACCAGTTCTGGTGCATAACTTTGTAAGCTTGGGTGACACTAACAAGCAAGTCCTTGTTGAAGATGGCTGAAAAGGTTGCTGAAAGTCAAGGACTGCTGATCTCCTCGAGAAGTTGAATGAACGTTGAAGAAAATAAGAGCATCTACATTTACATTAATTGGATTATTTCCCATAGTGTTCAGAGGTTAATGTTTACCGAAGTAGATTTGGTTTGAAAGGGTAATCGTTGTTTTTATTTTTGTTTCATGTGAGTTGGTCAAGAAAACTGTAATATAGGGTTAGGTTTTATTAAATTTAGTTTGATTCGTTTCTGTTACAAAACAAAAAATTGTAATCAAATTCTATTTTTTTTATTTAATTTACAAATATTTGTATAATATAAAAAATATTTTATATACAAATTAGTGAAAATAGTGTAATATATATAATTTATCTTCAAAAAAGAAGCCTTTAATTAAATCAAATTAGAGATAACTTGGTTTCCATTTTCTTTAATAGCCATCAAATTTTATATTATAATTATAGATCTTCAATTTGAATTTTGAAGTAAATTTGGAATAAGAGGCTTTTGATTAATTCGAGTAACAAGAAAAGAGTTTTGAATTCTGAAAAGAGATGTTATGTGTATGGAAGTGGATGAACTCTTTAAAGGTACCCAATACAACCCACTATAAATACCTTACATACTTCATAATACAAATATGCGTTTTCCTATTTTTACAACTGTAATATATATTAAAAAATGCTTAATGAAATTCAAACTCATTGAGGCCATCAGTATCAGAAATTTAATTTCCCCCGCCCCTTCTCTTTTCCCCAGAAAATTTTCATTTCCAGTTCTATTTACAGAGTTTAATTGTTGCTCCATGTGATAAATAAGGCAAATTTTAACAACATGAAGAAATCAACAACTCACCATGCAGGCAGCCATTGCAGAAACTTATAAAAGAATCCAAAAACCACCAAACCCACCTCAAGAAAAACACCTGGAATGGAGGAAAAAAAGAAAAAGAAAAATAAGCATAAAATTAGATGCAGAAAAATCCCTAGTACAAAGAATTCATGAAAGTAAAGAGAGTATTTAAGAAGATTGGAAAAACTTACCAAAATAGTTTTCTCAATCTTTGGAAAAGCTGAAACAAAATAGCCCAGAAAAAAAAAGGACCTCGGTTGATACAAAACTATACCAGGGCCGGCCTATGGCATCTTCAGTGCCTGTTTCAATTGTGCGAAAGCGGCAGGATGCATTCTAGCCATAGCAGAATTAAATGACTCCCCATGAAGGGCAGAACATGTTTGAAGATTTTCCCTCACCGAGTTTTCCAATGACAATTGGTTGATAGGGTCTGAGAGCTTGATCTGAAGGATGGCAACACCAATCCATCATAAATACTTAGGTAAATAGATATATAAAATTTGGTGAATGATTTGACTAAAGAATGTTAACCTGTCTTCTCCTTAACTCCTTACTGGGAAGCAAGTCCTCACCATGAATCCTGCTAGAGCTCATGGTATCGCCACTGCAATGTATTAGCAAAAATTGAGAATGAAATTGGTAATGAATCTCTAATGTTGAATCTCCACCCAACTAAATTTTATATTATGATAACCTTGACACTTCCTCAGATAAGTCATCAGTCCCTCCCAAGATTACACTGGTGCAGACGCTGCATAAAGTTTATCACCATTGCAATAATTAAATGTTATCCAATGCTCAGCAGCAGATATTCATCAAAACCAAGATTGAGCTTGTACCTTAGTATCTGATCAAGTTTGTCCAGAACCTGAGGCAGCCTTAATGTCAAAATTATGGAAAGTGCTAGGCCAAATGTTTTCTTCTGGTGTGAGGATACATTGTCTACCTGTATAAACATGCAAAGATAATGATAAAAGCAAAAATTAACCTGATGAAGCCTGCCAGACCAACTCTAGTTACCCAATTCACAATCCTAACCAAAGCATAAAACCTCTAGATAGTAAAAAATAAAAATAAAAAATCAGTTTTTTTTTTCTTTGATTATTTTCGAGTTAAAACATCAATGCAAACAGCTGAGAACACTAACAAGCCAACTACTATTGTCTACTTTGTAGGAATATATCTTCTGCTAACCTTGTCAAGCCATATGTCAACCAGGCAAAGAAGAATATTATCTTCAATAGCTACACCAGTCTGCTGCAGTAGTGAAGAAAGAGAAGATTCTGATGTTAGTTGTGCAAGATAGTTGGTATTCATCACCCAAATCCTAGCTAGGATAGCAGCTGAAGATGCTTTAACTGCTGTCTTTGAAGGATCCTTGTCGTCTCCTCCGCATAGGCAAATAACAGCCAATTTCTGCCGACATTTAACAAAGGGTAGCAAGAATTAGATGTCATGAAAATGCATATATCACAGCAACTATAACTGTGGACAAGAATGATAGAAAATCTCGATCGATAAAGAACCAAGCTTACTTGTAAAGTACTGCTGATTAACGGAGGCACTTCCGTGGGAAAGCACTACAAAATAGCAAAAAGATGAGCAGTTACTAAAACTGATTGAGTTTCTCGGGTCCAACACAGTTTTAATGATTTTAAACCTCCATGGTCATCGGTAAACAAATCTATCATCCGAGCAAACAATTTTACTGCTCTTTTAGCAATTTAAGGAATAACCACCCTATTCATGAACAACAGTGAACTTAAGGATGCAAAGCCCAGTGGTAAATACTCAGTTCATGTATACAACCATATATAAAAGCTAAACCACCCTGGTTCTCATGTTATTGTTCCCTGGCATATGTTCTTGATTACAGCTGATATGACTAGATTTGAATAAGACTCTTCTTTCCAGGACTCTTCACTATAATTACATCATATATGACAAATAATGTGAATTAATGTTCTCTTAGTGCAAAACTGATAAAGAAACAAGTAGCACTCTCTTTGAAACATGAACATTCAAGAATGCATTTGCCGGTAAAATGTCCATTGTCTGTAATAATAGAGTTGAAATGAAAGTAGGTGTTTAGCATCAAAGGTTTCACATTATGGGATGTCATGGTTTGTAGGTATGACAAAAAGCAGGATAGGCAGCACATTATATTACCAAGAAAGTATACAATGACAACCTTGTATATGGAAACAATGAGCTGCAAGCATACATACACAATGGTATGCTTGTGGGCATGTCTGTATTCATTATTAAAACTTTTTCAATGGATATTATGTGGGGAGAAAATTCAATATACACATACTGCTACTGGCTTCGTCAAAATTTGGCCTATTTTTATGTGATGCCACTGTGCTGAAAATCTACTATATAATACCTGTATTAGAATGTCAATGACAGGAAGTGTTGAAAGTAGCCCTCTATCATTGACATTTCCAACAATGAGATCCAGAAGTCTAGCTACATTGGAAGCATGCATGCTAAGAAAATCTCTTCCACCCAAAATGATGTAACCTTCAGTAATATCAACTGCAACCTGCAAGCATATTAAGATCAATATAAGATTGAGGGAGGGAGGGAGATGGGTAGGTGTGCTGCAAACAATGATTTATGATGCAATATAAAAACCTAAAGCACCAAATGCAATAGCAGACAATCCAGGACCATACATACCTACACCTTTTTTAAAGGAGACATTAAATCCTACTTTCTTGAGAAACAATACAAAAAGGGAAATGAAAGCTCTGACCTAACAAGGACAGAAATTATCCAAGAAGTCTAACCTGTAACTGGTCAAAGTTTCTTTCCAATATTTCCACAAGGCATGGGAAATATGCTAAGAGTTGAGGCACCATTGTAGGTGCATGAGAAATTGTAGCCTCCCATAGCTGCAGAGATGAGAACATTTAGCACAAGATGTTTACAGTAAAGACAGCCAAATAAATGATCAATGTTTCCGGGCAGTAGTCTCACCAGCATGCTATCCTCCAGAAGATTGAGCTCATCTGGGCCATTTATATCAATCCCCTTTTGAAGAATGGGCAGGAGCATTGCATAGCAACTAGGTGATTGGTACCCAAGTGCAACCACAAAGTTCCGCAAAGCAATAAGAAGCTGTATCTGTAAAAGGCTTTCACCAGAAGATTCCTCCCAAACCTTTTCATATTGAGAGGTTCAAGCAAATTAAAAGAAGATATATTTTAAAAGAACAGCAGATAAATACAGTCTATGGCATTTCTGCATGAGTAGCCAAGTTAATTAACACCCATACACTCAAATTTGCCTCAGCATTCCAATTCTAATCACTAATGGTTAAGTTGAGCACTTAATCATGCATGGCAGCAAAATTTGCACCATGTTTCACAACAGCAATTTCTGAAATTAGTAATTATCTGATTTGGTAAAATGGTTCCCTGTTAAAAACCCTTTGTACTTATACTGTCAACAACTAAGCATAAGAAACTGTCAGAGAAGAAACTAAAGCAGTGACAACAATACCATCTGGAAAAACTGCATCAAGTTGTTAGCGTACGGAATGACTTCATTGACATGGCCCAGAAGAACAGAAATCAAATTTAAAACCTGGACCTGAAATTGAGGTGAAAAGCAGCAACATGTGAAGTTGAATGTCAGGAATATACTAGGCAGCATATACAAGTGCAAGCACAAATAGAAACACAAACAAAGACTCAGATTTAAATCTGGACAGACTCTCCCAATACCAGAATTTGCATGTCACATTTGAGAACCTATATTTCCTAAACAAATCATTACAATATGATCTTAATAGCGAACAGGCAAAGCACATCAATAGAAAAAGCTAAAGTTCACATCTATTCAACTTTTTCATCAGATATCATGCATGCATTAAAGAAATTCCAAAGCTTTGAGTATAGATTCCAGAAATTTTCCACAATCTGATAAGATACATTAGTCTTTTTTCTAAAAACAATAAAGGAAAAAAAATGCCTAAGCAAGTAGTGGACAACAACAAACAACAGCAGAATTACCTTCGAATCAAACTCTTGAACTTCTTTGACCAAATTAAAACATGAAACCCAGCAAACAGGAAGTAGATCAGAAAAATCTTTCTCTGAAAAGCTTGCATCTTCAACATGTAAACACAAAGATCTGCAGGCAGCCAGCTAAAACAACATACAACACAGTGAGTGAAGTACAATAACCTTCATAAATAGATTATTATTAAGATGCAGAGAGAGCAGGGAAACATGATGAAAAAGGAAAAGCAAACTTCTAGAACATACCCTCACAGATAGATCTTTGTCCTGTAACAACCGTATCAAGGCACAGTATACAGGCCTCTTTGTGTCGTTCTTAATCTGCATGGATGCAAACATCAGAAAAGAATCATTATGAGTAATTTCCTGCAGCAACCAAAGTAGAAATTGAAGAGGAATAACAAATAACGCACAGTATTATATCGACATTACGAGTTCCAGACTCAAAATGCATCATTCTTCTACTATGAAGACATAAACCAGATTAAGTTCATGTAAAATCACTTATTCAATGCACACCAAATCGGTAGTGGCACTTATCCAAACTCTGCCTTTGATTTATGTACTCTATTTCTAGTGTTGCAGCAAATGGAACAGGATCAAGTGCGAAGGGTTTTAGAGTTATGGTTTGTTCTGAGTCACTAGCTTGTTCTGAGGGGAACAGACTTCAGGGCTCAATTAGAAATCTACCACGTCAGATATTAAAAGGTTTAGCAACCATCATATTGTGAGAGCTAAAGATTCAGTGATGACTGTACAAGCTTCTGACCTGAAAACTATTGGTCATATGCTATACTGATGAAAGCCACAACATGCTGCTGTGGCATGCATGCATAGAAACATACATACAGGTCATAGAAAGAACGTTTGGACAAGATATAGATAAGATGTTTAGAAATATAATTATGTTACCTCAGAAACCCATTGTCCCAATATTAGTGCAACTTTCCGGTGGATGATGCGCATATTTGGATGATCATTAGAAAGTTCAAGGGATAAAGCACCATCAAACCTGCAATCCAGGATTGTTTGAGAAAAAGTACTTCCTACTGAAACTAAGAAGATCATACCAGTTTATTTATTCACAATGCAATAAATGCAATTCTTTAAAAACTAAAAAACTGAACCAAGGGATAAATTTTAAAAAGGAAACAACTAAATGATGTTTATTGAGCCCCAAAATAAAGACTAAATATTGTTTCCTACTTTTCTTGGATTACATTATCTGGTAAAAATAATAAAATACAAACAATGCCCCATCCCAAAAGAAGATAAAAAACAACCCCAAACAACCAAGGGTTAGAGCAAGTATATCCACAGAAAATTTATCAAGTGACTAGACACCAAATATAGCACACTGGAGAATGGGCATACCAATCTTTGAAGCTCAGGTAATTTGAGAGCTCATAATAAACATAAGCAGCAGCGCCGTAGGCAGCATCTTTAAGAAGTAACCCTGGAGTAATTTCAGTCACCGAAGTTGGGCAACCATTCATTGCCTCTTGAAGGATAGACACCACAATAGGAGCTAGGAGCTAAATAAAACAAGCTGATTAGAATAAGCGCTCATGCATCTATATGAAACAACGGCCAACCAAAAGACAACAGAAAGGATAGTAACATAATAACAAACTAAATGATATGTACTAAATTACCACTTACTTGACTGTGATTTTCAAACAACACAATATACAAAGCCTCCGCACAAGGCCTCAGTTTCTCTGTCCACTGAACCATATCTTGCTCATGGTGAAAAGCCTCAGAGTTCTCATACCATTCCTCCAAATCACTTGAGTTCAGGACAAAATACCTGTTAATACATTAAGCAGAACAGGTGTAAAAACATGCAAACAAAAGGTAATTAAAAAATATTAATTTTAACCATGGTTTTCTGAATAGTTTTCTCTTTCCTCCCCACAAGTGTGGTTCAGAAGGGGGATGGAAAAGGAAACATCATACTGTGCAACAGCCAAAAAAAACTGATAAAGGTAATTACCTCCTTATTAATACGTTGCATAAAAGTACTATCCGTTCCTTAGGCAGAAGGGAAGTCAAAACACCAGCAACAGCATTAGAATTGTTTTTCTTCATCTGCTCTAGCGTAACAGAGTTCTCATCCATAACCCGTCCAGTAAGACTTGGTTTATATTCTTTACATTCCAATACACTTTTTACCATTACCATACACTTAATCAGGAGTTGTGAAAATGATAATACATCTGGCTCAGGATCTGTAATCTTATTTAAAGAGAAATTGAGGACAGGTTGAAGAACACATGTATCACCAAATGAATAAGGATGCCTTTGTTGTATTGCAACTAAAACCTTCATCAATTTAGTACATGCCTTCTTTATAAAGTCCCAAAATTTAGGATGTCTACTCTGAAAAGATGTATCTGTAACATAAGGTAACACGTACAAATAAATTAATCATGCAAAATCTTTTAACAAGTATATGATATAGCTTCAGCTTTAAAGCGTGGGACCATAGGTTGCTTCTTTTTTTCCCCTAGCAATACAAAGATCACAATTTAAGAACAAAGAAAGATGGTTTTGAATGGAAAAAAAAAAACAGAAATTAAAATACACCAAAGAACTTGAAGTAGTTTTATATGCAAAAAATATTGCAAGCGTCACACCCTCAAATCATGAAAGGGCAAGGGTCTTGGATAAAAGAAAGCAGGGGAGACTTTTAAATAATGAGTATGTTACTTGTAATGATTGCTTCTTTTTTTTGGTTAATTGAGAACTCTTTTGACAGGACATGCTAATTACCATTTTCTTAAGGAGAACTGTTAAAGATCTAATACATATAAATCTGCTTTTTTTTTTTCTATATTTGGGACCAAAATTGACCGTCAATAACAAGCTATCTTACAGTATGGAAGAAATGATTGAGCAGCATTCAAAAGCACAGGAGACACCTCTTTGACTGGTCTTATCTCCTGCAAAATGAGGCATTTAAATGATATACTCTCATTCCAAATTGCCAGAGAAAAGGGGGGGGGGGGAGGCAAAGGAATGAAATGGCAATTGAGTATAAAATCTAAATTTTCTAAAGAAAGAGAAAGAAGTAACTAGCACCTGAATACATTTTGCATCACTTTGAAACCCTGAAATCACTAACTGACATATTATCTTTAGACAAAACAACCATCTTTCACATGTTAGATAAAGGTCATCATGATGCTGCTCCACAGCACTAGAACCATAGCTCTGACTGATTGTAGAAAAACCATGCAATATTGTTTGTATATCACTTTGCCAAAGACGCCAGCAAAACTCAAATAAATGGGAGGATATCTGCCAAGAAAGTTTCCAAGTCAGAGTCTTCCAGTCTATAGAACAGACTATAATTTGAAAATTAAAAGTAATTTGATCCTAAACTGGGTAGACGATAATATCTGAGAGAAGACTGGAGCACAGAAATGAAGTACTAATAAGACAGAATGTAGAAGCCACTAACTACAGTACTAAATGCATATATTCGCTAGCATAAGAGTGCTTTTCAAATCAATGCTAGCCAAGCTTATGGAAACAGACAGGGTAGCATCTACCTTCATTTAAATAAGAGGGGGGCTCAAGAAATTGGAAGACTACAACATGACCTCGATTTAGGGGGAACTTATACAAAAGGAAGATGTTTCAATAACAGCATACCTCAGCAAAAGTCCTTTGGTCTGCAGTAAGACGTTTTGTGGATAATTCCTTCAAAGTTCTGAAGAGAATCATAAAAATCCTGTGCGAGGTAAGAACATCGGCTGATTGAAGCTGCTGTGCTAGAAAAGAGAACAGCTCTGGCCTAAAATCATATACCAACAAATCAATATATATCATTAGCTACAAAAGGGAATCATTTGAGAAATCCAATATTGCAGGATAAAAGAAAAACATATTCTAGCTCAATTAAGCAGGAAAGCACAGTAATGAATACGAATCAGTCTAACGACTGAAGATATATACCATTCCCGAGGATAATCAAAACGAGCAATTTTGGAAATGAGGACCGCCAGCATTTGAGCAATCTGTATCAGGGAAAAAAAATGCAAAAGACAGATATTAAAGCTCGCAAACTCAAAAGAAATTACAGGCCACCATGCCAAGAGGAATATATACCAGAAGCAACTAGTAGACAACTTAAATACAATCAAATTGCAGCATTCCTAAGTCCTAGCCTCCATGTTATAGTTAAAAAACATTGTGCACATAAATTATTTACCAATAAAAAAATGAACTTGGGAGAAATACCTGATTATTTTCTTCTCTTAAGTGTGATAACAATTTTTTCTTTAAATGTTGTTTCTCTTCGCTGCTTATCCCCCTGAATACAAAATTTCAGGTCATTTAGGAAACATATATATTTGATTTTAAGAAATAAATAAAGGAAAAATAGTTAAAACGCTCTTTATCAGCTTGTAGGGCTGGATTTGCTACGAAAAAAAGGCAAATGCAGTTTCGGATGAGTTAAAATGAAAAGTAAACTCTCAAATTTGAAGTTCGTACTCATATGAATCAAATGCATGAAAGACTAGCGTATATCTTACGAGGAATCGCGTCTCTTTCTCCAATACCGATTAATACTGTTCTTGAAATATACAGAGGCCATCAATCGAATATCTACTTGAGATACTAAATCTTTCGCTGTAATCACTTCCTAAAAAACACACAGAAGAAAAGTTTCCAGCTTAAATGCGCACAGATTTCAAATGCATTTTACAGAAAATGTAAAATAAGGAAAGATAAATAAATACCATGAGGCAAGAGCAGAAACCAGGTCTGTTCTCGGATTGAGAGAGCGCCGCTTCGGCCGGTTTGCGAACGGACTCGTCTTGGCTCATTGAGTTGACTAGCAACGTGTATAAGGCAGGCAAATCAGCAGCCGAAAGCGCCATCGGTAACTCTTAACAATCTCCCTAACCCTCTTGTGTTAACTATGAGAAACAAGCTGAGTCGAGTTAGCAAGTTGGATCGGCGAATCGTGAGATTTACGAGAAAAGATTCTGGCGCGGCGACTGAGGCTTGGACATCCACATGGATGATGGACGTTTTGAGGTTCTTAACGGTGTCGTTTTTGAGCTTTTCTATTTGACGACGGAAATGCCTGGAATGATGTGGGGTCGAGGCAAAGAAGAGACTATGTGATTGAGACGGTGTTGGTCGTCTTTGCGGCCTTTCTGGCAGATATATTAATATATCAAGCTTAGATAAAAACAAATGGTGAATTGATGGCTTTGGTCTCTTTACTATGTTCGAATTTATGATTTAGTTACCTTACTTTAATTTGGCATAATTCCATCCTACCACTTTTATAATATCATAAATTAATTCGAATAGTTAACTGTGTTAATTCATTTAAAATGATCATGTATTTTTTTCTTAAAAAAATCTCTTTTAATCAATGTTTCTAGAATTAAACCAGTGGTTGAATTTGTCAAGCCATTGGTTTGTTGGTTCGATCGGTTTGATAAAATTATTAAAAATTTAAAAATAAAAAAATAGATATTAAAAATAAAAAAAACTTAATTCAACAGTTTCAACAACCAGTTCAATTGATTTTTTAGTTGATTCAACCGGTTTATATCAATTCTTGATCCAATTGGTTCAATATCATTTTTTGGATCGATAGCCCAACCGACCCAGTCCAATTCAAACATCATTACTTCCAACTCATTAGGTTGACATGTATTCTTTATATTGAAATAAGTGTTTTTTAAGAAAAATTTATATCAACATTTTAATTGAAATGGTTAATGATGTTAATTTTTTGACTAATTAATGAAATTATAAAAATTGAGGCCAAACTTTACCAAAATAAAGTGTAAGGACTAAATCCAAAAGTTGATCATAACAAAAGGATCCAAAATAGAATTATACCAAAAGATAGGAATTTCCATAGGGTGTGAAATGGTGTATCTCATCTACTATGCATCGCCTCAGGTCACATGGTAACGATACAATGATGATAACAAAAATAGGGAACCAAAATTGTAACAGTCCACTTTCTGTTTTCTTGGTAATAAATAAAAGGAGTAGTGAAATTAAATTAAAATAATATTTCATAAAACTATTTTTAAAACTAAAAAATGTTGGACTGTAAAATAAGTGATGAAATTTGAAACATTAATACACATTGGTAGCAAACTCCTATGTTACTGAAGTGTAAGTGCTTGTCCAATGCTGTAAGTAACTTCAACTTCCAACAATAATTTGTGTCTGAAATTTATGCCTCCTCCGGTTTATGCTATCAAGGATAGGACAAAGAGTGGAATAGTTTAACCCAAAAGGGAGCATAAAAGATAAATAATCCATATTTTATGTTTTGCGGGTCCAGATGATTACACAAATGCCCCTAACCATTTACTTTTTGGGTAAGCAAGTCCGGACTCAATTGAATGGACTTAATTATTTAATTAGGTGCATCTGTTTCTCTTTTGAGATGGGGATCTCCATTTTGTTTGATTATATATTCAAACTTTCTCTATAACATATTCATTTATTTATTCGTATTTTTCTGTTCCTTTTTTCAGTATTGTATTTGTAGATGTACCCATTTTTCTATTGAGTCTGGTACTATTTTGTTTAGGTGTATCATTTCATATTTATCACTATTTTTTAAGAACATTATATATATATATATATATATATATATATGTACAATTGAGATTAAATAAATCTTAAATATAAAATACTCATCAACTACATAAAATATTCTTTAATAAACTTCACAAATACAATTCGTCATTAAACAAGCTAAAATTAAATAAGAAAATTTTTATTGCATAAATTAAATAATAAGATCATCCCATAAAATGCATATAACAATCCACAATTCAATAAATCCAAAATAAATAATAAAAATTTAAAATTTAAATTTAAAATTTAAAATTATTTTTTGTACCAACCAATACACCATATTCCAACCAGTATGAGCGAAATCAACTAATACACGCTGATATGCCCAATACTAACTAGAATTTGCATGAAATGGAAGCTAGAGTGTGTTGCTCCAATTTACTACCAAAACGGAACGTTGCGTCCAACACAAACAGTATCAGAACAGAATTGACTACCTCTTATACACCTATAACAACATTTAGATGTTATAAAGAGATAATTGTTGTAAAACTATTTTTCTTCAACTTATAGAAAATAAAACTATATTTAAATTAAAACTTGCAATTATATTTATATTTTATTATAAATTAAATGAAACTATTTAAACACTAGCATAATAATTTTTTAAAAAACATTTAAAAAAAATTTATACAATGTTTAGTGTTTTTCTAGTCATAATCCCTTTTGACCCGTAAATTAAAAGAAAAATACATTTCAACGCACTGAAACACACGTCCTTGTGATTGTTACAAGAGCAACAATGCCAACTAAGTTAAGGCTCATTCAACCTTTAAAGAAGTTTTTAATGGTAACTTGTTTGGTAGATTTCATTCTCTTAGTACCAATATAACACTTATATTGATGAAGAATTTGATCTATATTTTGAGTAAGAGGAAACTCAATAGCTTTATCTTTAAGGCTACCTAAGAGCTAAATAGTGAAATTTTAATTGATATATTTAATGTCGCTTATTAAAGATTATGTTTATTTAATAAAATATAATTAATAGGTTTATTTCTATGGAGTAGCTATAATTTTACTTAAATTTTGAGATAATAGGTTAATTTAATAAATATGTATTTCATAATTATGATTGTTATTGTTATAAGTAAAAAGTTGTTATAGAGGATTAAAATAAAATATTGAAAAACAATTCTACTAAAAATATAGTTGCTATAATGAAATGTTATAGAAAGTGATTGTTATAAAGTAGGTTGAGTGTACAATATACATTGTGTCCTCGATATGTTTCGTAATAACTATGTATCAAATCATAAAGTTTACTCAATCATGTTACACCAATGATGTGAGCGAAAGAAATTATTTTGAGCAAAAAAAAAATTATTTTTTTAAATTTATTCAACAATGATCATTGTTGGAGTGATAAAGAACTTGTGTTTAGATCTTATTAACATGAGTTCAATCCAAAGGTGGAGCTAGGGGGCTGGCAGGAGCCTCAACCCCCTAAAATGGAAATTTTAATTTTTAGCCTCTTCATAATTTATAAAATTTTAAATTAGTATATGATAAAATTGCACTTTACCCCCAAAATGATAAAAATTTGATTCAACCCTTTAAAAATTATAAAGACATAAGCTATTAAAATTGTGAAATTGCATATTTGCTATCGTAGAAATTTGCAACTTAATTCTACCCGCTTAAAAAAATTTTCTAGCTTCAACCTCGGTTCAATCCTTAGGTATAGATAAAAGTGTTAGGATCTAATGCCCTTACTGTAGTGATATCATCAAATGCATTTGTAATTTTCTAAATAAATTAGCTTAATAAAATTTCATCATTTACATTAAATATCTTTTGTACAATGTCCTCAATGATTTTTCGGCACTCAAAGCAAAATTTAAGCAAATATTAGCTCACTGATTATCTAGCGTTTAAAGTGGCATGATGTGGTTGGATCATAATCCCAGAAGATAACTTATATTACTAGATATCTAAATGGTTCATAGTCTAATTGAATTTAAGCAAGCCGAAAAGACTATTGTGTCATCTATCAAGTCTAAATGGGAGATATCTTGTTTCAGGTATTGGAGCGAATGACTCCAAGAAAACAAAGACATAAATGCAGTTGACTGAACTAACAGTATGTCAAATAGGACCAAAGTAGAAAAATCCTAGATCTATTTATGGATTTATTCACTTGTGACATTCATAGTGTGACTTGTATACTTTGATGTATTAAAAATCTGAGTTCAATTGGTAATAGAGTCAAAAGCTACTACATTGAATATACACTTCTACATGACATAGCTTCACTTACAATAGTGGAATTCATAGCCCAATAAAAGAAAAATGATATCTTCTCATTGGCATTACATGATAAATGGAAAAGTAACGTGACCAAGGGTCATATGTCTAGGACAAATGATTTAATTATTATGTGTTAATAATTGACTTTTTTATGAAAGAATATATAATTGTTACTATGAGATAAAATAACATCACATTTGGTGAGCAGATTTAACCCAAAGAGGCTAAGAATATCTTATGAGGGTAACGCACATATGACAAGGTCATTGGACGAGCATTTGATAAGTAGTTTTCCTAATGGTATTTAATAATGGAGAATTTGGTCACGGTACTTTAATAAAATGACTCCAAACCTAAATAATGTTATAATTAATAGACGAAAAGTCAGAGTTTAATTGTAAATTATTTGAGCTCTAATTATATCTGTCTAATTGGTTCCTTCGTTAGTGTAGTACAACTTTGAACGGTTTGCAATTGAATCAATATGATGAAGAAATGAAAACGAGTTAGAAAAATAGATCACATGTATCGTTATTCGTAATGAATGAGTTTTCTCGCCATATGAAAAAGATGACTTAAAGATTGAATTAATTCCTTTGAATTATTAATTAATTGATTGTGATTAAATAATTGAAGTTCAAAATGAAAATTAAATTAAGTCATCATAGTTTAGTGAACAAGCTAATTAAATTCATTTACTCATATATTCTAGTACAATAAAGTCATCATGATTTTAACAAAATTAGAATTAGATTAAGGAAATAATTTGATTAAAAAATTAACTAAATTTATTTTAATTAATTAAATAAATAATATTTTTGAGAAATAGAAAACAAAATTATTAGCTTGGTAAATTGTATGAGTTGACTTAAAGACTAGATAATATATATAATTAATATCCATTACAATAGATAGACCTAGAGGCCCATTTGAGTAGCAAAAGGTAACAACCCTAATTCCAATAAGGGGATGTCACCGCCCCATGTATTCCCATTAGGGAATATACATATTTTCCTATTAAAATAATATTATTTATTTAACGTTTATTCAATTGAGACTCTTCTAATTTTTTTCTAAATAGAGACTATTGGTTAGGTAAAAGATATACCACTTAAGCATCAATAGTCTGTCAGAATCTAGTGTGATTTATTTCCCAAACAAATTATATATTTTAAGAGAGTTCATCTTTTGGTTTCTAGCCTTTGAGGTTTATTAATAATCCCACCAAATATCAATAAAGTTTTCATTTTGTGTGATCGTTCATGAAATTAGAGCCTGCATTCTAAGCAAATCAAAGTTTGAATTATTGGAAAAGATCGTTTTGGTTAGGGTTTATTGCTTGGTTTTAGAAAATTTTAAATTTTTTGCTATGCTAAAAAATCAATTTCTAAACTGAAATTTTCCAACAAAAAGTATCATAGAGCCCCTTATAGTAAGAGTTGGATTACATTTTACCGCTTCTATTCAAAAAATAGGTAAATTGGTCATTGTACATTAGATCAAAGAGCAAACTAGTCATTTTGTTAGAAATTTCATCCATTTTTGCTATTAAATGATGGCGTGACTGGTGAAGCAACCAAACAATGACATGTTTGTGTGCTATGTGCACCTCATACTGATGTGGATAGACTTGTTCAAGCAAAATTGATGGATTTTTTAGCAGAAGAAATGGATAGAATTTTTAATAGATTGTGAAATTTATGAAATTTTTTACATGAAGCGACTAATTCAAACAACCAAACTGTAACACCCTTAACCTGTCACTGTCGTCGAATTAGGGTTACGGAGTATTATGACACATATAGAATCAAATGACAGTATATAACCATTAAATTATTAATTTAAATATCAAATATTCAAAACCAATCATCATTCATAGGATATATACGAATACATGCCTTATAACAAGCTTATAGAACCTAAAAATCAATTTAGAAACAATTAGGGACTAATTTAAAATAAAACAAAAAAATGTAAAAAAAATTGAAAACAAGGGTCACACAGCTGTATGGTCAGGCCGTGTGGCTTAGGGACATGGCCGTGTGGCCAAACCTTGTACAGTTCAAAAACAGAATCACACAACCGTATCGTCAGACCGTGTGCCAAACTGTATGTGATTCGAAATAAGGTCACATGGCCATGTCTCCAAGCCGTGTAATAACCTAAGACCGTGTGGGACAAACCTACACCAAAATTAAATAGGCTACACAACCGTGTGGTGCGACTATGTGTGGCACATAGCCGCGTGATAGCCTATGTTGTAACAACCCGTTTTTCAGTGATGCTAGAAACTGTGGTTTCAAGGCCACCAAATCTGACGAGTAGGTTCATAAATACTATTATTTAATATTTAAGAGTCAAATATGGTTTTAAAAAGGTTTTTATTTGATAATTTATGTTATATAAGCGATTTATTAAGTTCAAGTGGTAAGAATTTAAGGTTAAGTGATTTTAGAAAATGAGGTATCAGGGCCTCGTCTTTATAAACCTAGCCATAAATATTTTTATAAATATTTTTAGAATGTCATTAAGGTGGTATTGAAGTTTCGTTGAAAATTTTGAGCGTTTCGATAGTTAATTAAGCAAAAAGGACTAAATCGTAAAAGATGAAAAAGTCAATCGCTATTAATTTAAAGGTGTTAATTACTTAAAGAATTATAATTAGATGACATTAATGAGTAATTTACCCATACCTAAGATAGTGGGACGGTGGATGCTTTAATTTCTTTTAATTTTAGAAGTTTTATAAGTTATTTTAGTATTAAAGTAATGAATAAAGGTTAAATTAATAATAAAAATAAGAAAACATAAGTTTAAAAATAAGAAAACATAAGTTTCTTTTTCATTTTGGCGTGTTCATCACCGAAATACACCATAGGAAAAGCTTCAAGCTTTTGTTCTTCTTTGGATGATGCTTGGTAAGCTATTTTTCATCCATTTTTAATAATTTTTATATTTTTGAGATCGTTGCAACTAGGTCCAGCTATCTTGTACCTTCGATTTTGAAACTGTTAAAGATTGTGAATATTTCCATTGATGAATCTATTGATTTTTTATGTTGAATGATAAAATTGAAATATTAGTTGTTATTTAAAAGTATTTTATTAAGTAATTTTGATGAATTTTTCGATTAGGGACTAAATTGTTGAAATAATAAACGTACAAGGATTTTATGTGAATTTTTTGCAAAATGGGCTGACATGGAAGCTATGAATATTTGGCTAGTGTGAAATTTTAATAAAAATGGTTAATTTGTATGTTTTAAGATCAGGGACTAAATTAAATAAAAGTAAAATGTTAGGGGTAATTTTGTAAAAATGTAAAAAATGAATAAATTACATAAAATACATTGTTTTACTGTCTAAATTAATAGATTGAATAAAATTATTAATTTAGATCAAGATCGAGTGGAAAGTCGAGGAGAATAAAAAATTACCAAAATGCCCCATGAACTTTGTCATTTTTGCAATTTAGTCAGGTAAGTTTGTAACTTGGTTAGTATAATTAATTACTGTTTTGATAAATTATTACCTATTTGTGTATATATGTGAATCAAATTTGTCAACTTGAAAGGAAACGAATAAAACCAGGGTTGAAAGACACTATGACAACACAACATAAAAATGTACAAGACCATAGTTGGACCATGGCAATGTTTACGTAAGACCATAGCTGGGCTATGGCAATTTTTCAGACTCGAGAACAAGGTTGGACCATGGAAATATTTACGTAAGACCATAGTTGGGCTATGGCAATTTTTCAGACGCAAGAACATGGTTGGACCATAGCAATATTTACGTAAGACCATAGTTGGGCTATGGCAATTTTTCATACGTAAGACCATGGTTGGACCATGGAACCATAGTTGGACCATGACAATGTTTACATAAGACCATAGCTGGGCTATGGCAATTTTTTAGATGCGAGAATAAGGTTGGACCATGGCAATATTTACGTAAGACCATAGTTGGGCTATGGCAATTTTTCAGACGCAAGAACATGGTTGGACCATAGCAATATTTACGTAAGACCATAGCTAGGCTATGGCAATTTTTTAGACGCAAGAACATGGTTGGACCATAGCAATATTTACGTAAGACCATAGCTGGGCTATGGCAATTTTTCATACGTAAGACCATGGTTGGACCATGGAAGTGTATATATATATGTAAGATGTAACACCCCTAACCCGTATCCGTCACCGAAATAGGGTTATGAGGTATTATCGGACTTATATACTAACATTTGTACAAAACCGAGTCATAAATTTGCATTCCAAATCAAATCTTTTCATATTTTACCATAAAGTCCCTAATATGGGCCTACGGGGCCCAATACATGCTTTAGAAGTGATTCAGGACTAAACCAACAAATTTGGAAATTTTACCTTGAAGATAGGGGCACACGCCCGTGTAGCCTAGGACATGGCCGTGTGGCCAGCCCGTGGGGTTCCCATGGTCGTGTGGCCAACCCGTGTAGAATTCTGACTTGCAATTTCTTAAGCATCAAAGGGGCACACGGCCTGGGCACACGCCCATGTGGCTAGGCCATGTGGTAAACTGATTTTTTCCCATTTTTAAGCTATTTTCACATGATTTTGACACACGACCATGCTTGAAACCCGTGTCCTTCACACGTTCAAGTCACACGGCCGTGTCTTTTACCCGTGTACTATCCTGACTTCATATTTAAGGATACATGGGACACACAGTCATTTCACACACCCGTGGGCTGTCCGTGTGTCACACACGAGCTAGACACATGCCCGTGTGTCTTACCCGTGTAGACGAAATAAGGCCATTTCCTAGCCCTATTTCTCACCCAAACTTAACCATTTTCCTGCATGGAAACTTACAAGTATTTACCATCCATTTTAATCAATTTCCATCATTCAATCTAACATTTCCAACTCTTAACCATACTTGAAGCTTAACTTTACATTGGTTTGTAAATCATGTTTTAATAAAGGTGATTTGTATCTTGTTGAACATGAACATACCATATTACCTCAAAATACATATTACTAGCCATTCTAATGGCTAGGTTGTAAACAAACATGTTACTTCATCATTTGCCTCATTAGCCTATACATGTCATTATATCAAAATTAGTTTATTGTTTATACCAAAAATTAAAGAGTTAATAGTGTGATGATAGTTCCGACTCAATCCAACCTTCACGAGCTTTGAGCACTATAAAACAGGGAAAATAAACCTAGTAAGCATTATATGCTTAGTAGTTCATATAATTGAACTACACTTACCATTCATATATAACAAGTAAATCACACATAAGGCAATTTATCCATCAATTTAACAAACTAGCAAATATGACTTATACACAATCATTCAACCAAATTGGTTAGTACAAAAATAGTAATATGCATAGATGAGCTCATCATGTCATTTCTTCTTATTTCAATTGTTAATACATTTCTGTTGAATCTTTGAATTTCCGATGGACCTTTCCTTTTCTAATTGTACACCCGAGGTGCACATTCCTTTTTCAAGTGGTACACACGAAGTGTACCTACCCTTTTCAATTTGTACACACAAAGTGCACATAACCTTTTCAAGTGTACACACATAGTGTACCTTTCCTTTTCAAGTTGTATACACAAAGTATACCTTTCCTTTTCATATGGTATACAAAAAGTATACCTAACCTTTCCAAGTGTACACACAAAGTGTACATAGCCTTTTCAAGTTGTACCATTTGGGTACATAAGTCCTTTTCAAGTATTACCCTTTCGGGATACATTTCCTTTTCATAATGAGATCAAAAGATCATCCTTTAGGGATAACCTTTATTGCAACATATGCAAGATCTCATATTCACGGTAATCACCTGTCCAATCGGAAATCAATATTCAAACAGATTCATGCACCATTTCATCATTTATATAAGTCACAAATCAATAATTGTTTATTACATGTACTTACCAATTACAAATCATGATGCACATAATTCAACAATCAATTCAACACATTTTCATGCTTAATCTAGTTATACGAACTTACCTTGACAATTGATCGTATCTACTAATCTGAAACTTTTTCTTTCCCTCGATCTTTTTCTTTGTTCGACACTTCCGAATCTATATAAATAAATTTAATCATCAATTTTATGATTTTTACATTCAATCAAACCCATTTCACATTTTAAGCAAAAATACCATTTTGCCCTTAAACTTTTAATTAATTCCAATTTCGTCACTAAGCTCGGAAATTGAAATTCATGCAATTTACTCCTTATTCCAAGCTTATTCAAAATTTCAACATAACTTTTATAGTACATGTATCTTATAAATTTTAGAATTTTTCCAAGAATTTCACTACTTTGCAATTTAGTCCCTACATATGTTTTCACTAAAAATCACTTTGTAAAAGTGGTTTATCTATCAATAATCTTTCATTTTTTATTAAAAACTTTCAATTTATAGCATATTTATCCATGGGTAATTTTCTAAACTTTGGTTTTCTTTCAATTTAATCACCCAAATAAAGAAATTAAGCTTTCCCGATCTCAAAAATATAAAAATTACTAAAAACGGGACATAGAATACCAATTCAAGCTTGAGAAATTTCCTTTCTCTCTCCTAGGATTTCCATGAAATTTTTGGGGAAGAAAATGATAAAATGACATTTTTTCGTTTAATTTAATTAATATCATTTAACTTTTCCACTTTCCAATTTAGTCCTTTACCTTTTTCCATTTTTCCATGGATGACTCATTAAAAATATCTACATGTTTTTCTTCAATGGTCTAATTGCCATATAAAGACATCACATTTTGAATTCCCTAGTTATATAATCCCTATAACTGTTAATATGCAACTTTAACATTTTATTCAATCCAGTCTTTTTTGCAATTAGACACATAATTGATAAAAATTTTCTATAAAAATTTTCATGCAATATTCCTATCATAATACCTATCATTTTATGAAATTTAAATAATTTCATTTTTCGGACTCGGATTTGTGGTCCCAAAACCATTATTCCGATTTCACTGAAATTGGGTTGTTACATAATACTATAGTTGGGCTATGTCATTCTAATGATAAGACCATAACCGGGTTATGGCACTATGAGTGTAAGACCATGGCAAGGTCGTGGCAATGCACATGTAATAACATAGTTGGACTATGACACAATATGAAACGTGTATCGGGGTTTCAATCGTCTTTACAGTGTTCATCGAATATGAAAAAGGAATGTAATACCCTGAAAATATTTACAGTAAGATATTATCCTTGATATAGTAAAATAAGGAAATAAAGTGAAAAAAAAAAAAGGAAAGGAAATTTTGAGATATGTCAATATTGAGAAGTATATTATGATATATTAATTCAAGAAAGGACTAAATTGTAAAAGTGAGAAAAGTTTTATTGCACAAGAGTAAATACTCAAAATTTGAGGGGTTAAAGTGTAAATATGAAAAATTTGAAGGACCAATAGTGTAAATATTTTAAGAGTGGAATAATCTAGAAACTAAGGAAAATGGATGAATTAGGACCAAATTGAATAGATGAAGAAATTATGAGGGACTAAATTGCAATTTTACCAAATTAAATGATGACTTAAGGATGGAATTTTAAAAGATAATGAAGGGCAAAATGGTCAATTGGAAGAGAGAGAAATCTAGAAAGTAATAATGATGCTAGAGATATTTTGATATTTTATAATTATTTAATTATATAAATATTATTTTATTAATATTTTAATAAGATATTTTATTATTATTTTATTAGTATATAAAGAAAGAAAGATGAGAAATTCTCATCTATATTTCCCATGCACTAACGTGAGAGAAAGAGAGGAAGAAAGAAAGTTTTGCTTTCTTTACAATTTGGTCCTTTTTACCAAAAATTTACCATTTTCACCCAAAAATCAAATGAATTTCCATAGCTACCAAGAGAGAAAAATGTTAAGGAGACCATGGGGAGTTAGAATATCAAGTTGGATTCAAGAAATAGAAGCTGGAGGAGAGAGAAAATCAAGTTAAAGATTAGTATCAATAGAACAAGGTAAGTATATCAAGATTTTAATATGTTTTTAAGTTTGTTATTATTGACAAAGCATGGAAATAATGTTATAGTAGAGTTTTCTTACATAAGGTCCTATGTTCATGATATGTTAGTGAAGAGAAAACAAGAGAAAGTGATGAGAAATGGTGTAGAAAAAGAAAATAAGGGTGTTATAACATGGTAATTAATATTTTGTACTAAAACAGTTTTGGACAGCAGCAGTAGTCTAACTTTGAAAAATCATAAAAAATTGTATAAATATAATTATAGGATGAATAAAATATGAAATTAAAGATTATTAAGTCTAGTTTCTTATAGAAGAAATTATGTAAGCAATGGAATTGTAAATCATGAGATATGATGAATTTTGTGAGACAAGGTCAGAATGATTTCGGGTTCCCCTGTTCTGACTTTGTAAAATCATAAAAATTTGGATAAAAATAATTAGGGGTTTAAATTTATATTTTTAGAATCCTTAATGAGTCTATTTTCAATATAAATAAACGAGAACATCATTTGAATTCTGTACAAGGAGATAATTAATTTTTAGTGAAGAAGGGTCAGAACTGTTAGACAGCAGAACAGGGGTAATTTTAAAGAATAAACTGTACTTATTGGATAAACTAAAAATTCTGAAAATTTTATGGTAAGAATATATATGAGTCTAGTTTCAGATAAAATTAGCGGATCTTAATTTTGAGTTCTATAGCTCCAGATATAAATAATTTAGTGACCATGATGCAGATAGACAGCTTGAATATTCATAAAAGTAAATAATAAAAATTATGGATAATGTTACTTACAAGTGTATTATCTACATTAAGGATGTGGAATGGAGAGGAGGAGGAGAAAAAAATATGTATGAATATTCATCTAGCATGGCTAATTTGCATATTCTAGGCTCAAGGACTAAATTGAATAAAAGTAAAATTTTATGGGCAATTTTGTAAAAATGTAAAAAAAGATCAAATTGCATGAAATGGATTATTTTATTATTTAAATTACAAAATTGAATGAAATTATTAATTTAGTTCAAGATCGGGGGAAAACATGTTTTAGGGATTAAATTGAAAAGTGTTGAAAGAATAAATTGAAAAGTGTTGAAATTATAGAAAATTCTGATATTTTATAGAATTCATGGACTGTTATCAATATATATAAGAATAATAGCTGGAAATAAGGATTAAATTGCAATAATTTTATTTTCCCGACCCTAAGATGAAATCGTCATTAATTAAGAGTTCGGGGGCAAAATGGTAAATTTTGCCTAAAGCATTAATTAAATGCATTAGTATATGAAATGAATGAAAATGATGATCAAATTTATTTATAAAGATCCGAACGACTCAAATATGAGACTCGATCGTGAAAAGAAAAGATATCGGATTAATGAAATTATAAACACAAACAAGCAATGAGGTAAGTTTGTGTAACTTGAATTGTATTTTAAATACTTGAAATATGTGGTTATGTGATGAAAATATGATTTGAATATTCAATTCATGATATTAGATGAAATATTGATAATACTCAAATAAATTGAAAATAAATCTCGGTTGAATGAACAGAAAAATTCGATGGATCTCTCGAAAGGAATTGACGGTAAAAGGATCTAGCCTTGACGGGTGATCCTATCCTCGATATAGCCCTCCCGAAGAATATGTGTAAAATGGATTTAGCCCGGACGGGTAATCCGAATCGTGTCCAATTTAGCCTGGACTGGTAATTCGGATCCAAGCTCATTAGAGTAATTGTCGCTGCGGGGATTTAGCTCGACCGTAATCCCGACAATACTCTATGAGTTTATATTACTGGATTTAGCCTGGACTGGTAATCCCACTTGTAAGGATGAGGTTCGCGGGAGTGTGCTCTCTGATATGAAATGTGTAAGACCATGGTTGAAAGATACCATGGCAACCTGATATGAAACGTGAAAGACCATGGTTGAAAGATACCATGGCAACCTGATATGAAATGTGTAAGACCATGGTTGAAAGATACCATGGCAACCTGATATGAAATGTGTAAGACCATGGTTGAAAGATACCATGGCAACGTGATATGAAATGAACAAGTGTAAGACCATGGTTGAAAGATACCATGGCAACGTGATATGAAATGAACAAGACCATGGTTGAAAGATATCATGGCAACATGGAAGAAAATGAGTAAGACCATAGTTGAAAGATACTATGGCATCATGTCAAAGATGAATAAGACCGTGGATGGGAGATGCTATGACATCTGTTGAACAATTGATATCCAGGTAATATGTATCAGATGACGAATGGTTATATGAAATGGTTGTGTGTAATGTTTACAAGAACTGGTCATATGGAAATATATATATGTACAAAATAGTTGTATGAAATAATTATGAAGATAGATAAACGAAATAAGTATGAGTACGTGGAATATAAATTATGTTAGGTTTGATATAAGCTATTATCGGAATAAATATACATAAAATATATGGAAATGATGGAGTATGAAATATTAATATAATGAAATGAATCATATATGCTTATGAAGAAACGGTAAGAGCATGATATGTTTCATGACATGTACATATATGATTATCTTTGATATGTTGATACAAGAAAATTATGTAAGTTGAGACTATTATTGAACTCAAGTACGATATGTCGAGAAAATAGTTATATCAATGTTGAATTTATATGAGATATGTGCAAGTACACTAACAATATTACTGTTTGATGCTTATACAAGTACTAATCTGTTGATTGAATGGTAATATATTTATTTACATGATGCATTGAATCGGTAAGCATTTAAATTTTTTTTAAGTAATCTGCAAATGGTAGTAATGCTCCGAAACCCTGTTCTGGCAACAGATACGGGTTAGGGGTGTTACAAGGAAGGTTTCGACCATAGATTAAAGAAAATGGATGGTTTCGATTGTCGTTTAGCACACTTTGTGTAAGCTTTAGTAAGGGTTCCGATTGATTTCACTATGACAATTATTGAAAGGTATGATGTATCGATGATTAAAGTATGAACATTCATGTTTATGAAAAGTATGATTTAAGTGATGTTATGTTTATGTACCATATGATGATATTGTTAAGTTATGTGTTTAATCACTAGCTTGTGGCTTTGGTTAATGTTATGTGTTATACAAATGAAATGGTAAGTGCTCAATATGAGCCAAGACATGTATGTATGAAAGACTTTGAAATGGTGAGCTACATGAAAAATATGTTATGTTGAGATGGATGATAAATCCAATTGAATCATGCTTAAGTATAATGGTTATCCATGTCAAATTCATATAAATCATGTTTAAATGAATTAACATGTGTTTTTGATGTGCTTAGGCTTATGCCAAGTTTGTGGATATGATTGATGTTTCCGATTATGCTTGTACTATGCATAAGAAATGGTAAGAAAAGGGAATGAAACAGTAAGTACATAATTGAGATGTGTTATGATGTTATTAAAGGTTTAATGTGATAAATGATGTAATTGTATGTGAGCAAATTGTTTACGCTATGGATGAATCTACCTATGTCATGGATAAATACACTGAATTGGGAATTAATAATATTGTTTAGCCTTATGATAAGCATTGGGAACGGAATGGAAATTAAGTAAATAAAAATATATATAATCTTATAAAAAGGTTGATGATTATATATTATGTCTCATGAAATCCTACCATGTTTTGAATGATCAATGAATATGCAACATTAATGTACTTATTCATTTGTGGTCCCGAAACCACTTTTATGATTTAACTAAAAATAGGCTGTTACAAAGACAATACCCATTCCTTAGGTGCCAAGCCAAACCAAAATCAACCATTCACATGCCTTCAAAACACACTTAAACAAGCTTAAAACATACCAAAACATCCAACCTAAGTGCCTAACCAATATGCCCTCATTGGCACCACATATAATCAACATTTATCAACCAATCAATTCATCCATTCTAGCACCCTAACTATCATTAAGCACATCTAACTTATTACAACATAATCATCTAATAATACCATTCAAACATGACTTATAATTACACATTACCAAGATACCAAATATGCAATACATATACCAACTTTTCACATAAGTGCACTTACAGCTAAAATACCAAAACATGTTCAACATTTGCAAAATAAGTATCATATATACATGCCACAAATAACCATAAGTTGAAACTTCAAAATCTATCGATGTCAAAAGATGGTAGGTGGGTGCTCCGTTGATCCAATCGACACGCTTCGGGTATCCAAAATTTATAGAACATATTAATTGAAGTAAGTATATAAATACTTAGTAAGCTTATACAATTCAACTCAACAACTTACCTTAATTATTTAATAGGTAATTGAAAATAACCACTCAAAGTATTAACCTTATTACAACATAATTCAACCATTTCAAGTTAATAACTAACAAACATAGAGATATTCAGAGTTCGTATTTTGTCCACTTTAAAGAATCAATTTTGCACTATACATCCTTTTATATTTTTTCGATGGAACTTTGTAAAATAACTCAATTTACGAATGCGAGAAACATATGATGCTCATTTGAGCTATTCATATATAGAAATATATGTGACGGGTTACTAACCCGGGCTAAACTAGTGACAGCACAGAAAAATGGTCGTGTTAGGGCTATAAATACATCTAATGTTACCAGCCCAAGCTAAACCTTTAAAATGACAACAAATTACCAGTCTAGACTAAATATGTGTCACATGTATATCCAAGTCCGCAACAAATGCTGGAGCTCGGTCCAAAACGAAAATCATTCAAAAATCTCATGTGTGAGACTTCTACTTAATCCATTAGAATTATCTCAGAAATTCAATTTATTACCACATATTTTGATTTCCATTTCAGTAGTGTATACATTAATAATCATCAACATTTAATAACAAATCATAATCATAGAAGATAGTATGAACTTACCTGTCAAATGATTCAACTATTAGGGATTAATAGACAATTTTTCCTTTTCCTCACACGTCCTCTGACCATTGAGATTCTTGATCTAAAGTATAGTTTAATTTAATTAAATCAATTCACATAGCATAAACAATCAAAGTTATACATTTAAACCCTTTCATTCATATTTTACAAATTTACCCCTAAACTTTACCCTTTATACAATTTAGTCCATAAACCCGAAACTTCCAAAATTATCCCGATTAAACCCAATCCAAGTTTAACTGAATTATTTAGGGGCTATGTTCAGACCATAACTTTTGAAATTTCACAAAAGTTCCGTGCATTATTTAATATTTCATCAATTTAGTCCTTTTACTAAAAACTAACCAAAATCACATTACTAAAATGATTCAAACACATCAATAAGTTCTAAACCAAACCACTTAACATCACAACATTCAAAAATCAAACATGGTAAACTTATAAAAATTTGACAGTTCCACAAGTTAGTCCTTGAATTTACTAGATTAAGTTGCAACGAACTCAAAAACATAAAAATCATGAAAAACGGGTTGAAAAAAAAATACTCACATGCAATAGGAATAAGCTTGGCCGAATGCTCCCCTAAATTTCCATGGTGATTGTGGTTCCAAAAAAAACAAAACGGGGAAGACAATGACTTTGTTTTACTTAGTTTATGGTTAATTATTTATTTACCATTTTACCCTCTAATAATTATTCAAATTTCAATCCAAATCACCATTAAACCGTCCACTCATATTAGTTATAGTCTAATTACCAATTAAAGCCTTCAAATTATAATTCCATACTCATTAAACACAATCAATTAATAGCATTAAAATTTTGCAGCTTTTTATATTTAGTTTTTATTATTTAATTAACTATTTAAACGATAAAATTACTAGCCAAATTTTAATACGACATTATAAAAACTCTATAAATATTAAATAAATAATAAATACTGACTCACTATTCAAAATTGTGGTCCCATAACCACAGTTTCTGACACCACTGAAAAATGGGATGTTACACAAACAGTGACATGCCATCACTTAACAGTAGAAATGAATGAAATTTTGAACAAAAAAGCCTATTTACTCTTTGATATAACGTTCATGGACTAATTTTTCTATTTTTTAGTAGAGGGGGCAAAATGCAATCTAATTTCTAATATAATGGCCTCCATAATTCTTTTACATTAGATATGCCATTTTAGTTCATTTATTTAAATATTATATAGAATAATGAAAAGATAAAGTTCATTTATTTAAATATTATATAGAATAATGAAAAGATAAAAAAGTATCGTCTAATAAGTTTTTACTGATATTAGTTATCATTTAAAAAGAAAATGGTAAATAAGTCATTTCTAAACTGAATTGGTACCCAATTAACCCATGACGTCAACTCAATAAAAAACTTTATAATAAGGATATATATTTTGTTTTAATTCACATTTCGACTTTAGTCAATATTGATTCATTCTGATAAATGTAAAATTTTGATATTTTTACATCAATTTTTAATATTTTTATCTTAAATATTTTTTTTATAGTTACACTTTGTAATAACTCGTTTTTCAATGGTGTCAGAAACGATGGATTCGGAACCTCATTTCCAATACTCGAGGTTAGTATAATGTTTAATTTCTTCTTCTTCAACCTCACAAAATAAAGAGGAAAAATTAGGGTTTGAGCTTTTAAACTTTCGACATTAATTAGGTAAGTTCAATTTAGTCATTTTTTGTAATTTTTATATTTTTGAGGTCTCGGGAGCTGATTTAGCTGACTCGTGTACCAATTTACAAAACTTATATTTGCCATTGATGAATGCTTGATGAAATTGGTGTTAATTTGATAGGTTTAAGCTTAGAAGTGAAAAAGAACTAGCTTGTAAAGTTTAATTGCTAGTTTTTGAACATGGGGACTAAAGTACATGAATTTTGAAATTGGAGCAATATTTATATAGAGGGTTATAGAAGGATGTAATTGAGATCGATTTTGAGGTCGAGGCTCAAATTTGAAAGTTATGGTAATTTTGACTTTAGGGACTAATTTGAATAAAATATGATATTGTAGGAAATATTTAAAAAATAGAATTGAACTTTCATATGCATATAACAGGATGATATAAAATATTTGGAATTGATATATTGAAATTAATTATCATATAGATCAAGAATTGAATCAAACGAAGGAAAATCAAAGAAAAGGCAAAATTGCAGATTAGTCCTTGATGTTTTGTTTGTTGTTGTTTTTATCAGGTAAGCTCATATGGTGTGTTGTGTTTAAATTTTTATGTATTTAAAATTATAAATATATATGCTTAATTAAAATTGTGATTGATTACAATTTCGTACAAAAGGTGATATTTGGACTAAATTGTAAAGAAATAAACCTAAACTTATATGTTGAAAGTTAATCTGATGAAACTTTGTAAATGTCTCATACATATGGACACAAATTGATTACCGATGATTACTGAAATCCAACATTTTTTATAGACTCGAAGATACATATGCCACTGGTTTAGCTCGGACGAGTAACTTGATATCATTTTAAAAGTTTAACCAGGACGGGTAACCTAACGCGAATATATGTTCAGCTCGAACGAGCAACAAATGTGATAAGTACCTATGTCATTGAGTTCATTACTAAATTTCATCGGGTAATACTGGTAATAAAAAATGAGAAAATAAGATAACATAAAATGTATTTGATGTTCAATATGGTATTAGTGAATGAATCAAATATGAAGCCTTGATATACATGTGTGATTATTTTAAATTCTATGTATTGATATGTTGTCAATATGGTATATTACATGATTGATTATGAACTAAAGCTCACCTTGTTATTATGATTGGTTGTGTTAGGCAAACTTTTTCAAGTTAATTAGTTTGATTTGTTAAACTGTTAAATTGTAAATCGAGGTAATTTTATCATTTTAATACTTATGAACTTAATAAGCATTCGAAATGCTTACCAAGTTGTTTTCCCTTTTCCTGTAGATTTTTGGTTTGCAGAACATATCGATCGGATTGTCTCAAAGCTCACACTATCCAACTTTTGACTTGGTCGTTTTTTAATCATTTTTGTCTTCGGTTATGTGACATGTACATAGATGCTTATATATTTGTTAAATTGTGTTTGATAGTTTGGCTTAAACCTTGGTTAATGTTGAATTTGGTATGTGAATATTCATATATTCATAAGTGTATGTTTTGGCAATGTGGTAAGCCTCACTTGAATGACAATTTTAAATATGAAATGGTATGGTAAATGATGGATTGGAATGACCTCAGATGGTATGGAATAAATTGAACTTATAATAGTTGATTTGGTTTTGGTTTTGTTATATATTGGTATAAGTGTGCAATTAGGCACCATTTGGGTAAGTTGAAAATTTGGCATGAAATAGGTACCAACATGTAAATTTTTAACATTTTGGCTCAGAGGTATCGATACCTTAGAAAAGAGTGTCGGTACATTGTTGATTTTTCTTAAATTTTCAAACATCAAACTTAAAAATGGTATTAATACAGAGACAAGGTATTAATACTTTGACAAGGGTATTGGAACTTTGTGTCTGGTATCAATATATTCGTTTTAATTCAAATAATTTTGAAATATCAAAAGCCAAAAAGGTATTGGTACCTTTATGGGGTATCGATAACTATTCTAAAAACTTTGAAAACATTGCAAATTGGTCATTTTTCATGCTCGGGTCTATAAAAGAGTTTTTGTAAGCTCAATTTAAGCTCGAATTTATTTGTATATCATAAAGTGAATATGTTTAAGACATGATAGGATGCTTAAATAATTTATTTATATTTTTTTACTGTAGTTGCTCCAACAACAACTGTAGCATCCTGTAACTCAAACCCATGTATTAGGTAGGACGAAGGGTGTTAAACATTTATTATACCCTTATGCAATAACGACTCCCTCTCCCTTAAGAATGAACCCCACACTATTACAAATAACATAATAGGCTATGCTTTAGCCATTGCCATGGTCCTGTTAAGAAAAATCATCAATTCTATTACACATTTAATTATCCCAACTCCTTAAGTTCAACAACCTCATGATAGTCTTATTCAATCTACTCTCTAGACTAAAGGGTCAAATATAATGGATTAAATTTAAGGTTATCGGAACAGTGGTTTCGTAACCACAAATCTGATTTAAAGAGAAATTTATTTTAATATTTTTGCATGAATATTTATATAATAGGAAAATCGTATGAAAATATCGATAATTTTTTTTTACCGATTTAGTGGTTAGTTAGAAAAAGAAATTATTGAAGAAATTGGGTAAAAACAAAGTATCGAGACCTCGATCGCATAAAACCAAATCAAAAATAATTTTATAAATATTTATGAAATGTTAGTAATGTGGTATTAAAATTTCATTAGGAAATTTTAATGTTTGGGTAGTTAATTAAATGAAAAGGACTAAATTGTAAAATGTGTAAAAGTGGATGGGATGATTAAATAGCTTAAGTGTCTAATAAGAGAGGATTTAAAAGGCAATTAGACCAAAATTTATTTGGGCTGGACGGAAAGGGCATGAAATCAGCAGGAAATTTGATAAATTAAGGGCAAAATTGAAATATTACAAAATTAACTAAATAAAGCTAGGACTAAATAGGAAATATCTAGATTTCTCTTCATTTCTCTTCAATTCCAGCAGCTAAAAACGCCATAGGAGGGTTTTCTAAGCTGGTATTTCATAATTTTTGCACCAAGTGAGTTAATCCTTGCCTTTTTCTTGTAATTTTTGTGTTTCTAAGACTTTTACAATTAGGTCCTACTATTAAACTCATTAGTTTTTGATTTCATGGATGAAATTGAAAGTCACCATGGTTGAGTTCTGTAATTTTATGATGAAATAGAATGAAATTGAAGCTTTAATTTATTTATGAGATGATTTTACTAGGTAATTTCAATAGAAATTGATTTTTAGGACCTAATTCTGAAAATGTTTGGAATTAAAGTTTATTGCTGAAATTTTGATTCCTAAAGGTTGTAAACTAATTTAAGGTGATAGAATAAAGTGTTAATTGAGAAAAATCAGCTCAATTGAGAGGCTAATTGAGTAGGGATGAAATTGTCATTTATCAAAAGCTTAGGGGAAAAATGGTAATAAACAGCTTGCACTAAAACAATATTGGACAGCAGCAGTAGACTAAATTTGAAAAATCACTATAAATTGTAGGAATCGAATTAGAAGATGAACAAAATATGAAATTAAATCTTATTGAGTCTAGTTTCTCATAGAATAAATGGTGTAAGCAATAGATCTATAAATCATGAGATATAATGAATTTTGTGAGATAAGGTCAGAATGAATTCGAGTTCCCCTGTTCTGACTTTTAAAAATAATAAAAATTTGAATAAAAATAATTATGGGATTAAATTTATATGTATAGAATCCTGAATGAGTCTATTTTAAATAGAATCAAATGGTAACTTCATCCGAATTTTGTATGAAGAGAGAATTAATTTTTAGTAAAGAAGGGTCAGAACTGTCAGATAGCAGAACAGGGGTGAATTTAAAGAATAAAATGTACTTATTGGCCAAACAAAAAATTCTGAAAATTTTATGGTAAGAATATATATGAGTCTAGTTTCAGGGAAAATTAATGGATCTTAATTTGGAGTTCCATAGCTCGAGTTATAAATAATTTAGTGACTATGACTCAAATAGACAGCTTTGAATAAACTATAAATAATAATAATGAAATTATAGAAATTGTTGCATATGAACATGAAATGTATTAAATTGATAATTAAATTTATTTATTTAGATCCAAAAGATTAAAATACGAAGCTAGATCGAGGAAAGGAAAAAGTTCAGGATTAGTAGATTTTTGTACACGAACAAGTATCAAGGTAAGTTCATGTAACTTGAATTATATTCTTAAATGCTTGAAATGCATGTTTTTGATATGAACATGATTTGAATGTTCATTATATGGAAATTTATGAAACATTGATATATTTGATAAAAAGGGGAAGAAATCCCGGTTGAATGAAAGGAAATTTCGATGGATCTTTGAAAAGGAATTGACGATAAAAAGGATCTAACCCGGACGGGTGATCCTATCCTGATATAGCCCTCCCGAAGAATATGTGTAAAATGGATTTAGCCCAGACTGGTAATCCGAATTAGGGTCTGAATTTAGCCTGGACTGGTAATTCAGATCCAAGCTCACTAGAGTAATTGTCGTTGCAGGGGATTTAGCCTGGACTGGTAATCCCGCTGTAAGGATGAGGTTCGCAGGAATGTGCTCTCTGAAATGGAAATGTGTGCACATGAATATGAATTGACGGACTCGGAAATGTACACTAAAAGTGTACCTCTGAAAATCCATCGAAAATTCCAAGAAATTCAACGGGATAAATATGGAAAAATAATAAGGGAATGGTAATCATGGTATTGATGAGTTCATCAATCATGGAATATATTATTGACACATGAAAATTATTAGATTAACTTGAATGTTGAGTTGTGCATGTTAGGGTAATAATGCATTGAATGGATATATGAATGTTTATTACATTGTATTGAAAATATTAGGTAAGTATAATTCTTATTACATGGGCTTACTAAGCACAAAGTGCTTACCCTATTTCATTTTCCCCTGTTTTGTAGTGTTAAGAGCTCGGAGGTCGGATTTGGTCGGAGATACATCACACTATCAACCTCAGGATTTCGGTATATAAAGAAACTTTATTTTGGGAATCAATGGCATGTATAAGCTAATAAAGTAAATGATTCTGTGAAATGAATATAAAGTTAGCCATTGGTATGGTTAACAAACCTGGTTTTGGGTATGTGATGACGTTATCTTATAAATATGCATGAATTTATTTTGAAAATATGTTGAATTGGTTTGGTTGATGTGGATTGGTCTCGGTTTAAAATTTGCAGGGAATGTTAGATATTTATAAAAGGGGATATATTGAGTAAAAAAAAAATCGTAAACTCCGGTAATGCCTCGTACCCTATTTCGGCAATGAGTACAGGTAAGGGGTATTACATTTGGTGGTATCAAAGCTACGGTTTAGCCGGTTCTATGACCGATGTAGCAAATACAGGATTAGCTATACATGCTATTTAAATTATTATTGATAGTGTGATATCTCCTGACTATTTAAATGTGTTTTTCTTATAGTAATGTCATCAGATCGAGTTCAATCCGAGGAAGCTGGGAGTCATGCTCCGGCTTCAGTACAAAGAGAAGAAACTAGCAGTAGAAGGCCCGAGACAGAGGGTCGAGGGGAGGAGGCAAAAACAGCCTTCTTTCAAATGATGAATCAATGGTTTAATCAATACTTAAGAACTAATCCTGTAGTGCAGCAAGTTCAAGCTCCCACTCCTGCTCCTCCACCGGTTCCCGAGATCCCACAGGTGCAGTGCATCGAATCATCGAAAAGGGAAAGCTCCAGTAGATAAAATTCGAAAATATGGGGTCGAAGAATTTCGAGCAGCAGTTGATGATGATTCCGAACGGGCTGAATTCTGGTTAGAGAATACTACTCGGGTTTTGGAAGAATTATCTTGCATACCAGAAGAATGTCTAAAATGTGCCGTCTCATTGTTAAAAGACACAGCTTATCATTGGTGGAATACTAAAGCTTCAGTTATTCCGAAGGAAGAAATTATATGGGAGTTCTTTCAGAACGAATTTAAAAAGAAATATATCAGCCAGAGGTTCCTTGATCATAAAAGAAAAGAATTTCTTGAGCTGAAACAGGGCAATAGATCGGTATCTGAGTATGAAAAAGAATTTGTTCGATTGAGTAAATATGCTCGAGAATGGGTACAGTAAGAAGCTGAAATGTGCAAACGATTCGAAGAAGGGTTGAATGAAGATATTAAGCTACTGATTGGAATTCTTGAAATTCGAGAGTTTGCTACATTAACAGAGAGAGCTTATAAAGCAGAAGAATTGAGCAAAGAGAAGAAACAGGCTGAGAGGGAAGCTCAAATTTTTAGTAAAAGACCAATGGGAAAATCTCAGTTTTCTGCTCCAAAGAAATTGAAGAAGTACCAGGATCGTTCTACTTCATCCACTGGGTATTCGGGTAGAGAGCGAGGTTTTCAACGTACTAATCTAAGACCTTCCACTCCATCAGTGACCAGTGTTGGCAGTGTTGGTACCCCTAAACCGAGATGCCAGTATTGTAATAAAGCTCATTTTGGTGAATGCCGATTTAAAAGCGGGGCTTGTTATCGATGTGGTTCTTTAGACCATTTCCTTAGAGATTGTCCAGAAAGGGGTGAAAAAGAAGCTGAACAAATATTGAAGCTAAGTAATCCAGTTTCGAGGGGCAGACCACCTCGACCATCTGGTAAAGTCGGTGGTAGCCGAGGAGCTACGAAAGATATTGCAGGCAGGTCTGAAGCACGAGCACCTGCTAGGACATATGCCATCCGTGCCAGAGAAGATGCCTCAGCACCCGGTGTTATTACTGGCACATTTTCTTTACTTGATACTGATATTACTGCATTGATTGATCCTGGTTCTACGCATTCATATATATGTGCTAAACTTGCAATTGTTGAAAATTTATCTGTTGAACCTACTGAATTTGTGGTTAAAGTCTCGAACCCCCGGTCAATCTGCTTACAGTGAATAAAATTTGTAAAATTGTCCACTGATGGTAAAAGGTTATTGTTTCCCGGCTGATTTGATGTTATTGCCATTTGATGAATTTGACGTGATATTGGGCATGGATTGGTTAACCCAGCATGATGTAGTAGTAAATTGTAGACAGAAATATATTGTGCTAAAATGTCAGAATAATGAGTTGCTCTGGATTAAATCTGATCAAACAGAAGGGTTATCTGATGTGATTTCAGTAATGACAGCACAGAGGTATGTCAAAAAAAGGTATGATGCTTACTTGGCTTTTGTACTCGACACCAAGGTATCTGAGTCAAAGATACAGGCCGTGCCAGTGGTATGCAAGTTTTTCGATGTGTTTCCAGAGGAATTACCAGGGTTGCCACTTGAAAGAGAAGTGGAATTTTCTATAGATTTGATTCTGGGAACTACTCCGATTTTCATAGCTCCGTATCGGATGGCTCCTACAGAATTAAAAGAGTTAAAGACACAGTTGCAAGAACTTGTTGACAGGGGTTTTGTCCGACCGAGTCATTCACCTTGAGGTGCTCCGGTTCTGTTTGTGAAAAAGAAAGACGGGTCTTTAAGACTGTGTATCGACTACCGACAGCTTAATAAAGTAACCATAAAGAATAAGTACCCATTACCTCGGATTGATGATTTATTTGATCAGCTGAAAGGTGCTACAGTGTTTTCAAAGATTGATCTTCGATCAGGTTATTATCAATTACGGGTAAAGGAGTCAGATGTGTCAAAAACAGCCTTCAGAACCAGGTACGGGCATTATGAGTTTCTGGTCATGTCGTTTGGGTTAACTAATGTACCTGCAGTATTCATGGATTTGATGAACTGAATATTCAAACAGTATTTAGATAGATTTGTGGTAGTATTTATTGATGATATTTTAGTTTATTCTCGGGATGAAGAAGAACACGCAGAACATTTGAGAAATGTGTTGCAAATTCTGCGAGAGAAGCAGTTATATGCTAAATTTAGTAAATGTGAATTTTGGCTTCGAGAAGTGAGTTTTCTAGGACATATTGTATCTGCCGAAGGCATCAAGGTAGATCCAAGTAAAATCTCAGCTATTGTCAATTGGAAACCACCGAAGAATGTATCTGAAGTTAGAAGTTTCTTGGGTTTAGCTGGTTATTATCGGAGATTTGTACAGGGATTCTCTATGATAGCTTCTCCGATGACTCGATTATTGCAGAAAGATGTAAAGTTCGAATGGACTAATGAATGTCAGCAAAGTTTTAACCGATTGAAAGATCTACTAACGAAAGCACCTGTATTAGTACAACCTGAACTGGGTAAGGAATTTGTTATTTACAGTGATGCCTCATTAAATGGTTTAGGTTGTGTTTTGATGCAAGAAGGTAAAGTAATAGCCTATGCTTCAAGACAACTTAAACCACATGAAAGAAATTACCCAGTACATGATCTTGAATTAGTTGCTATCGTATTTGCGTTGAAGATATGGCGACATTACTTGTACGGTGAGAAGTGTCATATTTATACTGATCATAAAAGCTTGAAATATTTGATGACACAGAAAGATTTGAATTTGAGACAGCGCAGGTGGCTTGAACTGATAAAGGACTATGATTTGATTATTGATTACCATCCGGGTAAAGCTAATGTTGTAGCTGATGCTTTGAGCCGGAAATCTCTGTTTGCTTTACGAGCTATGAATACCTGGTTATCATTGGCTGATGATGGTTCAATCCGAGCTGAATCGAGAGCTAAACCGACATTTCTACATCAAATATGTGAAGCTCAGAAGAATGATGAGAAGTTACAGGTTAAACGGGCACAGTGTGAGTCAGGTACTGGTTTTGAATTTCAGATTGGTTCTGATGGTTGTTTATTATTCAGAGGTAGAGTATGTGTACCTCAGAATTCAGAGCTCATACAGAAGATTCTACGTGAGGCTCACAGCGGTACTATGTCTGTACATCCGGGGAGTAATAAAATGTATAATGATCTGAAAAAGATGTACTGGTGGTCGGGAATGAAACATGATATCTTTGAGTTTGTATCAAGGTGTTTAATATGTCAACAAGTTAAAGCTGAACATCAGGTACCTTCAGGGTTACTTCAGCCAATTACTATACCGGAATGGAAATGGGAAAGAATCACTATGGATTTTGTATCGGGGTTACCGTTGTCTCCGAGGAAAAAAGATGGTATTTGGGTGATTGTTGACCGATTGACAAAGTCAGCACACTTTATTCCAGTACGTATGGATTATTCTTTAGATAAACCGCGTTTGAATCTGACATATTTTGAGATTGTCAGGCTACATGGAGTGCCTGTCTCCATTATATAGGATAGAGATCCCAGATTTACATCTCGTTTATGGGACAAATTGCAAGAAGCCTTGGGTACTCAGTTGTATTTCAAGATCGCATTTCATCCTCGACAGATGGCCAATCTGAGCGTGTAATTCAAGTATTGGAAGATATGCTCCAATGTTGTATACTAGAGTTTGAAGGTAATTGGGAGAGGTATCTACCTTTGATTAAATTTGCCTATAATAACAGTTATCAGTCCAGTATTAAAATGGCTCCGTATGAAGCTTTGTATGGTAGAAAATGTAGAACACTGTTATATTAGACAGAGCTCAGTGAAAAGAAGATACATGGAGTTGATTTGGTCCGGGAAACAGAAGAAAAAGTAAAGGTTATTCGGGATAGTCTAAAAGCAGCTTCCGATCGTCAAAAATCATATGCCGACCTTAAACAAAAAGAGATTAAATTTCAAGTCAGTGACAAGGTATTCCTGAAAGTGTCTCCTTGGAAGAAAGTTCTTCGATTCGGTCGAAAGGTTAAACTGAGTCCAATATTTATCGGGCCATATGAAATCATAGAAAGAATTGGACCGATCGTTTATCGATTGGCATTACCACCAGAACTTGATAGAATCCATAATGTTTTTCATGTATCTATGTTACGACGATATCGATCAGATCCTTCACATGTTATTTCTCCGATGTGGAGATTCAACCTGGATATGACTTACGCATGAAGAACCGGTCAAAATATTGGCACGGAAGACAAAAGAGCTTAGAAATAAAAAGATAAATTTGGTGAAAGTATTGTGGCAAAAGCATGGGGTTGAGGAAGCGACATGGGAACCGGTGGAGGCAATGAGGAAACAATACCCAAATCTCTTTACTGGTAAGATTTTCGAGGAAGAAAATCCTAAAAGGGGGGGAGAGTTGTAATGGCCTAAATTCAAGGTTATCGGAACAGTGGTTTCGTAACCACAAATCCGATTTAAAGAGAAATTTTTTTTAATATTTTTGCATGAATATTTATATAATAGGAAAATCGTATGGAAATATCGATAAATTTTTTTTACCGATTTAGTGGTTAGTTAGAAAAAGAAATTATTGAAGAAATTGGGTAAAAACAAAGTATCGAGACCTTGATCTCATAAAACCAAATCGAAAATAATTTTATAAATATTTATGAAATGTTAGTAATGTGGTATTAAAATTTCATTAGGAAATTTTAATGTTTGGGTAGTTAATTAAATAAAAAGGACTAAATTGTAAAATGTGTAAAAGTGGATGGGATGATTAAATAGCTTAAGTGTCTAATAAGAGAGGATTTAAAAGGCAATTAGACCCAAAATTTATTTGGGCTGGACGGCAAGGGCATGAAATCAGCAGGAAATTTGATAAATTAAGGGTAAAATTGGAATATTACAAAATTAACTAAATAAAGCTAGGACTAAATAGGAAATATCTAGATTTCTCTTCATTTCTCTTCAATTCCAGCAGCTAAAAAAGCCATAGGAGGGTTTTCTAAGCTGTTATTTCATAATTTTTGCACCAAGTGAGTTAATCCTTGCCTTTTTCTTGTAATTTTTGTGTTTCTAAGACTTTTACAATTAGGTCCTACTATTAAACTCATTAGTTTTTGATTTCATGGATGAAATTGAAAGTCACCATGGTTGAGTTTTGTAATTTTATGATGAAATAGAATGAAATTGAAGCTTTAATTTATTTATGAGATGATTTTACTAGGTAATTTCAATAGAAATTGATTTTTAGGACCTAATTGTGAAAATGTTTGGAATTAAAGTTTATTGCTGAAATTTTGATTCCTAAAGGTTGTAAACTAGTTTAAGGTGATAGAATAAAGTGTTAATTGAGAAAAATCAGCTCAATTGAGAGGCTAATTGAGTAGGGATGAAATTGTTATTTATTAAAAGCTTAGGGGAAAAATGGTAATAAACAGCTTGCACTAAAATAATATTGGACAACAGCAGTAGACTAACTTTGAAAAATCACTATAAATTGCAGGAATCGAATTAGAAGATGAAAAAAATATGAAATTAAAGCTTATTGAGTCTAGTTTCTCATAAAATAAATGGTGTAAGCAATGGATCTATAAATCATGAGATATAATAAATTTTGTGAAATAAGGTCAGAATGAATTTGAGTTCCCCTATTCTGAATTTTAAAAATCATAAAAATTTGAATAAAAATAATTAGGGTATTAAATTTATATGTCTAGAATCCTGAATGAGTCTATTTTAAAAATAATCAAATAGGAACTTCATCCGAATTTTGTATGAAGAGATAATTAATTTTTAGTAAAGAAGGGTCAGAACTGTCAGATAGCAGAACAGGGGTGACTTTAAAGAATAAACTGTACTTATTGGCCAAACCAAAAATTCTGAAAATTTTATGGTAAGAATACATATGAGTCTAGTTTCAGGGAAAATTAACGGATCTTAATTTGGAGTTCCATAGCTCGAGTTATAAATAATTTAGTGACTATGACTCAAATAGACAGCTTTGAATAAACTATAAATAATAATAATGAAATTATAGAAATTGTTGCATATGAACATGAAATGTATTAAATTGATAATTAAATTTATTTATTTAGATCCAAAAGATTCAAATACGAAGCTAGATCGAGGAAAGGAAAAAGTTCAGGATTAGTAGATTTTTGTACACGAACAAGTATCAAGGTAAGTTCATGTAACTTGAATTATATTCTTAAATGCTTGAAATGCATGTTTTTGATATGAACATGATTTGAATGTTCATTATATGGAAATTTATGAAACATTGATATATTTGATAAAAAGGGGAAGAAATCCCGGTTGAATGAAAGGAAATTTCGATGGATCTTTGAAAAGGAATTGACGATAAAAAGGATCTAGCCCGGACGGGTGATCCTATCCTGATATAGCCCTCTCGAAGAATATGTGTAAAATGGATTTAACCCGGACGGGTAATCCGAATTAGGGTCTGAATTTAGCCTGGACTGGTAATTCAGGTCCAAGCTCACTAGAGTAATTGTCGTTGCAGGGGATTTAGCCTGGACTGGTAATCCCGACAATACTCTATGAGTTTATATTACAGAGGATTTAGCTTGGACTGGTAATCCCACTGTAAGGATGAGGTTCGCGGGAGTGTGCTCTCTAAAATGGAAATGTGTGCACATGAATATGAATTGACGGACCCGAAAATGTACACTAAAAGTGTACCTCTGAAAATCTATCGAAAATTCCAAGAAATTCAACGGGATAAATATGGAAAAATAATAAGGGAATGGTAATCATGGTATTGATAAGTTCATCAATCACGGAATATATTATTGACACATGAAAATTATTGGATTAACTTGAATGTTGAGTTGTGCATGGTAGGGTAATAATGCATTGAATGGATATATGAATGTTTATTACATTGTATTGAAAATATTAGGTAAGTATAATTCTTGTTACATGGGCTTACTAAGCACAAAGTGCTTACCCTGTTTCATTTTCCCCCGTTTTGTAGTGTTAAGAGCTCGGAGGTCGGATTTGGTCGGAGATACATCACACTATCAACCTCAAGATTTCGATATATAAAGAAACTTTATTTTGGAAATCAATGGCATGTATAAGCTAATAAAGTAAATGATTCTGTGAAATGAATGTAAAGTTAGCCATTGGTATGGTTAACAAACCTGGTTTTGGGTATGTGATGACGTTATCTTATAAATATGCATGAATTTATTTTGAAAATATTTTGAATTGGTTTGGTTGATGTGGATTGGTCTCGGTTTAAAATTTGTAGGGAATGTTAGATATCTATAAAATGGGATATATTGAGTAAAAAAAAATCGTAAACTCCGGTAATGCCTCGTACCCTATTCCGGCAATGAGTACGGGTAAGGGGTATTACATCAAATCCAACCCACATCTTAAAACATGTCTAAGATTAGACTTTACAATAAGACTATAATAAAATGATGGCTTATTCTAAGCCTTCTTTGTCTATAAAAATTCTTTCTCCAAGGAGAATGACAAACAAGCTAACAAAGAAAAAAATTGCTTATTAACAATTCAATATTTTTTAATCATTATCCTTAGTGGATTTCCACACTTGAACTGCCTTCATCCTAGCAGTCCTCTATACCTCAAAGATGTGAACCACATGTATCCTAACAGCTCTCCACGGTACGAACTGCCATTCAAGCCACCATTATATTTTGTGTTGAAACAACACAAAACATAAATATAATAATAAATCAATTTATTTAACTTAATTAATTGTTGAGAGATTCTCGACTTCTTTAGGTGAAGCCTGTGAAGTGTTGTCTGTTTGGAGTTGGAGAATCTTTCAAAAAGTTTAATATTGTCCCTAGTAAGGGGTTGGAAACTCCTTAACAAAAATACGTCTTTTTTGTTGAAGAATTCTCGATTCCTTCTAGAGAAGTCTATGAAATGTTTATCTCAAGTGGTAGCATTCTTACTTGTAAGAGACCTATATGTTATACGGCATAAGTTTGAGTCCAACCATGCACAATATGCATGGTTTGCCTTCCCATACACTTGAAGAGACACTCTCACTTTGTGAACTAGACGCCTCTTCAAGCCTTCGGTAGAGTTGAGAGACAAAACTTCCATTGAGGGCAATGCCAAGTGTCACCGGATCTAAATGAATGGCATTCACAGACTACTCTCAAAGGAGTCAAAAATTCCTCAACAAAAAGTGGTAGCATTCTCACCTATAAGACCCCTATATGTTATAGTGTTAGGAAATATGCCCATATTGTAGTAAACATGTAACTATTTTTTATTTATTTGAACAATGAATAAATAAATAAATTTAATTTCACATTTCACAATTATGTCTTTTGTATTTTTTGTCTTTTATATTTTGCATACATAGCAAAATTGTGACAAGTAAATATTAGCTCATTCATTGTCTAAAGTTCAAACTAAAGATAAGAGGCATTGTAAGAATGTTTACACTGCGAGAAAGACAACTTACTTCAGTAGAATGAGTCTGTAATCCCGTAAAAGAATTAAAGTGAGCATTTGATTCAAATACCGAGAAAGGGTTATTATGTCATCCATAATTCCAATTGAGGAGATGACTAGTCTTGGCTATCGGAGCAGTTGACTGCATGAGTAGAGACATAGATGTATTCATTGGTAGAATGATACATTGGACTGGACTCAGAATGAATTAATTCTAAATCTATTTGTGAATTAATTCACTTTGGACGTTCATGGTATGATTTACCTAAATCCTGAGTTAGTCATTGACCATGCGTAAGCAACTCATGTGCTTTGATATAAGTGGAGGCTTATGCTCTAAAGATGATCGAACCCATAGCCGGTATGTTGGGTACATGACTTGTGTATGGCATGGCTTTACTAGTAATAGTGGAATTCATAGCTCAATTAATTAGTTAATAATACCCTCTCATTGGCATTGTGTGGATTAATAAATATGGAACGTGATCACGAGTTGCTTGTTCTCGAATGAACAATTTATCACAGTCATTTGTTGACAGTGATCATATTAATCATTAAGAAGACACAATGGTGACAATGAGATAAAATAGGATTGTATTGAGTGAACGAATTTAACTCAAAGGAATCAAGAATATCACATAAGGGTAACACACACATGACGAGGTCATTAGACAAAGTAGTTGGATGAACTGCTTTCGTAAATAGTATACAATAAGGAGTTTTCAATCATGGTACTTCTTATAGACTAACTCCATGATTAAGTAATTGAGAATTATCGAAACGATATTTTTAGTCATAATTGCAATCACTAGAGCCTAATTGTATATGTCTGATTGGTCCATTCACTAGCTTAACAAAAGCTCGATTGGACTGCATTTGAATTAGAAGAAAATTCTACGACTTTGGAAATAATTTAATTGAGTTGATTTATTCAATGTGGAATTAAATTAGGTGGTTGTGAGAATTATTCAATTAGAGAATTTGATTAAAGATTTTTCTTTAATTTGGAAAATCTAAGTGATTTTTGGAAAAATTAATTTTGATAAAGTAAAATTAAATTAATCAAATTAATTAAAATTAATATGATATTTTTAAAAATTAATTTTTAAGTTAAACAATTGGCACAATGGGTAATTGAACTTAAAAATTTGACCAGATATCGTAAATTGGGCCCGGGAGCCCAAAACTGAGACCAATAGTCAAAAACTGGTCGAACTGAGCCGACGGTCCAACTGGTGGTTCAACTGGACCGGTCAGTTCATCACTGACCCAGACCAAACTGGTAGCAGCCGAATGGGCTCGGGGTGCTGTAAGGGTGTCGTACTTGCATCACCGGACGTGGAGGTACCGGCAGTTACAACGACGGCGTTCCAGTGGCTGGCAGTGATTGGTTTTCGGCGGTTGAGCAGTGGAAGAGTTACACTCCTATTGGGACTCTACTAGAGAATTTGATTTTAAATTAACTATTCCAAAAATAATAGTATTTTAATAGTTTAATATTAAATTTAATTTAATACTTATTTTAAGAGGATTTTATTAATTTAATATTAAAGTGATTATCTTAATATTAAATTTAATTTAATGTTTATCTTGTAGATAAACATTCTATTATTTTAATAAGATTTAATATTTAATTTAATTTAATATTAAAGTGATTAAGTTTAATTGTAGTTAAAATTTCTAAACACTGACACACACTTGAATTCAAGATAAAGTTTTTAGAAATATTTTTCTGATGTACAACTTAACCCAGAAGTTTAGAGAAATTGCAGAATTATCCTATTGGTAGTTTTTGTGAAAAATTTTCTGATTCAAAGCGAGCTCACACTTGGAGGACATGAGTTTGAGGATAGCAGAGAATACTATTTGATCGAAGCGCTCATCTTAGACGAATCGAAAAGGAAAATTTTTTATTAATTGTTTATTACTTTAGATATCACAATCAATATTTTGTTTTGGAAAAATTTTTAAAACTCTGATTTTTCCCTAAATTTATTTTCCGCTATGTTTTCTAAACATGCTTTTTTCCAACATATTGGGAATAGTTCGAGTTTGACCATATGCAGCATGCATGGTTTACCTTCTCATACACTCGAGGAGACACTCAACTTTATGAACTTGATGCCTCTTCAAGCCGTTGGTAAAGCTGAGAGACAAAACTTCCATTGGGGACAATGCTGAACTTGTTACCCAAACAAACAACATTTTACAGACTTCTCTTCAAAGAATAAAAAATCCCTCAACAAAATAAATAGAAAAAACACCTATACTGGTACCATCAATAAAAAAAAAATCTCAACTAATATGATACAAATAATCTTGATTTAGATTCTTATCTCCTTAACTAATTGTAATAACTTGTTGAGCATATTATGAGCCTTAGTTCACTAGAATTTTAATTCTTTAAAAGTTTGCAACAATATTGATTTTAAAAATGTACCAAAATAGAATTGTATTATCTAGTTAAATTGGTGGTACAACCGATTTAATTAGTGACATATAATTGAAAAAAAAAATTAGTAAAAATAAAAAGAAAATTATTTATGATTATGATTTTTTATTTTTCAATAACAAAATTTTGAATTTTTTATTATGTACTGATTTTTTCTTTTTAATAATTTAATTATCAATAATTTTATTTTATTTTATTAAAATGGTTGAATCAAAAGCTGAAGATTCAATATATTAATTTTCCAATTTAATTCTTACAACATTGGACGTTAGCTTAATTACTACACTTAATTAATAGGTGAATGTAAATGAGGAGATCAAAATGATTCTTCTTCTATTAAAAGAATTAATTTAGGTTTTCCATTATTAAAAAGAATTGAATTAAATTAAATTAAATTTCAATAGATTTAACGTTTATTGTTTAATAATGTCATATTTTGAAATAAATATTTTATGTAGAGTTGATCTATAAATTTAAAAATTATTTTATATCATTTTTTAAATAGTGAGTGTTAACTTTGATTAAATTTGATTTTTTTAAATAATTTTAATAATATAAAAATTAAATTGATTAAATTTGTTTTTTTAAATATTTTTAATGATATAAAAAATTAAATCCATCCATTTAATCAATCCCTTAACTTTCACCTTAGTTAAATCTAACCGGCGCAGTGAATCTACGTTAAAGTTTGGAGCTGAAGAGGCCAGTACGTACTTCAATTGTTGGATAACACGACAAGCGGCCCAAAAGAAAACACAAGACAAGTTCATGTCAGCACTCATCTCAACAGCAAGCACGTTTGGTTTTGCAGGGAGAGCCGTTCCGAAATCCTATTGGCCAGAGCACGTGCTATCACATCAAAACGCCACGTGTACCTAACGGCCTCAGCATTCCCTTAACCATCCTGAAGGTTTTAAATTCCCCACCCCGCGAACCTATTCAATTTCCAACAGTAATAAATCACCCTTCCCCAACTCTACTTCTTGCTCCCTGTTTCTTCTTACAAACCCACATTTCGCTTCAAAGATCAAGATTCGCAACTCAAGAAAACAAAATCTTTAGCGGTGTTTCAGTTCTTGCGAATATGAAAATTCGACCGCCATTACCATTTGCTTTTCTGTTAACGTTATTGGTTTTACACGCGGAAGCCAAATCCATTGATCCTTACAAGGTTAGTAGCATTGCCCCCTTCTTTATTTTTTTTATTTTTCACATGTTATGTGATCTACCAGTCGTCTTTTCAAAATAAAGATTAGAAACATTTAGATATGGAGACTGAATTGTTGTAGAGATTTAGCAAGAATTTATTATTTCCGTTAGAAATCATATAGGAGATTACAATCGAGTCGAAAGCTTTAGTGATTCGTTGAGGACATCAAGGATAAAAGCTTTGAGCTCTCGATGAGAGTGACAAGAATAAGTAGCAACTTCACAGATTTGGGAATTGCAGTTTGATTTTTTTGTGGCCAAAAAGTTTCTAAAGAATTTACTTGATGCTTAGGTACTTGGCGTGGAGAAAAGCGCGAGCCAACGAGAGGTTCAGAAAGCTTTTCACAAGTATGTTTTTCTCTGAATATATCATCTGTTTATAAGTTTTTTGAATTACATTCCTCGGTGGACTAGGTTATGAACTAATCCTTCACTGGTTCTTGATATGGTCATGATTTCGTAATACACATTATAGCCCTAATCAAATTGCACTGCACAACAAAGATCCACAAGTTCCATATTAGGTTCCCTATAAATCTGGAATGAATCAAATACTTTCTTTTTTTTCTTTTTTTTTTTCTGTTGAATAAGAAATGCTAAACTTGTGATATTAACTATTCACTTTCCTCATTCTTTCTTTCGAATCATATTTCTTTTGTCAGCTTGAAATGTTTATCATTACCGTTCTTGTTATGGTGTTTTTCGAGAATCTTGTAGGTTAATAATACATGCATGCATATGCATATACATATACATATGCCTAGAGAATCATGTAACGGCCTACTTGTTTTGCTTGAATTGTACTTAATAGGCTCTCCCTTAAATACCACCCTGACAAGAATAAAAGTAAAGGAGCACAAGAGAAGTTTGCTGAGATCAACAACGGTATTTCCAGCTTCTTACATACTGTTCTTCTTTGTTTCGTATACATATTCTTTGATTCATTCTCTTTTTCTCCCTTGGATTACGAAATAAGGTCTTTGTCTGCTAAATAATCTGATTCATCCTTGTTTGATCAGCGTACGACATTTTATCAGACGAGGAAAAGAGAAAAAACTATGATATGTATGGGGATGAAAAAGGTGGGCCTGGACAAAGTGGGTTTACATCTGGACCAGGTGGATGGCAGCATATGGGTGGGGACGGAAGTTCCCAAACTTCCTCATTTTCCTTTGGCGACCCTGGTGGATCACGCTTCTTTGGTGGATCAAGTTTCTTCGGCTTTGATTATAATGATATTTTCTCTAGCTTCTCTGGGGGTGATATGAACCATCAGGGTCCATTTGGCGGTTTCAGTGGTTCAAGCAGGTCTCAGTCTCAATCTAGGAGTTCACGTAAGAGCATCAGAGCAATAAGTTCTGATGTCTTCAAAAAAGAAATATCTGACAAAGGGATGACTTGGCTTTTATTATCTTATACACCAGCGTTGCAGCAGAGGAAACAGCATTATGAATCTATCATAGACGAGGTGGCCGGTTTATTGCAAGGAGCTATAAAGGTGCAGTTGCAGTTCTAAATATTTTTATAACTTGTATTTGCTAATCAGCACTTCTAATATCTGACTGGTCTCTTGCAACAGGTTGGGAGAATAAATTGTGAAACCGAGTATTCTTTATGTAAGGATCTTGGTATGCATCCAGGGAGAGCTCTAAGGTTGTTTGTTTATTCATACAAAAGAAATGAGAAGGGTTCTCTGGAAGAATACAAGGGTGATTTGGTCGCTAAGAATGTCAAAACATTTTGCCAAGATCATTTACCAAGGTTTTCACGAAGGGTTAGCTTAAATCATTTTGACTTGTCTTCTAGTAATTTAGAAAAATACCCAAGGGTGATACTCCTTTCTACCAAAAAGGACACACCTGTTATCTGGCGTGCTCTCAGTGGCTTGTATCATAAAAGATTCTCTTTCTATGATGCAGAGGTATGCTATAAGTATCTATTTTACGCGTTGAACCTTATGATTCAATGTTCCATTGATTTTATATTCAATTCAGGCTCTTTCTCTATTCATGTAGGTTCATGATGTTTCTGAACCAGCAGCAAAGCAGTTAGGTGTTGATGCACTTCCGGCTATAATCGGATGGCTGCCCAATGGAGAGAAGCACATTCTAAAATCTGGTATTACTTTTAAGGATTTGAAGTCTGCAATCAAATATCTCAGCCTGTTGCTTGATAGTTTTGAAAAGAAGAATAAAAAGGTAGCTTCATCTCAGGCTAGCAAGAATCAGACAGATTCTGCACAGAGAAAGTTACCATTGTTGACAGCATCGAACTCTGACGCTCTTTGTGCGGATAAAACTCCGGTCTGCATCATAGGTGCATTCCGATCATCCAGAGCTAGGGAGAAGCTGGAGTCCCTTTTATCTAAGGTGAAGATTTTGTCTCTCAAAAGAATGTGTTTTGATGATGATTTTATGTATGGTGAATCATGTAGATACCACCATTCTATTAACTATTATATAAGAATCCATTTTTTGTTTCAATTGTTGCATGCTATGTACTTTCAGGTTTCACAGAAATCATTAACAAGGAGACCGAATGTGGCCTCAGGTTCTAGGGATTCAGTATCCTACACCGTCTTAGATGCTACCAAGCAACCTTTATTTTTATGTGCATTCGATAAATCTGGATATAAATCATCAGATAACATCCTGGTGGCCTTCAAACCTCGGAAAGGGAAGTTTGCAGCATTTTCAGGTGATATGACCGTGGAAGAGGTAGAGAAATTCATAAGCTCTGTTCTTAATGGAGACATACAATTTACAAAGACAAGACAGAAGCCTGTTCTCAAGTGATTCAGACATATAATGGGTTTATGAAGAGAGGCTCTGGTTTTTGAACATCAAGGTCATTGAACTCATAAACTTCTGAACAACAGAAACAATACAAATACCTTGGATTCAGCCTACATGGCATCATGGTTCGTATCTGTTTTATGAGTCAAGGAACATGGGCATCATCAAAGTGGCATTTACAAAAAGCAGTGTTTGTACTTGGACTGGAAAATCAGGGATACCATGGGACATTCTTTTATGATTAGTTCGACAGCAAGTGCAACAGCTTAAAATTGATACGATTGTTTGATCTACTTTCCCAGAATTTCTGATAGAGTGGCTCATTGGGAAGAGGTTAATTCCTAGCTTAGAATGGAATTATTTTGTGAGAAAGATTGAATAAACTCAAGATATAGACATAGCACATTTATATCAATAAATATATACATGGACGTATCATCGAAACCATTAACATCCGTCCAATAATGCTAAACCAAATCTAATGAGATCAGCAACATTTAATATGAATGAGCAAGGAGAACTTTTCCCCATCCTTACTCGTTCTTCATAACTTTACAGAAGGGCGGCATTGCCAGATTTTAACATTTGATCTTGTAGTGGCGGGGAAATTATTAAAATAATATAAAAAGAAATAATGTGGGTTCTAATTATTTACCCAAATGATAGGTTTGCTGCAACAACAAAAAATGGCTTTATCAAGGTCCAAATTGGAATGGGGGTGTTGTTTTGGGCCTTAAACACTGTGTAGATTCGGTCTGATTGATATGTCTAATCCATATTAAATGTGCAGATCGAGGCCCAATTTCACACCATTTAAATCCGGCTTTTTGACCCCAAATCACTTTACCTAATCCTAATAAATTCTCTAAGCCCCGAACTCAAACATTTCGCTCACCAAGGAAAAAAAAAAACCCCGATTCCAAAAAAAATTTCCCAAAATATATCCAAATTTCGAAAATTACCCCCACAAAATCATCAAAATTTCAGAAAATACCCATAAAAATCGAAAATAATCTTGGACAATTTTCAAATTTAGCTAAGCTCCGTCACTCTAATTTAAATTTATTAGTTTGTTAAATAAATAATGTCAAGCAATATTTTATTTTTAAATTAAACAATAAATATTTGTTTCGCATGTTTTAGCGTTATTATGGAGAAAATTAGTAGTAAATATGTAAATTGTAGTTATATTCTATTATGTTATATTGATTTTATAATTGATTGAACTAGTGGGTAAAAAAATGAATACATGTTCGAAACCTTGTTTGTTAGTTAGTTCATGGTTTAGGTTTTTTTTTTTTTATATTTATTTATAGAATTTAAGCAGTTTTCTGAAATATGTTGAATATATTTGTAATTATTATAATGAATTGGATATTAATAATTTTTTTTATGAGTGATAATTGTTTATTTGTAATTAGTTTGTTTACTTACATGTAAATAGTTAATTTTATTAGTAATATTTTAATTTGAATATAAACATAATATATTTGTGTTATATAAACTATGTAGGAAGTGGATCGTATACTCCGGAGCAAGTTGCATTATTATTTTCTTGGTGCTATTGACTTGAGGGTCCAAGTTAGACATGATTATGGATCAGGTCATACATCTAAGCCTAAAAGCTTGGCCGAAAAATGAGAGACTTTGAGTAAAAATATAAGTTCAAAAAATGAGTTTAAACACAAATTGATGCTCATTCTCTATATAGTTTAGGTCTCTGGCAGGATTTTTTAGTCCGGTCTAGCTTAAATCAGCATACTTACACAACCCTCTTTACCCCACCCCATGCTTAAAAGAAAAAGGACCCAAACTGAAAAGTGAAAACCCTTTTGTCCTATGCAGCCAAATAACCCAAACTTAAAAAGACTAAAAAGTAAAAACCCAGCTACTACTTTCAAGTGTCAGCCAAACTTTCAGCAAAATCAACATTTCAGCATGTCTAAATCATTCTTTTCTTTTTCTTTATTCAACATTTTAGCTAGATTTTGTCGATTTCTTTTGTAGATTTATAATTTCTTGGTGAATTTTAAAGAAAAATAATTGAAATAATGAACTATTAAAATTGAAAAGTAGTAAGAGATGAAGTCGGGGACTTTTTTGGGTAAGGTTATGGCGATCAGCAATGGTGGTCACAGTAGAGGAGTCATCAGAAATTAGAAAGAAACTAACCTTTTTTTTTTTTCTAGGTTTTTCTAGGTTTGATAAAAAGAAAATGAACAGATTGAGAAAGTGGAAGAATCCGAAGAGAATGGTTGAAAAAGACTTTAACTTATAGATTTCCAAAAATAGCGATTTTAATAAATTATATTTAACATTTTTTTTTAAGTTCTCTATATATACTTGTATATACATTGTTAAAGGTCTAGTTCATCCCCCATGCTATTGACTTTTGTTAATAGAAAGATTTTCTTTTTCTCTTTAAGTTTAATCCATATTTTAAGCTTTACATGATTATCAGTCATTTATATTGCTTAATGATTTGACAGTAGGTACTGCATATATTTTTTAAATTTGTTTTGATATAAAAAAATAAGCTAAATGAATTAATATGAATCGACTGGGTCAAGCTCAGATTTAGCATTTATAATCTGGGTAAAACACTTAATAGCAGAAACGTAAGCTTCTTATTTGGAAACTTCAAACCCATTTGTAGCTCCTCTAATCCTTCATTTAGTTGTACGATATGGCTAGGAATGGGGTATTCAGGAAACTCATTAGCATGGGTCGCATCTGGATTGACACTAAGCATAAGGATCGATGGTCAATTATGTAAAACAATCCCACCAGTATTTGTTCAGACAATTTACGAGAATTCATCAATAGTATTGACATGGTCACCATCATATCCTTCACGGGACATTTCTTCATCCTTGGGATCACTGAAGTCCTCATGTTGAACATCAGGGGCATCATCTTCCTCAAACTCTTCTTTTAAACCCTCTCTAAACCTTAACCCTACATGGAAACCATATACTAATGGATCTACCATTGCAATATTTACATCAAAGTCAAACCGGTTTGCAGAAGACCTGTCACCAACTTATTGTCTTAGTGGGTTTATATAGAAGGCTTCACCTTGGTAATATTGGTTTAAGAATCTAAGATTATAAACATTATGACCAGAAGATAATGACAACAACACGCCCATATTTGCTCCCTCCTCCTTCACCACATTCACCAATTTGACGTAAAGCTTGGCGGCATTCATAAGTCCAAACCAGATATGAATCCATATCATGGTCTATATGTCTTCATCGTCCATCAACACTAATGTATTATACATATGAGTTGTTGATGACATCGAAAACCTATATATTAGTCTCGATAACCTTCGATTACATCTTTCCTCTAGTTTCAAACTAACCTTCCTCTGTATTTCAGCAAGACTTGCATTACTACCGAACATTATTGCAAGTTTGTTGTTTGATTCAAAAACTATGCCATTGTCTGTCCTAAGAACTATTGGATCTAGTGTCTTAAATGTAGTAAATTCGTTTTGTATACTTGTATTTTTTGAACAAATTAGTTTAATAAAATATCCATTAATTACATTAATACCCTTTGTATATTGTCCTTAATGTTTTCACATGCAAAGCAAAATGGAATCAAATATTGGCTCATTGGTTATCTGAACATTTCACTAATACTAAGCGATATTACGTGGTCAGATATTAATACTAAAAGACTACTTGTACTAGTAGATAAACCTAAACTTGTCCTTAATCTAATAAAAAATGAACAAACCAATTCAAAGAATAATATGACGTCTATCATCTCCAATTAGGGAGATGTTTTGTTTTAAGCATCAGAGCAGATAATTCCCAAAAGATAGATGTAATGACTCAAAGTTACCGAAAAAGTGTATTTTTGGGTCTCCGTTTCTGAAAAACAGATTCGTAAATATTTATTAAAAATATTTACGAAGTAAAATGAGTGGTTAATTAGAGTCTAATTAAGTGAATTTAATTTAATTAAGAGTAATTAAGTAAAAGGACCAAATTGAGTAAAGTGTAAAAGTTGAATTATAAATTAAAAGAAAATAAAAAGGACTAAAAGGGAAATTATACAAAAAGTATAATTTGAGGCTGTTTATCGTGAAGAAAATCTAAGATTTTTTTTTATGTTTAGTATATTATTATATTATTATATAATAAAGATATTTTATGTTTTAATTAATTATATTATATTATATTATATTTTATATATATATATATATATATATATATATAAAACTAAAGAAAATGAAATTGAAACGAAACAGAGAAGAAACAGGGGAGAAAAAAAGAAAGAAAGAGAAAAAGGAAAATTTGGGGTTTCAAGGTTCAAAGTTAATTTGTCAATGTGGTACCAGAAATCTCGGCTAAAAAAGGACAAGACAAAGTCAACGGGAGTTAGCTCAGAAACTACGATTTGTATTTCTATAATCCGAACTTAGTCATTATTTGTTATATTTATATACATATGGCAATTGTTAGTGTTAGAATTATGATGTTTTACAATTGGAATGGATTGATTTTGGTATGCGATGAATTTATTGAATTTATATTGATTGAAATTATTTTGATTGAATTTATATTGATTGAATTATATAATATATATGATTTATGTAAAAATTTGAATATTGAATGAATGTTATATGAAAAATATATTGATTGGAAATATGAGGAAATTGATATGAATATATGAGATTGTGATATTTGAATATTTGATATTGAAAAGTGAATTGAATTGTATTGAATTATGAATTAATGTGAATAATTGAAATATATTGTTGAATTGAATGAAATTGTATGAATTGTGAAAATGGGTAAATATATGTGATTATCATAATGGTATATTGATGAAAAAATTATTAAATTGAGAAAGTGAATGAAATACCCTATTAACTAGTCAGACTGAGTCGGATATGATTGGCATGCCATAGGATCTGAAAGTGTACGGGATTTGCCGGCTTTATCGATCAAGCACTTTACATGTCGTATTTCAGGCACCTCGTGTGTCGTTTTAAGCACTTTATGTGTCGTATACTGATCAGGTACTATGTACCGTTTTAGGCACAATGTGCCGTACTGGTGTGTTTGGGTTGCAATCCGTGTATCCGTCAAAGTCTGGGTTTGTTAATAGGGGTAAATAAGTGAAAGATAAATCAAATAAATTTGATTGATCAAGCTATTGAAATGAAACGAGAAATTGAATTGAGAATTGAAAATTTAGATATGAAATTGAAAATATGAACCAAAGGTTCATGAAATGATTGGAGTTCGAATTGATGATATATGATGCCACTTGATGAATTGAAATGTGATTTGAAATATATGAATCGTATGTATATAGTGAAAGCTATCAGGGATAGTAAGTTGATATGATATAAATGAAGTTGGCTGTTATTGAAATGAATTAAAATGGAATATGATTAATAAGTGTATAGTTGAATATAGTTTAATGATATTGAATTGTGAATAAATTAAGGAAAGCTATACCGAATAGTAAGTGAAAGAATAGAGTAAATAATAATGGATTTATTTAAGAATTGAACAATTATGTTATTGTGTTTATTATATGATTTGTATAAAATTTATATGGTAAGTAGTTGAAATTTATCTATGAAATAAATAATTGAATAATTGTAATTGTTATTATGATCTTAAGTATTTGTTATATTATTAAATGTTCGGATTATAGAAATACATATTGAGTTTATCTAATTTATTAAATGTTCGGATTATAGAAATACATATATTATTAAATGTTATTATGATCTATAGTTTATCTAATTAAATTAATTAAATATATAATATTTATTTTGAGAATTAAAAAATGAATATTGAGTTTGATTAGATTATAAAGTGTTGAGTCGAAAGTCTAGGAAATACATATGACAAGTGAGGGGCGGCTTTACTAGGGTGTGTCACCTACCTCTCTCCTAGTTGGATTATTTAAATAAAATTATTTGTTTAAGCCATATTCAACCAGAATTTTTCTCTCTCCCTATAAATAGATGGCGTCGGTTGACCTAAAAAAGACACATTTTGAGTATTCAATTTTTTTTTTGTGAATAAATACAGTATTCAGTTATTGTTATTCTGCTAGAAAGCAGTGAATTTTTGCTTACTTATTTACGATTTTTATAGAGAGAATTACGTTCCTACTGAAGGTAATAAAATCGTTTCTTGAACTGTGTTTGGCTCATATTGTTTGAGCTCGTACTCGATGCAATTTGTGGTATGGGGATAACAAAAAAGGTCGTTTGGTTGAAAACCAGGATCGACTCGAATTTGTCTCGCATAAAAAACAAGTACTTTTCGGTCAAATTTTATTTTTATAAATATCTAAGTCAACTTGATTTTTTTTTTAAAAAAAATAAAACTTCTGCTGCAATTGAAAACCGTTTCTTAACCAGATTTTTCTAATAAGAATTTCCCCTTCGTAATATATGTAAACCATAAATTAGTTACTAACATTGTCCCTAAACCTAGAACTGTACAATGAATTAAATAATATTTCAAATTTCTTACATTATCACATAAAAAAAATTCGATGCATCTACAGTTAATGGATGAATAGTTGGAATGCAATATGATATTAATTAAATTTCATGTTGTCGAGATTATTTGATTAAATTTTTTTGAATAAAATGTTTTACATTTCGTCCTATTAAATTATAAACCCTAAACCCTGAAACATCAACCTTAATTTTGTACATCATCTTAGCCCTTTACTTTCTTCACTTGCACTAGTATAGAATCTATAAAATATTCCAATAATTTGTTAAGGACTAAATTCTATATTCAAAGAGATCTTGGAGTTGTACGAATAAATTTATAAATATTATTACACCTTCCCGAGCGATACTCGTAACAAAATGCCATAATCTATCCAACTTAAATTTATGCTCTACATAAATAAAAGTTTCTCTTAAAATATCATATATATTTCTCTATTTCTAGCCTAAGATCAGGGTAACACATAAAATTAAGTTTCTGCATTAACCCACTGTCCACCAACGCATCTCAAGATTAGCCCTTGTTTCGCTTTAAGCTTGAGTCCTAATAGGAGTTCCAGATCGATAAGTGGGGACCATTTTCACCGATCCAATTATACCAACAAATACTATTACCATTATCACTTGCATATGCCACTAAATTGATAATTTCCTAACCCTAACATTTATTTTAATCATCAATAATAAACGTTGACCTATAAATGTTAAAGAACAATCCCTTGCATACATAATATTTAAAAATAAGTCAAGTTGGTTACAATGATTTGTTGAGAAATATTGTTTAATAATTTTATTACAAAATATTTTTATACTATTTTATTAGTGTCAATCACATTTCTCTACGGACGTTTTACTCAAAAATGTCATTTAAATAATATAATTACGGAAATGGGTCGTTTATTGCGTTATTTATCGGATTAGGCCGTTTTTCACGAAAACGCGTCCACGTAACCGCGATTTCGTGCCCACGTCGGCAAAACGCTGACAAAGCACTCCCTCAGGGAAGCGTTTTGCCCGTGTAACGGTCAAATTTTTGACCCCCCAAATCATTTTTTTCACACAAATCTCTTAAATTTCTATAATTCTCTCAAAATTCCTTTCCCTTTAATTATTTTTCACACAATTCTCTCATAATTCTCAACATTCTTTCAATATTCCCTTCAAAAATCTATCAAATTTCATTGAAATTTTCTCAAAATTCTATCAAAATTCTTTGTTTAAATTTTTTTTGAATTTAATTTTTTAAAATTAAAAATCCGATCATGTTAGCAATGGACGGAGAATTAATCCGTCTCGATAATAAGCACATCTCTGTTGATCAAACGACAATGGTAAGTGATAATTTTAAATTTTCAATACTATTCAATATTATTTTAATTTATGCAAATTTAATTAAATTTGCAATATTATTTGATATTTTATTCATTTATGCAATTATAATTACAATTTCAATACTGCTTGATTTTTTTTTCATTTATGATGTTTGCATTAATTAATTTATGCAATTTTAATTAATTTTTATTTTATAATTTTTTATAATAGTCTGTAAATCGGGTGTTGCAATGCGACATTCGTAATATGTTTGGTCTTCTATCGCCGTTGATCGAGAATTACTTGCGAGAAGCGGGATTTTGGCACATGGCCACGATAGGCCGGGGGTGCAAGCCCGAAACTAATCAGTGTATTGATATAAAGGTGGAGACCCGAGACGCACACTTTTCATCTTCCATGCGGAGAGTGTACTATTACTCTGGAAGACGTGCATTTGCAATTGAGATTGCCGATGGATGGGTACGCAGTCACCGGGTCTGCATCATCTACTAATTGGAGAGCCGTATGCTATGAGCTTTTGGGTGTTATACCGGATAATATAAACGGAGGTCGGATCGAGATGGATGGTTAAGAGACACATTCCCGGAGCCGAATAATGATTTGACTGAACTCGAAAGAATACGATATGCTCAGGCATATATTCTTGAGATGATTGGAGGTTATTTGATGCCGGACTTGTCAAGAGACCTCGTACATCTGAGATGGTTGTTGAAACTCGTAGATTTTAGAGCAGTCGGCGAATTGAGTTAGGGGTCTATCGTGTTGGCAACATTGTACAAGGAAATGTGCGGGGCGACGCGACTGAACAAAGCCAAAATAGGAGGTTGCCTATCACTATTGCAATCATGGGAACGGTTTCGCTTTCTATTTTTACGTCATTAAGTCGACCACCCATATACATTTCCACTCATAACAAGGTAAGTTTTATATTAGATTTTACAATTATTACGTAGATTTAGAATATAATTGTATGCTAAAAATTTATTTAATTAAGTGGAACCATTCGGCCTGTTATGTCGGAATACTTACCTCTCTCGAAGATATACGGCTTCTATTAGACCAACAATCGGAAGTATAAGTAAGTATTAAATAAAATATATATACATAATAAAATAGTCGTTTCGCATTTAGTATTTAGTATTATGTATTATGTATATAAGTAATATTTTTATCATGTTCATATAGTTTCAATGACATAATACGAGGATTCGGCAATTCGGGCAGTAATTCCAGATAAATTCCTTCAAAATCCAAACGTTTGGCATGTGAAGGTCTCATTGGTTAACTATGCTACCGTGGAGATGCACCAGTCAGATAGAGTAATGCGACAATTTGGATTCCGACAATCGATTCTCGTGGCACCCGAGGTGTTTGATGATGAGCACAAAGTCGACTTACGGTAACTGCATATGGATTGGCCGAGATTCTGGTCATACTATATCGAAATGTGGGAAAATCGGTATGATTATATACCTACTCGGGAACCGATCATCGTTCCAGAGTTAGCGTGAGTAGCGGAATACATGCCATGGTTTAGGATCCATGGGAAGTCATATTTATTGTCGGAAGAGGAGAGGCGACGACAAATTCGTGCCTAAAGGGAACGACGGAGCCCTTTAAATCCAAGAAGAAGGGACGAGACGCAAGCCCATTAACAGTACCCACACAATTATCAGGCCCAATAGTTCAACTGACGACACCCATATTATAGCCTTTTCAAATTATGCTAGGTGCGTATCCTAGCATTATATGTATCCTAACCCTTATATGTTTCATTTTCCTAGTCCTATGGCAGGTTGAAATCTATGGCCTGGTTCATCTCCGTTCCCAATTACTCTGAGTCAACCTCCGATCTACGGCTACCGTCACATGAGGGATCGCACGAGGCGCCATCGAGGAGCTCTTCTTTGTATCAATCTCCATCACCTTACGGGATTCAAACACCTCCGTCATGGGTAACGCAAACACTGCTACAATCATTATTCTATCAAGGTGGGTCACCCTACCAACAACCACAACCAGACCCCCTACCGGAGGAACTATAACCCTTGCCGAAAACTGATCGAAGGAGGAATCCAGCATGGCCCCGTCGACGACCCCCATGTGGCACTTATTTCGACCGTTATGGATATTGATTTTTTAATATATTTGTACAAAATTTTTTATATTGTTTCATTTAATAAAAATAAAAGGTTTTTTGAATAAGATAATTGTAATACAACATAGTTTCATTTAATAAAATATAAATAATACAACATAGTTTTTTTACGACAACTATCAACTATTTCGATTTGGACATGATCTACTTGTATGGCCTGGGTTCCTACACCATCTGCAAAACTTCTGATTATTAGTTATTTCTCGGATATCTATATTGGTACGTATTCTAGTCGAGCAAGGTCGACCCTTTGATTTGCGACACAATTCTCTATCCGGTAACAGTTTAAATGGAGTAAGCGATACATGCGGCCAGTTACGTTCATCTGGGACAGGTGGGAATACGTGTCTCCACACATTGTACATGGTTTTTAGTTTGTACACTTCGTCGACATAGCTCATGGGATCTAGACGGAGATTCTGACAAGCTGCAATTACATGAGCGCATGGATAACAAAGTGCGTCAAACCTCACACAGTCGCAAGTCTTATTTCTCAAGTGTACACGATATTGCCCGCCAATAATACCTTCGTGCGGTCTATTAAACTCCGTCACACAAAATCATAGGTTGTCTCGATCGTGACAGACTGTGTGCATGGTGTTCGCCGCGTCTTTGCCTTGTTAATTTCTTGTAATACATTTGCGCACCATACACGGCCTCCTTGCATTTGGCCTTTATAACTCGTTGCTCGCTTCGAAAATAGTGCCGCTAAATGAAAATATGTCTCTCGAACAACCGATGTTATCGGTAAATGACGTGTTCCTTTTAGAACAGAATTTATGCATTCAGCTAGGTTTGAGGTCATATGACCATATCGTAGGCCGTCATCGTATGCTTGTGTTCACTGTTCGAAAGGTATGTTACAGAAGTAGTCTGCGCTTTCTTCGTTAACTGAACGCAAAACCGCCAACATCTCATGAAAACGGTCCTTACTTATCTCATACCCTGCTAATATAAGTTGATAGCGAAAATTACATACCATTTTTCCATTTAAAATAAATTCAATATTACAAACGAAATTACATTAATAGATATTAAATACCCATGTTTGTAACTTGTTGTTTTTCACTTGTAAATCGAAATTGCCCATAGTAGTTGGACGTAACGTACCTTTGGCAATACCGATGGTGTGTGCGATGCCATAGGCTTCCCTATCACTCAATTGTGGCTAATATTCTGGTGCCCCGATCTGATATAACGCAGATATTAGGTTGAGGGTAGACATGTCTCCTTAACCTATAAAGAAAGAACTCTCAGTCATCAGCTGATTCCCCTGGTGTTATTGCAAACGCAAGTGGAATGATTCTCCCACTGCCATCCTGTGTCACAGCTAACAATAGCCGATGGGTATATCTACCGTACATAAAGGTACCGTCAATTTGTACCAATGGCTTGCAATATAAAAATGCGTCTTGGCATTGTTTAAAGGTCCAGAACAGACGCTTAAATACTTGGCATCCACGAAGCAATCGGTCATTGTAGTACGCAGGTTCCATTTCAAGGTCTGTTACACAACCTGAGACATATCTCTCCAGCACCTGACACCACTGCCACACTTCATTATATGAAACGTCCCACCCACCATGAATCTTTTCCAACGCCTTCTGCTTAGCTATCCAAGCCTTGCAGTAAGAGGGCGTGTACCTCAACTAGCTACGAATATTGGTAATTAAAATCGACACTGAAGTTCTGGGATCGACCTTCACCGTCGGTAGTATTAAGGTAGCTAACATATCTGAATTCATCTTGGGATGATCTTCCGAAACACCTGTCAATGAAGTACATTAAAAAATGCAACAGTACGTAATAACAGTACCATTAAAAAACTCTAAACGGTTAGTGATACTGTACCGGTAGCACGTGTATGTAGACATTTGTACTTTTTTATCTCCCACAAGCCTATTTTTTTCCTCAATGAGGCCATGATTTTCCATAAACATGTACCGTCTTACACTGCACACTTGACCTCAAACTTATTGGATTTAGATTTAACCACGTTGTAGTTAACCCCGTTCATTATGCTATGTTGTTTTAATGTACCAAGAAAACTATCTTTATTGAAAAACTCCTTATCAACTTCTAATTCACCTGAATCCAATGAGGAACTTGTACGGTCACGCCTTCTGTGTGGTAGATTTGGAAACTCCAACGTATCATCTTGAGATAGATCGACATTATGCATGTGGGCTGGAGGCGAGTACGCCCTGAATCGTTGATCTTCTTCTTCATCATCTGAACCCCCTTCAACATCTTTAGGTATGGTTAGAACAGGCACTGGTTCAGAAAATAATGTAATTTCTGCACTATCAGGGCCGGCCTCTTGAGGTGGATCCGCATCAGACTCATTATCTGACTCATAATCATGTGCAACGTAAAAGGTCCCCTCGCTGGTAGACGTCGTAGGGAGTACATCATCCCTCCTTATGGACGTTTCACAACGTCTTCAATCAAATGTAGATTGCCAACCACTAAAAGTTGATGTCATTCCCTAGTACGTATTTTCAGCTTCAACCATCGACCCACTGAGGTGCATATTCCATCCACTAACGGAGTGTCGTGCAGGGGTTGGGTATTCCATACTACTACTAAACACGGGCACTTCCGTGTTTTGCCACCCACTAACGGAGTGTCGGGTAGGGGTCGTGTATTCCTCTCGATTAGTAGTAAATGTTGAAGCTGCAAATGCATCATTTGGCGATGAAAATTGTACATATAACTCAAGATAGAGTGATTTACTAGTGAGATAAGTTTGCACGATTGCCTCCAAGCTATGAGTACCTTTGATGTCGAATGAGTCATATGTCATAGGATCAATTGAAGCACAAAATTGATACTTAATAGACAAAACTTTCATTGGCGTTGTTCCGAAGATTTTGCGCCTAATTCTTTTACGAAATTCTGTCAAATCTATGTTCTGGTTAAAAACCAGTCTCGCTGTGTTCTCCGATAAAAAAATAACACCGTTCTCGGTGTTACAGACCTCACCATCATAGTAAATAATAGCACTAATACGTTCACTCATCTTCAATTTATTTTCTTCTTAGCCTCTCTAATTTTTTTGTTGTAAGTTATGTAACCTGAGAATAAAATTTAGCTCATTTATAGCCTCATTTTTCTATGAACCACTGTAGCAAAAGAGCGTCCACGTGAGAGCTTTTTCTAGAAATTTTGCTGACAGTGCATCCTACTTGAAGCGTTTTTTACACTATTTGTTCAGAAACGTCTACTCAGAATTATTTTTCTATGAACTACTGTAGCAAAAGAGCGTCCACGTGGGAGCTTTTTCCAGAAATTTTGCCGACAGTGCATCCTACTTGAAGCGTTTTCGACCCTATTTGTTCAGAAACGTCTACTTAGAATTATTTTTCTACGAAACACTGTAGCAAAAGAGCGTCCACGTGGGAGCTTTTTCCAGAAATTTTGCTGATAGTGCATCCTGCTCGAAGCGTTTTCCGACACTATTTGTCCTCAAAAATCTGCTTAGAATTATTCTTGCAGAAACCCTAAACCTTAAAACCTATGACAAAAAAAATTATATTGCTTATATGTTTTTCTAATACCCTAAACACAAATTTATTTTAAAAAACTAAACCCTAATCCTTAATTTAATGAATTAACCCTAATACACTCTAATTTAGTATTTAGTATTTAAAATTAGTAGTTAATTTAATGAATTAACCCTAAAACCTTAAATCCTAATTCAATTAATTTTTTCTCAAAACCCTAAACTTAACATAGCGCCAGTATGTATATATGCTGCAATCATATTATCTTTAAGAATTTTTTTCGTGTATGTATCAATTAACCCTAAATTTAATCAATTAACCTTAAACCCTAAATCAATCCATAATTTAATCAATTAACCCTAATACCCTAAACTCTAATTTAATATTTAGTATTTAAAATTAATAGTTAATTTATACCCTAATTCAATTAATTTTTTTCCTAAAACCCTTAAACCTTAAAACTCAAAAAAACCTAAACCCTTAAAAAACACTAACCTTAAACCTTAAAAACCCTAACCTTAAATCAATTAAATAATAAAACCCTAACCCTAAAAAATAGACAAAACGCTTCCCTAGGAGAGCGCTTTGTCCATGTCAGCAAAGCGCTCCCTCAAGGATGCATTTTTTGCTGATGTGGACAAAGCGCTCCTCCAGAAAAACGTTTTGATGACACGTACTCCAAAATCGCGCTTACGTGGACGCGTTTTCGTGAAAAACGACCTAATCCGGTAAATAACATAATAAACGGCTCATTTCCTTAATTATATTATTTAAAGGGCATTTTTGGGTAAAACGCCCTTTCTCTACACTAACATTCAAAACATATATAAATTTTAAATTCTATTTATTTAAAATCCATAATAAATATTAATTACTTATAAAGATGAAAATGAAAAGAAATTATAATTTTTATGTTGTTTCGGAATTGAAATTGATCAAAAAAATTTTTTTTTGTGGTGTTTGTTGTATTATTTTGGTGGTTTAGGGTTAGAAAAAAAAAGAATTTTAAGGTTTTTTTTGTTGTCCTCTGATTTATTTTGTGTTGTAAAATTTTTTTCTGAGGATTTTTAAGAGTTTATATAGTGAGAACTGAATATTTGGATTTTTACCCATGCTCATGTTTAGGTATGCCTATCACCTTATGCTACAGTTGAAAGGACGGATGCAATGATCAAGACCTAAGTTAGCATTTTTTTTTGTTAATCTAGACTCAAAAAAAAAAAAAGGGCGTCTGACTTAAATCTTAATCTTTACATTTATCCTTTCAACTAAAAGCAAATATATCATTTAGATAAATAATGTTGAACTCTTATTTCACTAAAAAATTATTTTAATAATTTTTCCTGGAGTAGTCCATTAATATTATGTTTTAACATAATACTACTTTTATGAGCATAAAAACTTTCAAATGAATATAAAAAGAAAAGAAGAAAACAAATATAGGTAATAAATAATTGGTGAGCAAAAATAATATAAATTTATGTAATAATTACTCTTTGGTTGAAAAGATAAAAATTGAAGAATTGAAATTTATTGCATCATTGGTTAAAATGATATCATTTACATATTTTGTTTACTTTTTTCAACTAAATTCATGTTCAATTAATTCAAAACACCAACTCAAAACATACTAATTTTTCTTTTTTTCAAAATCTTTGGGGATTAGTGGTAGGGTGCAAGGTCCCCTCGGCTCCCCATGAGGAGCCGCCTCCGAGTCAGCCACGAGCAAATTCATTTCTAGGGCTGACAAATCAAGCAAAATCTGATACTTTTACCCCTGTTTTTCATTGTATATACAGCAAAAATTGAGGGAAACATGGTTTACAAACACCTAGGGGTCACAGCCAGAGTTAGTTTGCTCAGGCAGCAATCGACCCTTTTTCTGTAGATCTGCAGGGAAAGGAGCTTGGCAGCTGCTGATATGTGATTTTAGCCTAGGAATGTTAGGGTGAGCACTTCTACACTGGTGGCAACGCAACTCCATTGACATTAGTCTCTTCTCATCTTGAATTGTTGCTTTCCCTTGATTATTAATTTCCTCTATTACATCTACAGAATCACGGAAAAATGCAGTGGTGAAAGAGTTCCAATGCTTCTTATGCTTGAGATGTTTGGAGTCGAAATCTTGGCTAATAACGTGCAGGTGCAGTTGGCGCATCGAAGGGACCTGCAGGAGGAGATATATGCAACACATCATAGGTTCAAATGGCACATTCCAATGTCCACCAATCATTTAAGATGACAAGACACGGACCAAGACACATGGGTAGATTGATTGTAATCTGAAGCATAATAAAATGCTAGATTCTCCAATACGGATGACCATACTAAGCTATTCTTAAACTTCTTCACAACTGTTAAACGATTGTCGTAAAATATTTTTGCTATAAGTATTTAGTTCTTCATCCATAAATATATTGGGGCCATGATATTATCTCTTTGTCTGCATCTACAAGATTACAAGCTATATTTTCCTTTGGCCTTTCTACAACCTTTGCATCTGGCATGTATGCATCATACGGCTATTAATTGGATGCTGCATTGAAATGAATCTAATCAAATGATTCTTGTGTTTGGTAACCCACATGCTTCTGGATTCAGTCAAATCTTAGGTCTAGTGGCATATTCAACTAAGGTTGTTCTCTTCATGCTACATATGTTCCACTTGCCCGAGTTTAGGAAACACTATGACTACCAGCATGCGATATCCAAGACAATTTCAATCATGTATTGAGTTGTATCTACGTTTATCGGACCTAAAAACTATGTGAACAAAAACAAAATTAGGAGAAGGGTCTTTAGCATACCGAATGATAACCTAGGCGGAAAACCAATGATGCATCTTCACCTACAAACTTATCAACCCATCTCAAACCCACTTCGTGCATTGTCATTAACAAGGGAAGGTGCTCTTTGCGTGCATCTGCCAAGGTATCAAGACCTTTAATTCTTGCCAACACCAAAAGATGCTGTTTTGCCTGCAGAAGGAAGAAAAAGAATCCAACTTTTCATTTGTTGAAAAATCATCATAAGAGAGACTGGAAGAAGATGGTGGGTATTTACCTTTGGATATATATCATTTAGTACAACAACATCGTCAGATGCCTCCAGCACTTGCTTGTTATGCTTCTCGGGCTGCATGGCTATGTTATAGAGAGCCTGAAGGCACGGAGCCCACGTTTTTGTCTTAGTTCCACTAATCTCATCTTCTAGTTTTGAAGGCCCTGACAAAATACTTCCACTACTCCTGGGAACCTTGACTTGGGTATTTGCTATAGATAAAAACCCTTTGAACAGTGATGAATAAGCATCCTCAAGAACTTTGCAACCTTTAACATAGTCATTGTCTAGACAATTTGGTCTACGTGGGTTCATATTTGGCCCAAGAACATGTATCACATGGGTCACCCCTTCTTTAGAATACAAAGGAGAAGTTGATGGCAGAGGGACAACAAGGGCATTCCCGGGAAGAAGAGATCTAGCCTGCTCCTTGGTTGCAGCCTCTAGGGCAGGACCACCAGCATTGAAAATTGCAGCATTTACACCTCCACCTCCAGGCTTCAGACGCCTGAACAAAATAATCTCTTGGTTTACATTTATAGAAAAAAAAATGTATAATCTGTGAGAAGTATCATGTTTCACGTTACTACAAAGCAGGTATGATATGCATTCGCACTTGACAGAAATACTTCCATAGCTATCGGATATCTGATCTAACTATTTGTGAGATCCTAAAGTAGGAAGATTAAAGATTCCATTTCAGACAGAATGAACTTGCCGGAAGGTTTTTTATGGTCTAAAATCAAGTTAGACAACTTGTTTCATACCTTGATTTCAGACATTGGTATGCTCATAGTTAACATCATCAAGGTAGACAGAATGAACTTCCACAACATTAAAGTTAAAACCAGTGACTGATCTTTCCTCATAGATATTATTAATTCTGGAGGATAAGCTCTACAGCATTAGTGCACATGGTGTTCTATATCAGTGAACCCGAAGGACCCAGAAAGATGAAAAATAACTACTAGCAAAGTTCCTCCGCCTAAAAGTTACTATCGTACTTGTTCACTTAGCTACCAGACATTATAAAAGTATGTTATATATACAAAAGGCTTACCAGTTGGCAGCATTAGCTATTACATTGCAGCACAAACCTCCCTTTGTATAAAGTTGACATATATCTCCTATAAATGTAAAGAACCTTTTGGAGTCGATTTTCTTTTCTGCAGCTTTAGTCCTAACCAAAGACAAAATCTTTGATCTCTCAGTCAAGTCCACTAAAACAAGCCTGGCATTACCGAGCTTATCCATGAATTCCTCTACTTTCCCAACAATAACATCCGATGCCTTCTCAAGGTCAAATTGGAAATCTGCTGTAGAAATAGATGGAAATGCCAGAGTTGGAATATCAGATTCATCCTGACTAATAGAACCTGGCGCCATGTCTTCACTGACCTTTATCTTCTGACTAGCCATGCCTGACGATGATGAAACAGTTTCTTGTGTTTTGCCGCATGGGCCCTTTTCCTCAGTAAGTTGAGAAGGGACAGAATCCCGAGTGTTAGTTTCATGAGGTCGTTTTAAGAACCTCATTATACCAAGTTGAGTTTTGGCATTGGGATCCTTCTGACCAAAACAGCCATGTGGAAGAGTGTCCAAAGGACCGACTGCTGTGTAGGTCTTAACAGCAGCATCAACATCAGTCTCGTTCCGGCAAAAAGTGATCCGAGAAAACCCTTCACTCAGCTTAGGCAATTCTTTGTTTTGCAGCATTCTATTCACAACTGCTGCAGCTTTTCCACCTTGCAGATTTCCCTCATGCCCAGTGCGTTTGACTATACGGGATATAGAAAGCTTGGCGGGGAGATCAAGCACAACAGCATGCACTTCCACTTCTGGACCACCAAGATTTACAAAATCAACCCGCTGCTCTTTATCTAAGTTGCATCTATCAATAAATACACTCTTTCCCTCTTTCAATGAAGTGGCTGCACTCTTTAAGCACTGTGGCTTTGTCCCACTTTTTCCATTATTAATAGTATCCTGCAAGCGTAAATAAATCGGTCTTTTCTTTAACATTTAAAACACCTCACTTGCTAGCAGCTCCAATTCATTGTTCTTAAAATAGCAGGATCAAGAGTCAAAACATCACATAAATTTCCACTCAAAACACCGGATTTCCATTAATGAGAGAAAGAGAGAAACCTGGCAGATGCGAACCCAGGGACGTGAAGAGGCCCGCATGACGTTCTCGCAAAAAGTGGACTTCCCGCTTCCTGGTGCGCCCACCAAAATCGCCACGATTGGCTTCCCCTTTGCCTTTTCTTCTTCATCTTTTTCAAAGAAGAGAAGGGCACACACACAGAGAAGTTCAGTAATAAGTAAGATGATACAACCTGAGAATAGGATCGAATGATAGGACCGGGAAAAGGGGAATACCTACCTTTGGGTTTACAGGCGCCATCGATGTCCATTTCCATTGTTGTAAGTAATTTCCCGAGGCTTGTCTTACAAGCTTCAAGTGCGATAGCCGATAGGCATAGTATCTATGGGTAGAAGGTAAGTACCTTTTATAGCTACGATTTAAGAACCCCTCCCGGTCTCTGTTCGGTTACCGGGAAATGGACCTCTTTCCTCGTCAAGGCCCAAGAGGAAGCCTTTGTAAGGGAACAAAATCTTTTTTTTTTTTTTTTTAATTCTCCATGTTGGTTTAATTGTTTATATTTAAGGTTACTCTCCTTCCAACAACATCATCTCGAGAAGATGATTTTGTATAGATAAAATTTAAAACGAAATTATATTTAAGACTCTACTTAAGTTGATGCTTAATCTAATTTTGAAATTTACTACTCGAAATTTAGTTTGAATTTGATGGAATACTATATGATCTCGTTTTGAAATAAAATTGAACTCATTTACACAAAGCTAGTTTCATGTGTTTATTTTTGGGTAAATTAATAGTTCAATTAAAAATATAAAGAACACATTTGAGCTCGAGCTAACTAAATTAGATCTCGAGACCCGAGCTTTTTTCCTTTTGAGTCGAATACAGATCCATGTTTCATTTCCACCTTTCTCATGTATCCATTTTTTTCTTTAGCAAACCTGGCAGCTCCCTTAGAAATTTCACAGCATTTACACACAGCTTCCCCCTTCTATAAGAAAAAGAATGAGGTTGGGAACAACAATGAAAACCGCAATGGGAAACTTGACCATGGAATCAAAATTTACAAAATTAGGAAACAACCCTAATTCTTGAGATGCCAATAAAGAGCCTTTGGTAGATTATTAACTTAATTGTAAGGTGCCCATGCAAATATAGTGGCATTGAAATTTAAAGAAATGCATCTTTGTTGTCCGAAATTCGTTGGTAATTAGCATACCGTTTACTGCAACTGCTGCTGCTTTCTGTATTTCGAATTCACCTGTTTCAGTCTCCCAATCATCTTAACATTTTAGCTCTCGCTAATTTACCCACGAAAACACGTCGTTTTACTAGGGTTCTTTTTATTATATTGGAGACTAGCAGAGAATTTTTTTTATTATATTGGAGACTAGAAGAGAAAATTCAAATTAAACTCCAATCTTAATTTTTTTTTTTTTTTTGCAATTCACTGTTCTCAACAATGATACATCATCCCACTGTCGGATTAGCACCAACTTGAAAGATAATAGAAACCCAAGAGAAAAAAAGAAGAAGCTTAAAACTGAAATAAAAATGGAAGATAACTAAGTGGGCCCTAAAAGTACACCGATATTAGCTAAGACATTGAGAAACCTCGTATAACAGAGGGGCTGATGGTTCTGTCTACTTGGATCTCTGTCTCATCTTTCGGCGCTTCCTCTTCAGTCTTCTCATGCGCTTCTTCTTCCACTGTTACATATCATATGTAAGATGCCATAAATGAAACATCATTCAAAGATCTATTGTATAAATGAAACAGTATTACCTTGGCTCTCATGGTGATAGGATGCTGCCGCCTTTTCCTCGGTTACTCGTTGAACCCTAGCCGGATGCAGAGGCGGCAATCAATTGCTGGCAAGGATTTTTACCATCTACACCATTTATATATATCACTTATAAAGCCCTAGCAGGAAGGGTCGGTATAACCCGATCCAGATTCAACAATATTGGATTACTTGAACTTGGGCCAACGACTAGAAAATAAATTTATTTCCAATTGATCCAATATCATATATAGGTTTCCCTGAAAGTGAAAGGAATAGGTTTAGAAGAACATATATTGCTGCAATTTGTTATTTACTAATTAAAATATTTTTTATTTAAATTTAATTTAAAAATATATTAAATAAATAGTGAATTTTGATTAAGGATGGAGACGAATTTGATAAAAAAAAAAAATAAAGAGTAAAGCTTATTAGCTCTATTTGTTTCAGTGGAGGTAAGAAGTGAATCTACAGGGGCTGACAGGCCCAACCCTCTTAAAATGTAAAATTATTATTTAGGCCTTTAATTTTTTAAAATTTAAATTAGTAAAGGTAAAATTTCACTTTGGCCTCCCTAAAATTATAAAAATTTGATTTAATCCTTTAAAAATTATAAATATATAAAATATAAAAAATTAAATTTTCATCTGGCCCCCCTAAAAAATTATTCTGGCTTCACCTCTGGTGGAGGCTAATTAAATACAGGAAAACCATGCATCAATGTGCTTTTAACTTATGTGAAATTTAATTCCGACAAGGCAACTCAACGGATGTGCATATGATTTGCCATGATATATACAGTATGGATGGTAATCAGTCAAGTAGGATGGATGTGCATATTTATTTATCTATTGTTTTGAATATTCTTAAATTTCTTATTTTAGTTATTTTTTTATTTTCCTTGCTTTACTAAATTTATTTGATATCTTTTTTTTTTCAAGTTAGATCTAAATCTTTTTATCTCAAGTTGAATAACTTAAATAAGATTAGGGGTGAGCAAAATCCGATTCGATTCGAAAAACTCGATAAAAAATTTAAATTTTGAATTAAATAGTTGGAGTTATTTGAGTTAATCAAGTTATTTGGATCAACTCGAATAAAAAATTAAGTTTTTCGGTTTAACTCGAATATGAATTACACAACTCGAGTTATCCGAAAATCCGAATAAGAAAAGACAAAACTACGTAGTTTTGATAAATGTTTACTTTATTAAAAGTTATAATTCAAAATAATTAAGTTAAAAGGTAAAACTACATCGTTTTGATAAATGTTTACTCATTAAGTTAAAAGAGTAAATCATTATATTATTCATGTAGTTAAATAATCTTGTACTTCATCTACTAGTTAAATAATCGGTCCATCTAAACATAACATTAAGTATAAATAATAGGATTCGTTAACTCGACTCAATTTGACTCGAAATTTTTTGACTCGATTCGATTCGAAAAAAATTCAAATTGAGTTCGGTTGCTAAAATAAGATTTGTCAACTCGACTAACTCGAAAATTTTTGACTCGATTCGACTCGACTCGATCGAATACTCACCCCTAAATAAGATATTCTTCTACTCCCGTATCAGGAGTGAGGAAAGCAATTACTATAACCCTTCTATAACCACTATCTAAAACAAAAAAAATCCATTATATCCTACCTTGCATCCATTTTTTAAACAAAAAATTCATTCTATTTGGAGCGAATCAATTTAAAATTCATGTGATGGTTCGAGTTTTGTCATTTTAACTTATTTTTGTTTCAAAATTTCATCCATGTGAAATATACAATAAGATCAACATGAGGTTTAGAATTCAATACCTATATTTATAACAATTTTTTTATTTATTATAGGGTAATTGTTCACTTGTATAAAAAAGGGTAAGGAGTATAAAGCAAGATATCAGGAAATAATAGAACAGAATTCTGTGTTTGTAATTAACTGTATAAGGATAGAAAGGCCAGCTTAATTGCATGCACTCATAAATAACTGGTTAAAAATAGCAACTTAGCGTGCATGAGGCGGATGGTATGATTTGCATTAATTAATACCAACAAAGTCTTTGCTTTCATTTTTCCAAGTTAGCTGAAACTTCCAACGAGCTAAAGTCTTCATGATCATAACACTAAAGAAAAGCCGATAGAAGAAGAGTAGTGAGTACACGCAAGAGAAGTTTACAGCAAACAATAATACACAAAGAAGGCAGCTTTATCGTCGGTGAAAACTTACATTCCTGAAGGTAATTCGGAGATTACTCGATTCAAACACCAATAATAGCTCACAAAGAAAGAAGCGGAAAAGGCAAACCCACTTCTTGTAATATGGCGTCCAAGACTGACTGCTCAAAACTCAGGCCTTTCAAGGGGAAAATGAAAGATTCGTTTGGTCTGCTAATAAAAATTTCCAAGCTCACATTATAACTTTATTGGGTGTGAATTAGTGGAAATTTTACTAACGAAATGGAAAATTCTAATAGAGACTTTTTTGTTTTTCTTTTTTTCTTTTTGCAATTTTATTCTCCAATCTCCATTGACTAGTCGAGTCTTCCTGCAATAAAGCTTTACAAGTTGTGCCGCATCCATTAAACATGGAAACCAGTTTTTTTTCATGAGAGATTAAGTTAGTCATTTCTCCTTCATTGCTTTCCCTCTGACCTTTTTCGAGTTTATCCTTACTTCTCATCTTGATATTTCAGCAATTTCCAACTCTGCAGCTGTGCCATTGTCTTCTATTATCCTCACAAAAATGAGCATTTCACTGCTTTCATGGCTCTTCTTTTATTCATATATTGCAACTTTCTTTATCATCACAGCAGTTTTGGTTTCTGGTCAATGTCAAAGCCATCTGCAAGAGTTGCTGCTCGGATTGCGGAAAACCCTCAATTCTTCATTGTCTGCAAAGATGCGGAGATGGAACCAAAGAACGGATTGCTGTTCTTGGGGTGGTATAACCTGCGATCAAAGTGGTCGGGTTATCATACTCGACTTGAGCAACCAATTAATTTCTGGAACAATTGATAATTCGAATAGTCTTTTCAATCTTCAGCATCTTCGGCAGCTTAATTTGGCTTATAACACACTCAGCTTCAGTTTTCCTTGTGGGTTTGACAAGTTGTCAAATTTGAGGTATCTTAATTTGTCAAATGCTGGCTTTACAGGGCAAGTTCCGGTAGAGATTTCACGCTTGACAAACTTGATTACTCTAGATTTATCTGTAAATTTATTTCTTAGAGATGGACGACCCTTGAAACTTGAGAGCCAAACCTGAAGATGCTTTTTGAAAATCTCAAAAGGCTAAGATCTCTCCATCTTGACGGGGTCAAAATTTCAGCAAGCGGAAATGAGTGGTGTAAAGGGTTATCCTCACTGGCCAATTTGGAAGTGTTGAGCATGTCCAACTGTAACATTTCTGGACCAATTGAAGACTCCCTTGGAAAATTGAAGAATCTCTCAATTATTCACTTGGATAAGAACAATTTGTCTGCTATGGTTCCAGCATTCCTAGCTCAGCTTCCAAATTTGACTTCCTTGAAGCTCAGTTCCTGCAGCTTGCATGGACAATTTCCAAGAGAGATACTCCAGGTAAGGATGCTACAGTCTCTTGAAGTGCTTGACAATAAGAAACTTAATGGTTCCTTGCCTGAATTCCATCATGGGTCTCTTCAGAACCTAGTACTTAGCGGAACAAATTTTTCTGGGACGTTACCGCAGTCCATAAGCAAGCTTGTGAACTCGACTAGATTAGACCTTTCGTCTTGCAATTTCAGCGGAGCAGTTCCGAGTTCAGTCTCCAGCCTGCAACAACTTGTTTACTTGGACTTGTCATTAAATAACTTTACCGGTCAAATCCCATGTTTTGATTTGTCCAAAAATCTTGCCCATGTAGATCTCTCTTATAATAAACTGAGTGGCAAGATCGAGTCATTTAAGTGGGAAGACCTTCCAAACCTTACTCATATTGATTTAAGCCACAATTCACTTAATGGGAATATTCCTTCCTCTCTTGTGTCACTCCCTTCACTGAAGAAGATTTGGCTTTCCAACAATCAATTTGATGGTGAGGTTACTGGTGTTCCAAAAGTGAGAGAATCCTTATTGGATACTCTTGATCTCAGTTACAACCAATTGCAAGGGCCGATCCCTGCGTATGTTTTTGAACTCCGTAGACTTAGCGTTCTGGTGCTTTCTTCCAACAATTTCAATGGCACCATACAGGAGACATTCGGAAGCTTGTGAATCTCACATATCTTCACCTTTCACACAACAACCTGTCTGTCATTGCAACTGGGAGTTATTCGGTCTTGTCATCCTTTCCCGAGATTACTACACTAAAGCTGGCGTCCTGCAAATTGAAAGTGTTCCCTGATCTAAAGAACCAATCAAGATTAACCTATCTGGATCTTTCACAAAACCAAATTTCAGGTGAAGTACCCAATTGGATTTGGCATGTCAGTGATAACCTCCTGCAGCTGAACCTTTCATTTAATCAGCTTGAGGGTCTGCAGAAACCTTATCAAACAACGCCCAGTCTTTCAGTCTTGACCTTCATTCTAACAGGTTCAGTGGTCATATCCCAACTCTGCCTCTATTTGCAAGCTATCTGGATTTTTCAAGCAATAATTTTACTTCTTCTTCACCAAGTAACATTGTTGAGTACCTCTCCGTCACCATTTTCTTTTCTGTCTCAGCCAATGGCCTTACAGGTTTTATTCCTAAGTCAATATGTGATGCTGGTTACCTGCAAGTTCTTGACTTGTCCAAGAACAGTCTGAGAGGTGCAATACCAAAATGTTTAATTGGAAAGATGGATTCTCTTGGGGTACTGAACCTTAGGGGCAACCATCTCAGTGGGGAAATCCCTGATGCATTTCCAAGTAAGTGTTCCATAGAAACATTAGATGTCAACGGAAATGAGCTCAGAGGGAATATCCCAAAATCCCTTGCAAACTGCAGCAGGCTTGAGGTATTAAACCTTGGTAACAATCACATAAACGACACCTACCCTTGCCTTTTGAAGAACATAACCAGTTTGAGGATTCTTGTTTTGCGATCAAATAAATTTCATGGGGAAATTGGTTGTCCAGCCGACAGGCGCCCCTGGCCAAAGCTTCAAATTGTGGACTTAGCCCACAATAGTTTTAATGGAAAATTACCAAACAAATTCCCGGCAACATGGAAGGCATGAAGCTCAACTAAATGTTGAACACCTTCAGTTTGAGCTTCTACAAATCAGTGGATTTTACTATCTGGATGGTATTACAGTTACCAACAAAGGTCTACAGATGGAGCTGGTGAAAATCCTAACTATTTTCACCTCCATTGACCTTTCATGCAACAAATTGGAAGGGCCAACACCAGATGTGATCGGAACATTCAAAGCACTGTATTTTCTCAACTTGTCACACAATGCTCTCAGTGGAAAAATCCCACCATCTCTAGGAAACCTGCAACAGCTGGAATCCCTGGACCTCTCATGTAATAACCTGAGTGGCAGTGTTCCTCAACAGCTTTTAAAGCTAACTTTCCTTGCAGTCCTTAACCTCTCCCACAATCAACTGGAGGGACGCATACCAGCTGGAAAGCAATTTGCAACATTTTCTAATGATTCTTATGAAGGTAACAAGGGACTATGTGGGAATCCATTGACGCAACAGTGCAAAGATGCCATTCCCAACCACGGCCAAGTTTCAAATCCCAGGACAGGTAACCATATCAACTGGAATTTGATAAGTGTTGAGATAGGGTTTTTCTTTGGTCTAGGAGTTGTCATTTTACCCCTTACGTTCCGGAAGGGATGGAGGATATGGTATTTTAAGCGCATTGATCGTCTTCTTTTCAAGTTTTTCCCTAAGCTGGATCACAGAAACAGAAATCATAGAACAATAGCTCAGTGGATCCGAGGAAGGAGGCTATAGCAATAATAAAAAGGAGCGTCGTAGGATGTTGGTCTGGAAACGAAGCCATCATTTCTACAGTTTTAGGCAACACACGCTTGCCGAACATTGCTGTTGGTGTATAAGTAGGATAATACTCGTATGCATGAAAATAATTCAAAATACCTCCTTGAATAAATCCTGCAATCTTTTTCAAGATTTGGAGTTTTGCCCGATTTTAATTCTTTAAAATGTCACAACAATAAATTTAACAAAAAAAAAATACAGTTTAACAGTTTGAGCTAAAAAATAGAATGTATAAATTTATGACATATTTTAACCTCCCAAATAACATGTTTCTCTCAGCAAAAAGTATATTCATGATAAAGATTTTTCCTCAGCTTGAAGGAAAAAAGATGAGATGCAAGAAGGGATAAAGAATTTGGAAAGGAAACTATTGCAAACGTGAAGCAATTGTCCTTGAGAGCATTTGTTTTACTGGTTCTACGTGCATTAATGAGAAGAAAAGCAAATCCAGGAAAGCATAGTATGAAAGACCGCCAAATCAATTATATTGGCATTGTTAGTGACAAAATGTCTATGGAATTAACTCAGGGTTCTGCCTAGACATGGAAAAGCCAGCAATATTCGAACCTGCCTCGTAATAGTGATATAAAAGCCAGCAATTTGCTTCACCATGAGCATATGGTTTCCTCTAATCATCCAAGTCTTGAAGAATATATTGAAACATTTGGTGCTATGATCATTGATACTTCATATCTAATTCTGTTAGAATTAAGTGACCCAAATTCTTATTTAAATAAAATACGATGGAAAATAAAATAAAAGTAAAATTCATATAAAACTAGACTTCTTTTATTTTATTTTAGAATAAGATTTTTTAAACCTTATTAAACTCTATCTATTTTATATTGATTAGGATAAGGTGTTTCAATCCTACTAGAATATGGCTTTACAAGCTTATAAATAGACATAGTCTATTCCTCTTGTATTGATTCAAATTTTCGACATAGTGAATTTTTTTCTTCTCTGCCCGTGGTTTTTTCCCGAAAGGGTTTCCACGTAAAATTTGTGTGTTCTTTTTTTTCACAAATTGATATCAGAGCTTCCGGGTTATTCATCTCGATTAAGATAATGGCGTCTTTGAAGTATGAAATTCTGCTGTTGGATCGCAACACCAGATTTGCGTTGTGGCAGATTAAGATGCAAGCAGTTCTTGCGCAGATGGATTTGGAGGATGCACTGCTAGGGATAGATAAGATGCCTTCGACATTAACAGATGAAGAGAAGAAGCGTAAGGATCGAAAGGCATTAACACAATTACATCTGCATTTGTCCAACGAAATTTTGCAGGATGTGATGAAAGAGAAGACCGCCGCTGCATTATGGAAGAGGCTAGAACAATTATGTATGTCGAAAACTCTAACAAGCAAGTTGCATATGAAGCAACGTCTTTATGCCCATCGTTTGGAGGAAGGTGCATCTATACACGAACACTTAACAGTGTTTAAAGAAATTCTCTCAAACTTGGAAGCCATGGAGGTTCAGTATGATAAGGAAGATCTAGGATTGATTCTACTTTGTTCGTTGCCCCCGTCTTATTCAACCTTTAGAGACACGATTTTATATAGCCGAGTCTCTCACAATTGATGAGGTTTATGATTCTTTGACCTCGTATAATAAGATGAAGCATCTTGTAGTTAAACCCGACTCTCAAGGAGAGGGTCTCATTGTTCGTGGGATACAAGATCGGAATGCTGATGATGATCGTGGAAGGACAAAAGAACGGAATCCTCACGGTAAATCTAAGGGTAGATCAAAGTCTTCAAATAGAGGTAAAACTTGCAACTTCTGCAAGGAGAAAGGGTACATTAAATCTGAGTGCTACAAGTTACAGAATAAGATTAAAAGGGAGGCTGCAAATCAAAAGGGAAAACAACCAGAAAATTCCGATGAAGCTGATGTTGTAGAAGACTACAGCGATGGTGAACTTCTAGTCACTTCTGTCAATGATTTTAAAGTAAGCGAGGAGTGGATACTTGATTCAGGCTGCACCTTCCATATGAGTCCCAATCGGAATTGGTTTACAACTTACGAAACAGTATCTGAAGGTGTTGTTTTGATGGGAAATAATGCTTCGTGTAAAATCGCAGATGTTGGAACAATTAAAGTTAAGATGTTTGATGGAGTTATCAGAACACTTAGTGACGTACGACATGTTCCAAAATTGAAAAGAAATTTAATTTCGTTGAGTACTCTTGATTCAAAAGGGTACAGATACACAGCTGAAAGTAGGGTTTTAAAGATTTCCAAAGGATCCCTTGTTGTGATGAAAGGGCAGAGAAAGATTGCCAAGTTATATGTTTTGCAAGACTCTACTGTTACTGGTGATGCAGCTGTCGCTTCCTCTTCCTTATCAGATGATGATATTACTAAAATTTGGCATATGCGCCTAGGGCATATGAGTGAGATTGGCATGGTAGAATTGAGCAAAAGAGGACTTCTTGATGGGCAAGGAATTTGCAAACTAAATTTCTGTGAACACTGTGTTTTTGGGAAGCAAAAGAGAGTTGAATTCACTAGAGGAATCCATAACACAAATGGAACGTTGGAGTATATTCATTCTGATCTGTGGGGGGCCATCCAGAGTGCCTTCAAGAGCTGGAGCTAATTATATGCTAACCTTTATTGATGATTTTTCCAGAAAATTTTGGGCGTTCTTCCTGAAGCAGAAAAGTGATGTGTTTTTCACATTTAAGTCTTGGAAAATTATGATTGAAAAACAGATGGGAAAACAGATAAAATACCTCTGCACAGACAATGGCTTAGAGTTCTGTTCTGATGAGTTTAATAGATTTTGCAAGTCAGAAGGGATCATGAGACACTTGACAGTTCGTCATACTCCACAGCAAAACGGCGTTGCAAAATGAATGAACAGAACGATCATGGAGAAGGTTCGATGTATGTTGTTAAATGCCAACTTACCAAAGTCATTTTGGGCAGAAGCAACCTCTACTGCATGTTTTTTGATCAACCGATCTTCATCCGTTGCCATTGAGAAAAAGGCTCCACAAGAGGTATGGTCTGGTAATCCTGCTAATTATTCTAATTTAAAGATTTTTGAGTGTCCTGCGTATGATCATGTTGATAATGGAAAATTGGAACCGAGATTCATTAAATGCGTTTTTCTTGGTTATAAAGCTGGTGTAAAAGGGTATAAGTTATGGTGTCCTGAAAATATAAAAGTTGTGATTAGTAGAGATGTTGTTTTTGATGAAACTGCTATGCTACCTAACTTATCTCTTAAAGACTCTTCCAATAAAGAAAATCAAAAGCAGGTGAAGCATCAGATTAATACAGAGTCAACTCCTCAAGCCAGTACAAAAATTGAGAATAGAGTTGCTTCTTCACCACAATACTCTATCGCCAAAAACAGAACTAGAAGAGAAATTAAACCTCCAAAGAAGTATGCCGAGGCTGATCTAGTTGCTTATGCTTTAAATGTGGCTGAAGATATAGATGCGAATCAAGAGCCATCTAATTATTCTGAGGTAGTTAGCTGTGAAGACTCAGAAAAGTGGATGTTTGCTATGCAAAAAGAGATGGAATCACTCCACAAAAACAGAACATGGGGCCTTGTGAAACTTCCTAAAGGTAAAAAGGTTGTTCATTGTAAATGGGTGTTTAAAAAGAAAGAAGGGACTCCAGGAGTTGAAGAACCCAGATATAAAGCAAGGCTTGTTGCAAAAGGTTACAGTCAAATTCCAGGAGTGGACTTTACAGATGTGTTCTCCCCAGTTGTTAAGCATAGTTTGATTCGAGCTTTGCTTGGTATTGTGGTCATGCATGATTTGGAGCTTGAGCAGTTAGATGTAAAAACTGTATTTCTTCATGGAGAACTTAAGGAGAATATTTACATGCAACAACCAGAGGGTTTTATAGTCTCAGAAAAAGAGGAATATGTTTGTTTGCTGAAAAAGTCCCTTTACGGTTTGAAACAGTTACCAAGACAGTGGTACAAGAGGTTTGATTCATTTATGACTTCTCATGATTTTAAAAGAAGTAGTTTTGACAGTTGTGTTTACTTTAAAAAAAACTATGATGGTTCTTTTGTGTATCTACTTTTTTTTTGTTGATGACATCTTGATAGCAGCAAAAGATAAAGGAGAGATAAGAAAGGTCAAAACCCAACTAAGTAAAGAATTTGAGATGAAAGATTTAGGACCAGCAAAGAAGATACTTGGAATGGAGATTCTCAGAGATAGAAAAACAAGTAAATTGTACCTAAGTCGGAAGGGTACATTGAGAAAGTTCTTTGCGAGTTCAATATGCAGAGTGCTAAGCTCATTAGTACTCCTTTAGCAGCTCATTTCAAACTTTCATCGGTTTTGTCTCCACAATCAGATGATGAGATTGAGTACATGTCACATGTTCCATACTCTAGTGCAGTGGGATCTCTCATGTATGCTATGGTTTGTTCACATCCAGATCTATCATATGCGATCGATCGATTAGCGAGATACATGGCGAATCCCAGTAAAGAACACCGAAAAGCGATTCATGGATTCTAAGATACTTACGAGGTACTACTGATGTTTGCTTACAGTTTGGAAAAACTAGAGATGGAGTCATTGGGTATGTTGATGCTGATTTTGCTGGAGACCTTGATAAAAGAAGATCTCTCACAGTTTATGTCTTTACAATCGGAGGTTGTGCAATCAGTTGGAAAGCCACTTTGCAATCTATAGTCGCTTTGTCTACCACTGAAGCTGAGTAAATGGCAATTACTAAGGCTTGTAAAGAAGCTATTTGGTTGAAGGGACTCTTTAGTGAACTCAATGAAGACTTTCAAATCAGCACAGTATTTTGTGACAGTCAGAGTGCCATCTTTCTTACAAAAGATCAAATGTTTCATGAGAGAACAAAATACATTGATATTCGGTATCATTTTGTTCGTGATATTATTGCTTGTGGTGATATTGTTGTGAGCAAAATTAGTACTCATGAAAATCCTACAGATATGATGACTAAGTCACTTCCTAAAACCAAGTTTGAGCATTGCTTAGACTTGGTTGGTGTTCATTGTTGAAGTTAAACCCTTAAGGGGTTATATGGAAGAGGTGGAGAACTTGTTTATTGAAAGTTTGTGATGAAGAACTTGTTCATTGAGAATTTGTGTCAAGGTGGAGATTGTTAGAATTAAGTGACTCAAATTCTTATTTAAATAAAATACAATGGAAAATAAAATAAAAGTAAAATCCATATAGAACTAGACTTCTTTTATTTTATTTTAGAATAAGGTTTTTAAACCTTATTAAACTCCATCTATTTTATATTGATTAGGATAAGGTGTTTCAATCCTACTAGAATATGGCTTTACAAGCCTATAAATAGACATAGTCTATTCCTCTTGTATTGATTCAAATTTTCGACATAGTGGATTTTCTTCTCCTTTGCCCGTAGTTTTTTCTCGAAAGGGTTTCCAAGTAAAATTTATGTGTTCTTTTTTTTTCCACAAATTCAACACAAAAAGGCTTGCTTTCATATCAAGAGTTTTAAACCTCTTCTTCCTTCATACTATAAAACGAATAGGGAATTGTATGTGGTTTTGTTTTCCTTACAATATGCACAGACTAATAGAGTCAAACACAAGTCTTGGTTGACCATTAATTCTCAGAAGGGAAGGGATTTGTTGGAAGACTATGGAACTTTACCAACAAGCTGCTGCTGAAACTTATTGGTCTGCTTGTATTCTGATAGCTGGCATAACCCCATCAAATTAATATTTACAATGGAACTAGTAATTCCAATTAAACTATGGTTGAATTTTGCGTAACTATATTTAATATTTAAGATAAGCAAATCAGCAATGGAGCTATTGTTTATAATGGTATTTGCCAAAGGCAGGAGCTGGTTTAAAATAGAGAGCAAATGGGTCCAAGAAGGAAAAAGAGCTGTTTGAATGCAAATACCCGGAAAAGCTTCCATTTCTCCCTCTCTTTAATGTTCAAAGTTCAAACATTCCCATGTCTTATTCTAACATCTAATTTTTAGTCTTTTAACGTAATAAGTTCGTTCATTTTAATATTTCAATTTCATTGGCCCGCTTTTAGATTTATTTTTATCAATTTAAAATACGTAAAAATTTAATAACGTGACATAATCTCAAAGTGTCAAGTTAAATCGAAATTAATGAATTAAAATGAACTTATTTATTAAATTTTAAGTACAAAAGTAATCGGAAAAAAAAACAAATATTAAAGGACCTAATTACTAAGCTTAGGTAAAAAATTATTTGATTTATGTTTGAAAATTTCATCCATGTAAAACAGTTAAGAGTTTGAATGTTTAACCCATAAAAGCCAAGAAATAGTAAAAAAAAAATACAAAGAAAATGAATTGAGGGACAGCTTGATTTCATGCACTCGTAACTGGTTCCAAACTGAAGCTTAGCGTGAATATGGGGATGGTATGATTTGCAAGTCTTTGGTTTGATTTTTCCAAGTTAGCTGAAACTTCCAACATAATAGCTTTGAGCCAACGTCTTCACGAAAATAACACTACAGAAAATCTAATAGAAAAACACGTCTTATGTAGAAGAAAAGTCCACAACTAACAATAATATACACAAAGAACGTAGCTTTATCATTAACGAAATCTTAAATTCAGATATTACTCGATTCAAATACCAATAGTTCGCAAAGAAAGAAGTAAAGCAACTTCTTGTAAGATGGACGTCAAATACTGACCGGTCACTACTCACTAGTCAGGCCTTTCAGGGGAAAAGAGAGATTTGATTTATCTGCTCAAAATTGTCTTCCATTGCCCTCACACGAATGAGGACTTCAGCACTGGTTTCATGGCTCTTCTTCTATTCATATGTTGCAACTGTTTTCCGCATTAAGGTTGTTTCAGTTTCTGGTCAATGTCAAAGCGATCAGCAAGAGTTGCTGCTCGGATTGAAAAATTGCCTCAATTTGTCATCATCTGAGAAGTTGGTGAAGTGGAATCAAAGCACAAATTACTGTTCTTGGGATGGTATAACCTGCAATGCAGATGGTCAGGTTATTGGACTTGACTTGAGCAAACAATTGACTTCTGGAGCAATTGATAAGTCAAATAGTCTTTTCCGTCTTCGGCATCTTCAGCAACTTAATTTGGCTTATAACAGTTTCAAATCTAAGTTTCCTTCAGGGTTTGAAAAATTGGCAAATTTGAGGTATCTTAATTTGTCAAATGCAGGCTTCACTGGGCAAATTCCGGTTGGGATTTCATACATGACAAAGTTGGTTACTCTTGATTTGTCTAAATCATTGCTTCTTGATCTTGGATCACTGAAACTCAAGAAGCCAAATTTAGTGATGCTTGTTTAGAACCTCACACGGCTACAGAATCTCTATCTTGACGGTATAGATATATCAGCAGACAGAAATAAGTGGAGCCAGGCTTTATCATCTTCACTCCCTGATCTGTAAGTGTTAAGCATGAGAGGCTGTCATCTTTCAGGACCTATTAATCCTTCCCTTGCCAAGCTTAAGTCTCTCTCAATTATTTGTTTAGACACAAACAATTTGTTTGGTCCAGTCCCAAAATTCTTTGCAGAATTTCTAGATTTGACTTCCTTGCATCTTGCTGGGAATAACTTGAGTGGAAGAGTACCAAAAAAAATCCTCCAGGCACCAAAGTTACAGACTCTTGATTTGTCTTTCAACAATTTACTCCAAGGTTCTTTTATACGGTTTCCTCCAAATGCATCGCTTCAGTCACTGCTAGTTGGTGAGACTAATTTTGGGGGGCAGTTACCAGAATCTATTGATAACCTCAGGCAACTGACAAGAATAGAGTTGATAAATTGCAAGTTCAACGGGCGACTACCTAAAACACTGGAGAAACTTACACAGCTAGTCTATCTGGATTTTTCCTCCAATAATTTCTCTGGTCCAGTTCCGTCATTCACAACATTAAAAGCCCTTACATACCTTAACCTTACTGGCAATAAGTTAAATGGCTCTATTCTTTCCACAAACTGGTCAAGCCTTCTGAATCTTGTAAGCCTTGACTTAGCACGAAACTCTTTCAGTGGAAGTGTCCCACCAACTCTGTTTCAGAGTCAATCCTTGAGGGGAATCTACCTTCCACAAAATCAGTTCACTGGTGGATTTAGTGAGGTCAAAGGTGAGTTTTTTTCACTACTTCAAGCCATTAATCTAAGTCGCAATAGGTTAGAAGGGCCATTTCCGATGTTTGTATTTGAAATACAAGGTCTCAACGTGCTGTCACTTTCTTGTAACAAGTTTAGTGGCTTAATACCACTGAGTGCATTTCACAAACTGAAGAATCTTAGTAATCTTGATCTTTCATATAATAACCTGTCTTTTAACTCAAGTTTTATTAATCTTACGTTGCCTCCTTTCCTCTCCAAAATTTCCGTATTGAAGTTGGCATCTTGCAACTTAACTAAATTCCCTGATTTCTTGAAAAACCTATCTAGTTTAGACCACCTAGACCTTTCAAACAACAGAATTCATGGGCAAATACCAAGTTGGATTTGGAAAACTCAAAACCTTAGTTACCTAAATCTTTCTTTGAACTTCCTTGTAGAATTTGAAAGACCTTCGTGCATAAATTCACTTCTGTTTGTAATTGACCTTCATGGCAATCAGCTTCAGGGGCAGAAACTAATTTTCCACCACAAGTTGTCTATCTGGATTACTCAAGCAACAATTTCAGCTCAGTTTTACCACATGAGATTGGTGACTTCCTCCAGTTTGCCGCTTTCTTCTCTCTTTCAGGAAACAACTTTCACGGAAGCATCCCTAAGTCCATATGTCAAGCCTCATCTCTTCTAGTACTTGATCTGTCTAATAATTCCCTGAGCGAGTCAGTTCCTGAATGCCTGATTCAAATGAGTGTGTCTCTTAGAGTACTGAATCTGAAGCGAAACAATTTCAGCAGCAATATTCCAGACACATTTCCAGAAAACTGTGTGTTACAAACTCTAGATCTAAATCAAAATCAGCTGAGCGGAAAGGTTCTAAAATCTTTGGTCAAGTGCAGAATGTTGGAGGTATTAGACCTTGGGAACAATCAAATTGATGACACATTTCCTTGTCATTTGAGGAGCACATCGAGGTTGCATGTTCTTGTTTTGCGATCCAACAAATTTAAAGGAGACATTAATTGTCGAGAGAACATCATCTGGCCTATACTTCAGATTATCGATTTGGCTTCCAACTCTTTTGGTGGTAAACTACCACAAGGATTGTTGATGACCTGGAATGCTATGATGACGGAAAAGGATGAACCCTATTCAGAAATCCTCCACTTCCAAGTCCTGAAACTCAGTGAACTCTCTTTTCAGGATTCAATGACAGTTTACATGAAAGGTCAAGAGTTGGAGCTGGTGAAAATCCTAACCATCTTCACCTCCATTGACTTTTCTTCCAACAAATTTGAAGGGCCTATACCCGAAGCTATAGGGGATTTCAGAGCATTATACTTACTTAACTTCTCAAATAATGCTCTCACGGGCACAGTCCCGTCATTTTTAGGAAACTTACTGAAGTTAGAGGCCTTAGACCTTTCAAGCAACCACCTAATTGGGCAGATTCCTCTGTAGCTAGCAAACTTAAATTTCTTATCATTCCTCAATCTCTCCAACAATGAATTGATAGGAAAGATCCCATTAGGTACTCAAATTCAGTCATTTCCAGAAGCTTCGTTTGAAAACAATGCAGGATTATGCGGACTTCCTTTGAAGGCACCATGCGAATCCCCTCCAGATACAAAAGTCGGCCCTTCAAATCCCAGGACTGATAACCATATCAATTGGAATTTGACAAGTGTTGAGATAGGATTTGTCTTTGGTCTAGGAGCTGTCATTGTACCTCTTATGTTTTGGAAGAGATGGAGGATATGGTATTCCAAGCGCATTGATCGTGTTCTTTTCAAGTTTTTCCCTAGGCTGGACCACAGAAACAGAAATCACAGGACAATAGCTCAATGGATCCAAGGAAGAAGGTTATAGTAATAATAAAGAGCACCGCAGGATGTGGGTTTGGACAAATAAGAAGCGGCTTCACTCAGCTGGCTGAAACCCTTGTATGACTGCACCATGCACTATATAAGAAGGTAATGATGTGATTCAGCCCGGATAGTCGAGTCGAATTCACTTAGTTGCCCGATCGTAGTTCGAGAGAGTCGTTCGTACCTCGGGTTTTAGAAATAAAAGTGAATGGATAGGTTTGGATAACGGAAGGTTTTCAAAAGTTATGCAAAAGTGTAGTGATAGGTTCGGCTAAGGAAAACAAGAAAGGATGTTGGATAGATGGGGGATGGAAAAACGATCTCAACGTCAAGAATGATTCAACACTAAAAAGTGTCACCCCGATTCCTATATTGTTAAGGTGAAAAGATGGATAGAAGGATAGGTGAACGCCACACCAAAATTGGTGATAAGTTTAAAACAAGTCGGTTGACGCCACTAGCACAAGCTAGATAAGTCTTCGAAACTTGTACGAGATATGAGAGGAAGCAACCTCACAAGAACAAAGTTCATTAACAAGTTTGGCAAAAGTCCTTTACAAATGAAAGAAAACAAATATTTATAGGCACATAGATGACCATTCAAATTCGGCATCTAGGTGTTCACACAATAATATAAACGTTCACACTAATGTATTAAAATAGTTCATAAATTCGCGATTCATGCACTAGCCGAATGGACACTTTCTTCCCCTTGGTTTGTGCATGAATGCTTAATCATAAAGAAAGGCTTCAAGTGACTTGTATGTGCACCAAAAGGTTGCATTCATCTCCTTGGGACGTTCATGCACTTGTATGGAATATGTATCTTCATAATTAAACACTTTAATGGCATGTAGGTTCATAAATGGCAGCATGAACCTAGTAAATTCGTTCTCCCCTTTGTGCATGTACTTAATTCAATCAATGTGTTGAATTATTGAGTTAATTTCTTCCCTTGGACATTCTTGAACCCATCCATGTATGTGTAGTAGCCTATAGGTCAATTCAAAGTGTGAACATGGAGCTTGAGTAGACACTTGGGTGTGAAAGTCCAACCGAAGGGTCATCATGGTGTGAACACAATGTGTGAACACATGATCAATGCATGAACTGTCCAATGGATGTTCCATCATTAATTTGATCCATGAATCTTCAAATACATGAATGTCCATCATGAACATTCATGTGCCTCTTGATTGCCGTCCATTGAACCTTCCTATGCATGCACCTTGCATTAAAGTCCATACATGAATCTTCCAAATTCGGCTAACCTACAAAATTAAATAACAAAATTAAATAACACACAACTATTCATATAATTATAAATTAAAATAATAACTAAATTACTTAATAACAATAACTAAATTTGAACACAATACTTATAAGTCAACTTATAATAAATTCGGCTAGCTCAAATAGTCAAAAACACTTAGTGAGCTAAAATGAGCTAGGGAATTCGGCATGAGCTGTAGCAAACTTAGTTATAAGCTAGATTAAAACTTAATTTATTGAAATGAAAAAGGAATGAGCTGAATCGAGCTAAGTTCGAGCTCAAACGAGCTAAAACGAGCTCAAGTGAGCTGATGTGAGCTAAATGGCGCATGGGGGAGCTGGAGAGGAGCTGAGATCGGATTGCAATATGGTGCATGGAGTCATCAAGGAGTTGTTCTTAGCTCCTTCAACGTTAGGGAGCTGGTTATCATCCCAAATGCGCGTCACAAAGGCCGATATAGCATCTTGAAGTTGCTTGGTTCGAGCTCGGGTCATGGGACCTTTTGGCAGCTCAATGGATACTTGGTGTGCATTCGAGGATGCCCCGGGTGTGCTCACATCAAGAAGGTTCACCAGAATCTGTACACTTGTATGCATGAAAATAAATAGGGAAACTCTCCCTAATTGTTCCTGTAGCTGTTATGTTTTGATTCCTCGTAATTTTTGGATGTACTTCAATCTCGTTTGTAACCATTTACCTCTTTAAATAGAAGTATCTATCAATGAAATCAGATATAAGATCAGCTAATATGAAACTTTTTTTTAAAAATTACCTTGGCTTTCATGGTGATAAGTTGACAGAAAACTTGATGCCTCCCTTCTCCTTGGTTACTCGATGAACCCTAGCCGAATGCAGAGGCGGAGGCCGCTTCATTAAATGGCCGGCAAAGATTTAACCGTCTACAGTCTACACCGGTATATGACCCGACCCAGATTTTAACAGTGATGGATTAATTGGACTTGGGCCGAAATTTACAATGATAATTTCCCAACGACCCAAGAACATATACAATGCTAAAATTACAATTTTGGTTCTCTCAAGTTTTATTATTTTTCAATTTTGACCTATCCACTAATGGCAGATTTACAGCTTAACCGTAAAAATTTTAAGTTGATACAATAATAAAATTATATTTTAATTTTTTTTTAAATTTATAAGTTAATTCTTGATTTCCAAAAAAAAAAAAAAGTAACGGCTTCCTCCTCTAACTGTAAGTTATGAATTGCTGATCATCAAATTAAATGCATTTCCATTTTCCGATTAAACTTCTATTTCTCAACACTTGAATTTCTTTCTCCTTTATACTATAAAAACACTTGCAATATTTTAGTTATGAATTGCTGAACATCATATCCAATGCATTTTAGATCAAATTGAATCGAATTAAGTGAAAAAATTTTAAGTTAGTCGAGTTGATAAGTCCTATTTTATCATACTAATTCGATTTGAAATTTTTTCGAATCAAGTCGAGTGAAAAAATTTTGAGTCAAGTCGGATCAAGTGAAATTATTTGAGTTAAATTAAAAAATTATACATGTCAAATTAAAATCTTGTTTCAATGAAAGATTAAAGAATACAAAAATACATATCATTCAAGGAAAGTAATACTTGTTAGTAGTTTACAATGTTATTGATTTATTTAAATGTTATATTACTTAAAATTATTCTTTATGAATAAATAAGTAAACTAAGTGCCAAGCCCATTGAATTAAGCCTATTTGTGGGGTTTTATATGTTATTTGTCACTTAAAGTTTGATATTTCTAATGCAACACCAAATTATACCAATTATTTAACAACTTTAGACATAAAAACCTCAATGAAAATGTGTCACGTCTCGGAAGTCTATTATATAATTATTTTCCATACATATATAAAATTTTATATTTTATAAATGCAATTTTATTGTGTATGGTCCCCTCCAATCATTCTAGTCTGAGACATATTTTTTGGTTTCATAATCGTGAAGCACACATAGAAGTAAGATATATTTGTTAGTGGGTTGGTTATTCGACTAGATTCGAAATTTAAGAAATTAAGTTTATTTAAAGTATGAGTTGAGTTTGGGTTTAAATATCTAAAGTTTGAGTCTGGTTTAGTCTGAACTAATTGTAAGTTTGTAATATTTTATATTATGTTATTGTTATATATTATGTAATTTAGAACACATTAAAAAAATAAACTTATATTAAATATATAATACTATTTTATTATAAACATTAAAATAATACTAAGATAATTATATAAAAAAATTAATAAATAAAAAATATATAAAATTATTAAATATTAAAATAAAATAAAATAATTTTTTAAAAATTAAAAAATAATATAGGCGACACTAAAAAGAATTTAGGAAAATCACGAAAAAAAGCAACTTTTTGAACCAAGAAAAACTAAAGAAGAAAACCTGTCAAGTTTTCACAGTATGTTCACCAATAGGACAACAGTATTTCACGTGAATTAAATAGGGTGAGACGAGCTTAGACTCAAACACCGGTCTTGGTTAAGCATTATAGGAAGGGCATTTGTTCTTATGGGACCCATGAAGAAATTTACAAAAAGGAAAAGTCAATATTCTTAGAGGAACTTTACCAATAGAGCCCAAGCTATATTCTCCATTAAAAGGTTCCTTTCTAAAGCTGCTGCTGAACTCATTAAAACCCTACTGTTCTATGTTCTTTTTTTGGTTTGGTTGGGTTAGGTGTTAATGGTCTGTTCTTAATTTAACTAAACTGGTTTACAGCATTAAAAGTCATTTATTAGGACAAAACGTAGCATTGTTGTAGGCCATATGAAGAATCCGAGGAACACGGATTTGAATGTTGCGTGCTACGTCGTTTAATGCTTATAACCTCTCATGTTACTCACACTTTCTGTCAAAGTTTTGAAACATTTCTCACTTTGGAGAAAGAAGACAGACAATGTCAAATTGTACCCTTGATTACAGTTATTTCCACTTCCTTTACCGTACTTTGATTTCTTTCAATATTTGATTCTTTGCTTGCATGAATATTACAATGTCTAATTCTACTTTAATCACACATTTGAAATTAATTTTTCTACTTTGAATCATAAAAATTTAGTTTCTCTACTCTTTTGATTATATAGCTTTTTTAAAATTAAAAAAAAAAGTCACGTAATGAATTTAAAACTCCATTAAAACCATGTAAGCATGATAAAAAAAAATTCACTTTTTTAACAGTGTTAAAAACTTTTATAATCTCATATTTAAAATCAGAAATCTTATCTTTAAAACTTGTGGCCAATATTTACTCCCTTAATAGGCCTACAAAATGCAGAAGATTAGTTACTGGGTTCGTTCCGATAGATACATTGAAAAAAAAAATCAAAAACCTTATAATCCTAGACTAAATATTTTTATTTGCTTGTTTGACTTTTTAAATATGTAATATTGACTATGTGATTAACTTTTTAATTTAAAAATGTTATGTAATTCGATTTACAAGAATTCCTTTAAGGGTCTTATCAATATTAAACTTGAATTATTAAATAAATCAATAGAGTAAATGGACTAAATTCATGGAATTAAGAGTTATATAAATTTTAAATAGTCTAGGGACTAAAAGCAAATTAGACCATATTAAAAGTAGAGTAGAGGGACTAATACGTTATTGCTCTTGCTACTCCTTAACACAACATTCTTGCTAAGAGAATTACTCTTCTAGACGTCGCATTTTTCTCTTGAGTCTCTAAGTCATGAGGCTGGGGGTTTGATGCCTGTTGGTGAGAACCTTAGTCTAGTGGAATTGGAGTTGCGGTTGGTGGAGTAGGTGTGGCCGTGAGGCAAGTTACAACTTCTTATAAGCATCGGGCTGTATGGTTAAAATTAGGAGGAGTCACACTAGACTATGATTGAGGCATTGCAGCAGCCAAGGAGTCGAGGTGACTAGAGGAACAATTCTTGTTGGTGCATCAAGAGTTGTAGGGTTGGTGGCTAGAGGATTTTCTAGAGCCTTGACTAGTTTGTTCTAAAGTGGGAAGAAGGACGCTTGCATATTGCAAATGAGCTCTAGCAGGAATGGAGGCAGAAGGAAAGGTTTGTGTAGAGTTTAAGCTAGTAAAAATACTTAAGACAGGTGAGATGAATGTGTTAAGTGAAGTGGAAAAGTTGACTTGGTTAGTTGGGTTATTGGTCTGGTTTGTTTGATCAGTTGGGGGAGTCACTTTGAGATTAAGAAGCCATGTTGTCCACACTAACCGCACTAATTGTTAATACAATGTACAACAAGAGAAAAGTATGAGGGAGAGAAGGGTGGTTGCTATGAGGTTGGTTCATCCAATCGGGGTGGAGAGCCAGAGGTGATTGATAGCAGTGGAAAAGAGAATGTAAAGGTTGAGACTTGAAAGAGTGTTGGCATAGCGTAGGCTTAATATTCTTGAAGGGTCAACCAATTCCTTCTTTTATCGTTCTTGATTTTAACGTATTGGACTTGGCATCTAGCCATCATTACAGGGCGCGTAGGAGGGATGTTTGTGACAAGACAGATTGTCTTTCATTCTGACTTGATAGGATAAAATAATTGAACTCACGGGATATTTAATGAGCAACAATTTTATGTTCCCAATGAAGAGTAGGTCACCCATTGCCTAGGTGGTCACTCTGGAAAGGTGAGTACGTAGGTGGCCTCTAAGCTTGCTAGTGGCAGGCTTACAACTCAGGTGCCTTTTTGGCTTATCCTGTGTGTTTTGATACGAATGTGGTATAACAATGATCAAAATTAAATTTATTATAATTATTTAGAATTAAATGCTAATTTTAAATTAAAATTACGAATTAACATATTGATTAATTATTTTAAATTTATTATTTAAAATATTTAAAAAAATATTTTATCTCATGGGTCGGTCGCATATCTTTATTTAATCATAGGTAAATATATCAGCTAACTTTTTTAAATGCATTTAAAAATATATAAAAGTATTTTTCTAATGAATCTTAAATCGAAATTAGAGTCAACATGCACGTAAACCATTTAAAAAGATTATTTAAAATTAAAAATAAATAATATTTAAACAAATTTCCATTCTACTCGCTCCATTGTGAATTATAAATTGATTTAAGGATCAATATAAAGACTAATCACTTTAAATATAGAAAGTACTAACAGAATTTTCTCCAAATTCACTATCGTATATTATTTAAATATTTTTGGCTTGTTCACACTTTTTTTAAAGTTGTATTTCTGTTTTTTTTTTTTACTTAATTTCTACTTTTATTTGTGAAAAATTATATATTTTGGTACCTAAAAATAATAATATTAATTTTTTAGTGTTTAATTTGAGTTTCAATATTAATTTGATGAAAGTTAATTTCTAATATTACTAGGTTTGAATTTTTCATGCTTTTGTTAATAGAATATATTTGGTGTTAATTGTGAGTTTGTTTAATTTTACATTTAAATACAGTTTGATGATTTCATCAAATCAACTCTAAAACGCGAATTAAATACTAAAAAGTTAGCATTGTTACTTTTGAGTACCTAAATATATAACTTTTGTCAAATACTAGTACTAGACTAGATAATAAAAAATAACACAAATACAACATTAAAAAAATTGTCAAACTCATATACCAATGATGCAGTTGTAAACCAACTAAAAATCTGATTAAGACAATTGCACTTATCAATTAATAGTATAGTTATGATGAGTAAAGATATCGTTCATGCGAAGACTAAAAAACGTCTTTCTATTATTTAATCGAATAATTAGATTGATTGATTAAAAACTAAAATTAATTAATTAAATTAACTAAAGAACTCGATAAAGAACAAATTAGGAAAATAATCGATTAACAACCAAGAAGTAAAACAATACCCATGAAATAATTCATCTAGATTTCATTTGTTACCATCAATCTAAATTACGCAATTTCTTCACTTAGTATATTGATCCGTAAAAATTCTTAAATTATGTTAATATCTCTCTTCAAAAATAAGAGCAATTGACTCTAGGTTGATTAATTTAAATTTCTTTCAAATTAAAATTCAAATTAAAATCCCTATTATTGCATTAACTCGATTTATGGATTCCCCTATTAGATTTGACTTGACTCAAATCTGGTAGATTTATGTCGTCATATTTTTAGGATTGCATGCAACTCCTGTCAATTACACTAGATCTACTCTTAAATAATGTCTAGTCCTCCTTTGATTTAAGCACATCAAATATGGATTAATAGTTTAGAAATATTAAATTAAGAATTAAACACACATAATTGAGAATAAAATCTAAGTCTTTATTGCATAAAATAAAAATCAAACGACAAAATTCATCATAGGGTTTATCTCCTTAGGTACAACATCCAAAATACAATATAACCACAGGAAATAAAGAAACTTATAATAATCTCCAAAGAAATCAAAAGAGAATCTTCAATATTGATGGAAATCTGCTTTAGAATCAGCTTCAATTATATTTTTCGAGTTATTTTCTTGAATATTCTATGACGGCTCACTCTTATTTTCTTATTTTTGTCATATATAGGTTTTAGAATGTCCAAAAAATCCTAGAAATCACGTTTTTCCGCTATTTAGAATGCAATTTGCGAAATCGACACGGCTTGCCTGTTAAAATTAAGTGACCCGAATCCTTATTTAAATAAAATACAGTGGTAAAATAAAATAAAAGTAAAATCCATCTAGAACTACACTTCTTTTATTTTATTTTAGAATAAGGTTTTTTAAACCTTATTAAACTCGATCTATTTTATATTGATTAGAATAAGGTGTTTCAATCTTACTACACTCCTATTAGAATATGGCTTTACAAACCTATAAATAGACATAGTATATTCCTCTTGTAATTATTTGAATTCGACATAGTAAATTTTCTTTTCCTCTGCCCGTGGTTTTTTTCCCGAAAGAGTTTTCACGTAAAATCTTTGTGTTATTTTATTTTATTTTTATTTCTCTTTTCTTTGCGATACATTTGTCATTATCGACATATTTATTTTACAAATTGATATCAGAGCTTCCGAGTTATTCATCTCGATCACGGTAATTACATCTTTGAAGTGTGAAATTCCACTATTGGATCGTAACACCAAATTTATGTTGTGGCAGATTAAGATGCAGGTAGTTCTTGCATAGATAGACTTGGAGGAAGCCCTACTAGGGGTAGATAAGATGCCTTCGACATTGACGGAGGAAAAGAAAAAGTGCAAGGATCGAAAAACGTTAACACAATTATATCTGCATTTGTCCAATGAAATTTTGCAGGATGTGATGAAAGAGAAGACCGTCGTTGGATTATGGAAGAGGTTGGAATAAATATGTATGTCAAAAACTCTAACCAGCAAGCTGTATATGAAGCAACGTCTTTATGACCATCGTTTGGAGGAATGTACGTCTGTGCACGAACACTTAACAGTGTTTGAAGAAATTCTTTAAAACTTGGAGGCCATGGAGGTTCAGTATGATAAGGAAGATCTAGGGTTGATTCTACTTTATTCGTTGCCCCCGTCTTATTCAACCTTTAGAGATACGATTTTTTATAGTTGCGAGTTTCTCACAGTTGATGATATTTATGATTCTTTGACCTCGTATGATAAGATAAATTATCTTGTGGTTAAAACCGACTTTCAGGGAGAGGGTCTCATTGTTCGTAGGAGACAAGATCAGAATGCTAATGATGATCATGGAAGGACACAGGAATGGAATCCTCGTGGTAAATCTAAGGGTAGATCGAAGTCTTCAAACATAGGTAAAACTTGTAATTTCTTTAAGAAGAAAGGGTGCATTAAATCTGAGTGCTATAAGCTACAGAATAAAATAAAAAAGGAGGTTGTGAATCAAAAGGGAAAACAACCAAAAAATTCTTGTGAAGTTGATATTGTAGAAGGCTACAGTGATGGTGAACTTCTGGTCATTTCTGTCAACAATTTTAAAGTAAGCGATGAGTGGATCCTTGATTCGAGTTGTACCTTCTACATGAGTCCTAATCGGGATTGGTTTACAACTTACGAAACAGTGTCTGAAGGTGTTGTTTTGATGGGAAATAATGCTTCGTGTAAAATTGCAGGTGTTAGAACAATTAAAGTTAAGATGTTTGACGGAGTTGTCAGAACACTTAGTGACGTACAACATGTTCCAGAGTTGAAGAAAAAATTAAGTTCGTTGAGTACTCTTGATTCAAAAGGGTACAAATACATAGCTGAAAGTGGGGTTTTGAAGATTTCCAAAGGTTCCCTTGTCGTGATGAAATGGCAGAGAAAGATTGTCAAGTTATATGTTTTGCAGGGTTCTACTGTTACTGGTGATGCAGCTGTCGCTTCCTCTTTCTTGTCAGATGATGATACTACTAAACTTTGGCATATGCGCCTAGGGCATATGAGTGAGAATGACATGACATAATTGAGCAAAAGAGGACTTCTTGATGGGCAAGGAATTTGCAAATTGAAGTTCTGTGAGCACTGCATTTTTGAGAAGCAAAAAAGAATTTGATTCACCAGAGGAATCCATAACACGAAAGAAACATTGGAGTATATTCATTCTGATCTGTGGGGGCCATCTAGAGTTTCTTCGAGAGGTGGAGCTAATTATATGCTAACTTTTATTGATGATTTTTCCAGAAAAGTTTGAGCGTTCTTCTTGAAGCAGAAAAGTGATGTGTTTTTCGCATTTAAGTCTTGGAAAACAATGATTGAAAAACAGACAGGAAAATAAATAAAATACCTCCGCACATATAATGGCTTAGAGTTTTTGTAACACCCCTTACCCGTATTCATAGCCGAAATAGGGTACGTGGCATTACCAAAGTTTACCAGATTAATTTTTCATTAATACAAGTTAAATACTATTCATTTACTAAAACATGTCATGACGTCCTTTAGATGGGCCTCCAAAGCCCTAAACATACTTCGAGACCAAACCAGAATTAAATCGAAACCATAGAAAATTTTTCGCAAAATCCCAAAGTTTTTTTTTGTTCAATATAACCCCTTTATAAATATCTAACATTCCCTGCAAATTTTAAAACCGAGACTAATCCAACCAACCAATTCATTTCAATCAATTTGATACCAAATTATACTTCTACTATAATCATACTATTTAACATATTTATCATTTTTTTTTCTTTAATGTATATTCATTAAACAAGTCTTAGCATTTATATAATCATCAAACCTTATACATGCCATATAAATCAAAAAGAAAATTTACAAAAGTTACCGGAGATAATCTGGATAGTGTGATTCTTTGTGTTGATCCAATCCTCCGTATACTTCCACGTCAATCTACAAGAGACATTGAATACACTCAAGTAAGCTTATAGAAGCTTAGTAAGTTCATAGGCGTAAAACATAAATCTTACCAAATATTTATACACTTATACAATATACACAATTATTAAGTTCACTGTCAACCACACATCATTGGTGAGTTCCTTTGTATAAACTTACTACCACTTATTCATTTCCTTTAATTCTTTTGGGCCCATTTGTCACATATCATTCTTTAACCAAATTAGGGAACGGTTACAGAAAATTGAGTACTTCACTTTCACTTTGCCATAGTATAACTATGGTCTTGCGTATGATCACTTATCACTTTTTGAAGTCATAGTCCCGCCACGGTCTTACACTCGATCACATTTATCACTTGTCATCGATCGGATAAGTGTAGCTAAAACTATCACTTATCACTTATCACTTGTCACCGATCGGATAAGTGTAGCTAAAGCTACCACTTATCACTTATCACTTGTCGCTGATCGGATAAGTGTAGCTAAAGCTACCACTTATCACTTGTCACTTATCATCGATCGTAAGTACTCAAATCCGACATTCCGCTCAATTTGATCATTTATTCGATTTTCGGTTGTTATTTTTTCTCTATTCATCAATAAATATATTTCATCATACATTATATAATTCATAAAATTAACATATAATCATTAAACTTCAACCATATGAACTTACAGGTCGATTTGCAAAATTTGTGAAAGTTCGTGGACTAATCAGCTACTTTTTCTTTTCCTCGACTTGTTTCGGTTCTCGATCTATCATTGTAAAATCATTCACTTATCAGTATTGACTTCATCTTCAACCCGCTTATAAGTAATATTATCTATAATTTCATTATTTACTTATGTATATTCCAATGCTGTCCATCCGTATCATAGTCACTAAATTATTTTTATCTTTAGCTACAGAACTCCAAATTAAGATCCGCTAATTTTTCCTGAAACTAGACTCACATATCTTCTTACCATAAAAATTTTATAATTTTTGGTTGGGCCAATTAATACAGTTTATTCATTGAAGTCTCCCCTGTTCTGCTGTTTGACAGTTCCGACCCTTCTTCACTAAAAATTAATTATCTTCTCGTACAGGATTCAACTGATTTTTCCGTTTGTTTCTATTGAAAATAGACTCATTCAGAATTATAAACATATAAATTTAAGCCCATAATTATTTTTATTCAATTTTTTATGATTTTTCAAAGTCAGAACAGGGGAACCCGAATTCATTCTGACATTGTCTTACAAAATCTATTATATCTCATGATTTACAATTCCATTGCTTACACCGTTTCTTCTATAAGAAACTAGACTCAATAAAATTTAATTTAATATTTTATTCATTCCATAATTCGATTTCTACAATTTTTGGTGATTTTTCAAAGTTAGACTACTGCTGCTGTCCAAAACTGTTTTAGTGCAAATGTTGATTTCGATTTTTGCCCCAAATTTCATAGTTCATACAATTCAGTCCTTACTCAATTAACCCCTCAATGAAGATAATTTTTACAAATTAATGCTTTATCTAGAAATTATAAGTTATCTCACAATTATTTAAATTCAGAATTTTCACATAAAACCCTAACTTCAAACTCTTTCACCATTAGGTCCCAAACATTCACTTTCTATTCAATTCTTTCAATAAAATCAGCATATAAACAATTTAAAGCTCTAATTCCATGCTAAATCATCATATACTTCCATCACATATTCATAGCAACTTCCAATTTCTTTCATAAAATCAAAACTAATGAATTCAACAAGTGGACCTAGTTGTAAAAGTCATAAAAACACAAAAAATTCAAGAAATAATCAAGAATTGAACTTACTTGCAGTAAAAATATGAAAAACCAGCTTAAGGAAACCCTTCTATGGTGTTTTTGCTGATGAGAATGCAGAAAAATAAAGAGAAATCTAGATAATTCCACTTTAGTCCTAGCTTTATTAAGTAAATTTTGCAATATTCCAATTTTACCCTTAATTCATCAATTTTCCTGCTGATTTCATGCCCCTTGCCGTCCAGCCCAAATCATTTTGGGTCTATTTTCCTTTTAAACCCTCTTTCTTTTATCATTTAAGCCATTTAATCATTTCCCATAATTTTACATTTGTTATAATTTAGTCCTTTTTATTCAATTAACTATCGGAACTTTAAAATTTCTTGACGAAACTTTAATACTAACTTATTAACACTCCATAAATATTTATAAAAATATTTATGGCTCGGTTTAAAATTTTTAAAGTCTCGATACCTCGTTTTTGATTCTAATTATTTTAATATTTATTTCTAGTACACTATTCGCTATTTCAAAAAAATTTCTAACTTCACATTTAACTTATATTCACTAAATTAATAATATTTTCTACTCATTTGTTGGATTTAATGATCTCGAATCACTATTCCGACACCACTAAAAATTTAGGCTATTACAGTTTTGTTCTGATGAGTTTAATAAACTGTGCAAGTAAGAAGGAATCGTGAGACACTTGACAGTTCGTCATACTCCACAACAAAACGGTGTTGCAGAATGAATGAACAGAACGATTATGGAGAAAGTTTGATGTATGTTGTCAAATGCCAACTTACCAAAGTCGTTTTGGGCCGAAGCAGCCTCTACTGCATGTTTTTTTATCAATTGATCTCCATCCGTTGTCATCGAGAAAAAAACTCCACAAGAGGTATGGTCTGGTAATCCTGCTAATTATTCTAATTTATAGAGCTTTGGGTGTCCTGCGTATGCTCATGTTGATAATGGAAAATTGGAACCGAGATCCATTAAATATATTTTTCTTGGTTATAAAACTGGTGTAAAAGGGTATAAGTTATGGTGTTCTGAAAATAGAAAAGTTGTGATTAGCAGAGATATTATTTTTGATGAAACTGCTATACTACCTAACTTATCTGTTAAAGAATCTTCCAATAGAGAAAATCAAAAGCAGGTGGAGCATTAGTTTAATACAGAATCTACAACAGAGTCGACTCCTCAAGCCAGTACAAAAATTGAGAATAGAGTTACTTCTTCACACAATACTCTATAGCCAAAAACAGAACTAGAAGAGAAATTAAACCTCCAAAGAAGTATGCTGAGGTTGATCTAGTTGCTTATGCTTTAAATATGGCTGAAGATATAGATGCGAACCAAGAGCCATTTAATTATTCTGAGGCGGTTAGCTGTGAAGACCCAGAAAAGTGGATGTTTGCTATGCAAGAGGAGATGAAATCACTCCACAAAAACAAAATATGGGATATTGTGAAACTTCCTAAAAGTAAAAAGGTTGTTCGTTGTAAATGAATGTTTAAAAAGAAAGAAGGGACTTCAGGAGTTGAAGAACCCAGATATAAAACAATGCTTGTTGCAAAGGGTTATAGTCAAATTTCAGGAGTGGACTTTACAGATGTGTTTTCCCCAGTCGTTAAGCATAATTCGATTCTAGCTTTACTTGGTATTGTGGCCATGCATGATTTGGAGCTTAAGCAATTAGATGTAAAAACTACATTTTTGTATGGAAAACTTGAGGAGGATATTTATATGCAACAACCAGAGGGTTTTATAGTCTCAAAAAAATAGGACTATGTTTGCTTGCTGAAAAAAATCACTTTATGGTTTGAAACAATCACCAAGACAGTGGTACAAGAAGTTTGATTCCTTTATGACTTCTCATGATTTCAAAAGAAATAGTTTTAACAGTTGTGTTTATTTTAAGAAAAATAGTGATGGTTCTTTTGTGTATCTACTTCTTTAAGTTGATGATATGTTGATAGCAGTAAAAGATAAAGGAGATATAAGAAAGGTCAAAGCCCCAACTAAGTGAAAATTTGAGATGAAAGATTTGGGGCTAGTAAAGAAGATACTTGGTATGGAGATACTCAGAGATAGAAAAACAAGTAAATTGTACCTAAGTCAGAAGGGGTACATTTAGAAAGTTATTTGCAAGTTCAATATGTAGAGTGCTAAGCCTATTAATACTCTTTTTGCAGCTCATTTCAGACTTTCATCGGCTTTGTCTCCACAATCAGATGATGAGATTGAGTACATGTCACATGTTCCATACTCTAGTGCAGTGGGATCTCTCATGTATGCTATGGTTTGTTCACGTCCGGTTTTATCATATGCGATCGGTCAGATTAATGATACATGGTGAATCCCGGTAAAGAATATTGGAAAGCAGTTCAATGGATTTTAAGATACTTACGAGGTACTACTGATGTTTGCTTACAGTTTGGAAGAACTAGAGATAGAGTCATTGGGTATGTTGATGCTGATTTTGTTAGAGACCTTGATAGAAGAAGATCTCTCACAGGTTATGCCTTTACAATCGGAGATTGTGTAATCAGTTGGAAAGCCACTTTACAAACTACAGTCGCTTTGTCTACCACTAAAGCTGAGTACATTGCAATTACTGAAGCTTGTAAAGAAGCTATTTGGTTGAAGGGACTCTTTAGTGAACTCAATGAAGACCTTCAAATCAGTACAGTATTTTGTGACAGTCAAAGTGTGATCTTCCTTACAAAAGATCAAATGTTTCATGAGAGAACAAAACACATTAATGTTCGGTATTATTTTGTTCGTGATATTATTGCTCGTGGTGATATTGTTGTGAGTAAAATTAGTACTCATGAAAATATTACAGATATGATGACTAAGTCACTTCCTATAACCAAGTTTGAGCATTGCTTAGACTTGGTTGGTGTTCATTATTGAAGTTAAACCCTTAAGAGGTTTTATGGAAGAGGTGGAGAACTTGTTCGTTGAGAGTCGCGATGAAGAACTTGTTCATTGAGAATTCGTGTCAAGGTGGAGATTGTTAGAATTAAGTGACCCGAATTCTTATTCAAATAAAATACAATGGTAAAATAAAATAAAAGTAAAATCAATATAAAACTACACTTCTTTTATTTTATTTTAGATATTAAACTCCATCTATTTTATATTAATTAGAATAAGGTGCTTCAATCTTACTACACTCCTATTAGAATATGGCTTTACAAGCCTATAAATAGACATAGTCTATTCTTTTTGTAATCATTAGAATTTGACATAGTGAATTTTCTTCTCCTCTGCCCGTGATTTTAAACCCACGTAAAATCTATGTGTCCTTTATTTTATTTATAATTTTCTTTTCTTTGCGATATATTTGTCATTATCGACACATTTATTTTACACTGCCACATGGTCGTGTGACAATTTGTGTGGCTCACATGACCGTGTGTCCAGGTCTTATGGAATGGTCCAGCCTATGTAGCCCTTATTTCGATTTTTCAGTTTTTGCTTCTTTTGTTCCCAAATGCTCTTCTAAGTATAAAAATATGAATTTAAAGAATTAAAAGCATAAAATTCACCATTAATATCGAATAATCATCCAAAAATATATTAAGAATGAGATTAAAGCATGTTATTTTTAGCACTTTTCAACCAATTATATATTAAGCCAATATTTTTTATATTTTAATGTTTTTAGTAAACAAAGTGGGATAAATTTATATAAAATCCTTAAAATAGTTAAACATAACACAAAATGAGACATAACCAATATAGAAATATAAAAAAAAAAACATGTGAAAACCAAATTATTAATACAAAAGAAATTGTATAACATAAAAAATGCTAAATTGAAAATATAACTTTTTTTTCTTAATCCTTTTACTTTTTCATCGTCATTGTTTCACGTTCGGCTGAAATAGAAAGAAAAAAAAGGACAGGTAGGTAGATACAACAACGCATATCTACAGTGTTAGGATGCATAAAGAAAAGAATAGATGGCAGTCAGTGACAAAGAAAGGCATAAATCATGGAGAAGGGACAGCTTAATTTCATGCCCCGTAATCAGTTAAAAACAGAAGCTTAGTGTGAATGTGAGGATTAGGTCTGATTACATTAAATTACTTGGTGGCCAACAGCTTTGCAGTATTCAATACATTTCAGTTCTTTCTTTGGTTTGAATTTTCCAACTTAGCTCAAACAACACTAGAGAAAAAAAGCCGACAAAACAACGCGTATTATTATTATTAGTACTGATTGTAGAGAAGTCTACAACAAAACCAAAATAATAAACAAAGAACACGCTTCTCCTCTGCCCCCTCCCCTGCTGCTTTTTCCTCTTCTTTCTGCTATTTTCTTTGCCAAATAGTTCATGCTTCTGGACCTGCACACTCATCAACCTAACCCCATGGTGATATCTTCTTCATAATTCTTAGTTCTATGGATATGGTACTAATGAGGATTTCAGTCCTTTTTTGGATTTTATTGTATTCCTTTGTAGCAGTTTTGGTTTCTGGTGAATGTCAAAGCCATCAGCAAGAGTTGCTGCTCGGATTGGGGAAAACCCTCAATTCTTCATTGTCTGCAAAGATGCGGAACTGGAACCAAAGCACGGATTGCTGTTCTTGGGGCGGTATAACCTGCGATCAAAGTGGTCGGGTTATCATACTCGACTTGAGCAACCAATTAATTTCTGGAACAATTGATAATTCGAGTAGTCTTTTCAATCTTCAGCATCTTCGGCAGCTTAATTTGGCTTATAACACACTCAGCTTCAGTTTTCCTTGTGGGTTTGACAAATTGTCAAATTTGAGGTATCTTAATTTGTCAAATGCTGGCTTTACAGGGCAAGTTCCGGCAGAGATTTCACGCTTGACAAACTTGATTACTCTAGATTTATCTGTAAATTTATTTCTTAGAGATGGACGACCCTTGAAACTTGCGAAGCCAAACCTGAAGATGCTTGTTGAAAATCTCACAAGGCTAAGATCTCTCCATCTTGATGGGGTCAAAATTTCAGCAAGCGGAAATGAGTGGTGTAAAGGGTTATCCTCACTGGCCAATTTGGAAGTGTTGAGCATGTCCAACTGTAACATTTCTGGACCAATTGAAGACTCCCTTGGAAAATTGAAGAATCTCTCAATTATTCACTTGGATAAGAACAATTTGTCTGCTATGGTTCCAGCATTCCTAGCTCAGCTTCCAAATTTGACTTCCTTGAAGCTCAGTTCCTGCAGCTTGCATGGACAATTTCCAAGAGAGATACTCCAGGTAAGGATGCTACAGTCTCTTGAAGTGCTTGACAATGAGAAACTTAATGGTTCTTTGCCTGAATTCCATCATAATGGGTCTCTTCAGAACCTAGTACTTAGCGGAACAAATTTTTCTGGGACGTTACCGCAGTCCATAGGCAAGCTTGTGAACTTGACTAGATTAGACCTTTCGTCTTGCAATTTCAGCGGAGCAGTTCCGAGTTCAGTCTCCAGCCTGCAACAACTTGTTTACTTGGACTTGTCATTAAATAACTTTACCGGTCAAATCCCATGTTTTGATTTGTCCAAAAATCTTGCCCATGTAGATCTCTCTTATAATAGACTGAGTGGCAAGATCGAGTCATTTAAGTGGGAAGACCTTCCAAACCTTACTCATATTGATTTAAGCCACAATTCACTTAATGGGAATATTCCTTCCTCTCTTGTGTCACTCCCTTCACTGAAGAAGATTTGGCTTTCCAACAATCAATTTGATGGTGAGGTTACTGGTGTTCCAAAAGTGAGAGAATCCTTCTTGGATACTCTTGATCTCAGTTACAACCAATTGCAAGGGCCGATCCCTGCATATGTTTTTGAACTCCGTAGACTTAGCGTTCTGGTGCTTTCTTCCAACAATTTCAATGGCACCATACGGCCAGGAGACATTCGGAAGCTTGTGAATCTCACATATCTTGACCTTTCACACAACAACCTGTCTGTCATTGCAACTGGGAGTTATTCGGTCTTGTCATTCTTTCCCGAGATTACTACACTAAAGCTGGCGTCCTGCAAATTGAATGTGTTCCCTGATCTAAAGAACCAATCAAGATTAACCTATCTGGATCTTTCACAAAACCAAATTTCAGGTGAAGTACCCAATTGGATTTGGAGTGTCAGTCATAACCTCCTGCATCTGAACCTTTCATTTAATCAGCTTGAGGGTCTACAGAAACCTTATCAAATAGTGCCCAATCTTTCAGTCCTTGACCTTCGTTTTAACAGACTCACTGGTCATATCCCAACTCTGCCTCCATCTGCAAGCTATCTGGATTTTTCAAGCAATAATTTTACTTCTTCTTTACCAAGTAACATTGGTGACTACCTCTCCGTCACTATTTTCTTTTCTGTCTCAGCCAATGGCCTTACAGGTTTTATTCCTAAGTCAATATGTGATGCTGGTTACCTGCAAGTTCTTGACTTGTCCAAGAACAGTCTGAGAGGTGAAATACCAAAATGTTTAATTGGAAAGATGGATTCTCTTGGGGTACTGAACCTTAGGGGCAACCATCTCAGTGGGGAAATCCCTGATGCATTTCCAAGTAAGTGTTCCATAGAAACATTAGATGTCAATGGAAATGAGCTCAAAGGGAAGATCCCAAAATCCCTTGAAAACTGCAACAGGCTTGAGGTATTAAACCTTGGTAACAATCACATAAACGACACCTACCCTTGCCATTTGAAGAACATAACCAGTTTGAGGATTCTTGTTTTGCGATCAAATAAATTTCATGGGGAAATTGGTTGTCCAGCCGACAGGCGCCCCTGGCCAAAGCTTCAAATTGTGGACTTTGCCTACAATTGTTTTAATGGAAAATTACCAAACAAATTCCTGGCAAGATGGAAGGCAATGGGGGTTGATGACGATGAAGCTCAACTAAGTGTTGGACACCTTCAGTTTGAGGTTCTACGACTCAGTGGATTTTACTATCTGGACGGTATTACAGTTACCAACAAAGGTCTACAGATGGAGCTGGTGAAAATCCTAACTATTTTCACCTCCATTGACCTTTCATGCAACAAATTGGAAGGGCCAATACCAGATGTGATCGGAACATTCAAAGCACTGTATTTTCTCAACTTGTCATACAATGCTCTCAGTGGAAAAATCCCACCATCTCTAGGAAACCTGCAACAGCTGGAATCCCTGGACCTCTCATGTAATAACCTGAGTGGCAGTGTTCCTCAACAGCTTTTAAAGCTAACTTTCCTTGCAGTCCTTAACCTCTCCTACAATCAACTGGAGGGACTCATACCAGCTGGAAAGCAATTTGCAACATTTTCTAATGATTCTTATGCAGGTAACAAGGGACTATGTGGGAATCCATTGACGAAACAGTGCAGCGATGCTAACCACAGCCAAGATTTAAGACCCCGTGCATCCGAAAAAACCCAGAATGATGAATTCGATTGGCAGTTCATATTCATTGGAGTTGGATTCGGTGTAGGAGCAGCGGTATTTGTTGTACCCTTGATGTTTTGGAAGAGAGCGAGTCAATGGGTCGATGACAATGTGGATAAATTCCTTGCAGAAAACCTGCCAAAGATGGGCCTAGTTTACACACGCCCTTGTTATGACAATGTTGATACGGATGGAAATATTGAACATGACAAGAAACAATATGATGATGATGATGGTGACGACGAAGAAAGCGAGGAAAGTACAGAAGAATTTCGAGGGAGATATTGTGTGTATTGCTCAAAGCTTGACGAAACAAGGAAGAAGACAATTCATAACCTGGGTTGTATCTGCCATGATTCACCGCCATCTTTATCTCCTTCTTCTTCCACCTCTTCTTCCTTTTCTTCTTAGATTACAACCTTCATTTTTGTTTGTTTTGTATATAAAATGTAAATGTGAATTTGGGGTCCTCACTCCTCATGAAAAATAGGGAGTGTAGGCTGCGTCTTGGGTAAGTTTGGTCCGGTTTTGAATTTCCTTAATAATTCAATTAGGTTCGGTTTTTTATTTATTTTATATTATTTTGAATTTTAGATTTTTGAGTTTTATTATAAAAATGAGTTTAGATATTATTTGATAAAATTTCTTGATATTTAAAAAAAATTATTGTTCAAGTAAAAGAGAAAATTATGTAATAGTGATGGTGCTTCTATTGGAGGAGGAGTCGGGCAGCAGCAGGGGGGAGTATAAGAGATTGCAATGGGGATTGGCTTCGAGGTTACTTGCGAGGTTTTGGAGTCTGTAACCCTGTCGATGCGAAACTATGGGGAATTCATGATTTGTTGCGGTGTGCCTGGGGCATGGGAATGAGGAAGGTTCTGCTGGAAATAGATTGTATGACTGCTGTTAACTTATTGCGCAGAAGGGGGGATGAGCTTTCATGCAATGCAGTCCTCCAATAAATCTTGGACATGTTCCGCTGGAATGCCACGTGCGGATTAATCATGTATGTCGGGAAGGCAATTGAGTTGCGGACGGTACGGCAAAATTGGTGTTAAATGGTCATTATGGTCCCGACAGTGCTTAATGCACCACCCCAGGAAATTGTCATTCTGTTAATGGAAGATATGCATGGTTTAGGCCTTTGGTGATATTTTCTTTTTTATCAAAATTTTTTTATATAGTAATTTTAATTATTTTTACTATTTTAAATATAAAAAATGAATTATAAATAAACTAAAAATAAAATTCAGTCTAGGTTTTTTTTTTTTTTTTTGCCAATGATACTTCAATTCATTTCATTAAAATCCAAGCACACGAGTCATAAACCAAATAACCTGTAATCAATCCAAAGCTAACAAGGAGGACAATCTTAGATAAGAACCACAGGTACTTCACAAATACATCAAACCAATTTAAGAAAAGGCAATCTAAATTGGAGGAGCAGGCAAGTCATCCTTGTCCAAAATATGAACCAGTGAAGATGGAGTTCGAGTAAGCCAGTTTATTAAACTCATCTCCTTGTATTGGGATGCAACCCGATCTGCAGCCTTGTTAGTTGTTCTCCTGTTCAATTGGATCCTCATCTGCGAGAGTTCTCTGATCATCCTCTCAAACATGACAATAATAGGTTTCAGCTTCCATCTATATTGTCCTTTGGTTTTCACAAGTTCATCATGCACAATTTGTGAATTTATTTCAAGAATAATCTTTCCCAAAGCTCCGTCTCTTGGAATATTCAACTCCAGACTTTAGTGCCAATGCTTCAGCCAGATCCGAGTTTGAAATTGTACTCAAGCCTGCCATCAACCGAAGTCCCTGTGCAATCTCTAACAGCAACTCCAAGACCAGTTTTCCATGTCTTAATGTCAAAAGTCCAATCATAATTGATTTTTAACCATTGTTCCTCAGGTCTCTCCCAAAAACTCTGCAATGAAGTGGCCTCTAGCCCTCTTTTCAGATTACCATCACCCTCCTTGCGATCCATCATTTTCTTCTATGCAATTTGTATCCTTTTAATTGTCTTCCCTAAATCAATCTGCTTCCCCTGCATAACTCTTTCACATCGCATCTTCCAGATATGTCAAGCTGTATAACAGATTCTTATCAATAAGTCATCACTTTGAGTCTCGAATCTTCCCATATTTCCAATAACAGACAACAACCAGTCACTAAAGGTAGTAATGGATTCCCTAGAGTTTTGCAAACTATACACCTCTTCAAACCAGATTACTCTACCCAGTCGCAACCAAAAAGCAAGTGCTCAACAATTTCGTCATATTTCTGGCAGATTTCACGAATTGGGTTTGGCAAACATTTCTTGATGGCAAGGCATTAGAACAACATTTCCAGATAAAAATTCGAATCTTACTAGGTACATTCAGATTCCAAATGATCTTTCAAATATTCTTATCCACCCTATACGAAAAGGAACTCAAGCTAAGCTGCTCTTTCTTTACTTTTTCAGTCCTCAGCATATTATAGCCTGATTTAACTGAATAGTTCCCTCCAATGTTACGAGGCCGTACAAGTTTATCATCCTCTGTCTTGCATATAGGCAGTCTCATAATGGCCTGCTTCTCTTGCTCTGAAATCCATTGTTCAATTAAAGAAATGTTCCACCTACCCTCTCTCTTATTCATAATATCTGCAACCAGCTTTGCCCTTGAGGGTTCAATCGTCCCAGGAAAGTTCAGCCTATAACCATCAGGTCATAAATCAATTTGTCTTCCCAAATATTGATCTTCTCACCATTATTGACTTGCCACAATAACAGTTCCTTTAAAAAGTCCTTTGCTTCCACCAAACTACTCCATGTCCAAGAGGCTCGAGTACCCTTCCCTGTTTCCATAAAAGTTTTGTGAGGAAAATAAAGTCCTTTTAGAATTATCACCCGTAGAGCTTCAGGCTCTTGAATTATTCTCTAGCTTAGTTTAGAGAGTAGCGCTAGATTAAAACATCCAAAGTCCCTGAAGCCTAACCTGCCTTCAACTTTAGGTCTGATTAGTAGATGTCAGGCCTTCCAATGAAACTTTCAGTTCCAAGTTGTCCCCATTAGAATCTTGCCATGGTTGCTAGTGAGACTTGGGAAACTTAACACAAGTCATTATATAAGTGGGTATAGTGTTATCACTGGCTTAAGCATCACTTCTCAGTTGGAACATTTTCAAATATTTATAGTGTTCCAATAACTATAAATGAATGGGTGCAATAAATCAAAAGATTATATTATTTAATTTTTTTTAAAAAAATTATAACTATTTAAATAATATTATTTGAATAGTTATAATTAAATGAATAATTATGTGTTTATTTTAAAGAAATTATTATTCAGAAAGACACCTATTGATGAAAGATGTTTCTATGAAGATACATGAAAATTCCTATAAATAGGAATGAAATTTCATTTGAAAATCATACCAACAAATTCTAATATTCTTTCTTTCCTTCCTTCATTTTCTAATATTATTAGATTATTTTATAAAGTATTACCGCAGAAATCCTTTATTTTCTTGTCATACATTGCTCAGTGTGTAATGGGCTATTCTCGTCAGTGCAAAATGTAAATAGTCATTGGCTTCATTGTATCCTCGAGGTTAATTTGCTTAGAACTTGTTTGCACACCGAAGATAGGTGGGGGCGAATATAACCTTAAAGATAGTGGCTTGATACACGCCTTGGAGTCTTGTCCTATTTCTTATTCTGTTCAAGTTTCGTTCGTGTGTTCGAGATTTTCCTCACTATAGATTTGTATTAACAATTTTAAGGTGATAGTTCATGATGACTACCATAACACATGAAAGTGGAACACTAAGGGAGTTGGCTTCCAATTTTGTCAAACTTGACCGGTTTGATGGTGGCAATTTTCGACGATGACAGAAAAAGATGCACTTATTATTATCAACTTTGAAGATTGCTTATGTTTTGGATACTCCAAGACCTGAAGAGACTGAAAACGAATTTGTTGCTGCAACCCCAAAAAGAAAAAAAATGGGACAATGCTGATTACATGTGCATGTGCTACATATTGAATGGTTTATCTGATGGTTTGTTCGACACTTACCAAAACGAGGTCACTGCTAAAGAATTATAGGACAAATTGAAGACAAGATACATGACTGAAGATATTACAAGTAAGAAATTTCTTGTCAGTCTTTTCAATAATTATCAAATGGTTGATGGTCATTCTGTTATGGAATAATTCCGTGATATTGAAAAGATGTTGAATCAATTCAAGCAATATGATATGAAAATGGATGAAATGATTGTTGTTTCCTCCATAATAGACAAACTTCCTCCATTTTGGAAAGATTTTAGAACAAGTCTAAAACATAAGAAAGAGGAAATATCTCTTGAGGCTTTGGCAAATCATCTTCATATTGAAGAAGAATATCGAAAGCAAGATCAGAAGCTAAATTCTGAAAATGCCAAAGTGCATGATACGGAGGAAGTACAGACTACTAAACCATTCAAGAGAAAGTTCAAATAGACTGATAGAGCACTTAAGTTCAAAAAATAAAAAACAAAAGGGCTTATGCTATCATTGTGGTAAGCTAGGACATTTCAAGAATAAATGTCAATTTTTAAAGATGAAATCATCTTCTAAAGCTGATAATAACGAAAAGTTCGTTGTAATGATATCTGAAATTAATATGGCACAAGATGATAATACATGGTGGATTGATACCGGAGCAACCAAACATGTGTACAAAGACAAAAGCATGTTCACAAAGTTCACACAATGTGAAAATGACAATGTCTTGTACATGGAAAATTCTTCCACCGCAGTAATTAAAGACAAAGGGTCTGTTGAACTACAATTCACTTCTGGAAAGATTTTAACCTTAAATGATGTATATTATGTACCAGAAGTCAGAAATAATTTAGTGTCTGGAAGTCTGTTGAATAAGTTTGGTTTCCAACTTGTTTTTGATGCAGATAAGTTTATTTTATCTAAGAGAGAAATTTTTATAGGGAAAGGGTATATGTATGAGAGTATGTTCAAACTGAATATTATTAATAAGAATAAAAATACTATTTCTGCTTATATGGTTGAATCTTTTTGTTTATGGAATTATAGAATAGGTCATTTAAATTATAGAAAATTGAATGACATGCATAAGTTAGATTTAATTCCCGTTTTTAATAATAATATTGAAAAATGTAATACATGTATATTGATTAAAATTACAAAAAACCCTTTCCCTAAGGTTAAAAGAAAAACAAAATTACTTGATTTGATAGATAATAATTTATGTGACATGTATAATACTCCTATATTAGGTGGAAAGAAATATTTTGTTATTTTTATTGATTATTGTTCTAGATATTGCTATGTATATCTATTGCATTCAAAAAATGAAGCGCTTGATAAATTTAAAGTTTATAAATCTGAAGTTGAACTTCTGTGCGAATCATTTATCAAGTGCTTAAGATCGGATAGAGGTCAAGAATACTATAATCCAAGTTATTTTGAATCCACTAGGATTGTCTATCAAGTTTCGGCCCCTTACACACCACAACAAAATGGTATAGCTGAAAGGAAAAATAGAGTCTTGACTGAAATAGTAAATTCAATGTTATCATATTCAGGTCTTGGACAAGGTTTTTGGGGAGAAGCTGTTCTAACAGCTTGTCATATATTGAATAAAGTTCCTAATAAGGAAACTAAAATAACCCCTTATGAACAATGGAAGAAAAGGAAACCAAACCTTAATTATTTGAAGGTTTGGGGTTGTAGAGCTATTATCAAAGTTCCAACACCTAGATGTAAAAAGTTAGGTGAAAGATGAATTGAATGCATATTTATAGGATATGCAAATAATAGCAAGGCATATAGGTTCTTGGTAATTGAACCAAATGATTCAATTTTAATTAATACTGTTATTGAATCAAGAGATGCTATTTTTGATAAAAATAGATTTAATTTATATCAAGACAATTACAACCACAATAATTGATTCATTCTTCAAATAAGAATGAGATTCCATTGGAACAAATTGATAATAATGATGAATCTTATCAAGAATTATGAAGAAGTAAGATGATTAAAAAGGTTAAATATTTTGGACCAGATTTCATTATGTTTCTTGTAGAAGGAAAATGTGAAAGTATATGGAATAATATATCTTATTGTTATAATACAGAATCTGATTCTATTACATTTGAAGAGACAATGAAATCTCAAGACTCTATTTTTTACAAAGAAGCAATAAATGATGAGATGGATTCAATAATGGGAAATCAAACTTAGATCTTAGTTAATCTTCCACCAGGTTCTAAACCAATAGGTTGTAAATGGATCTTCAAAAAGAAAATGAAGGTCAATGGAACCATTGATAAGTTTAAAGCAAGGTTGGTAGCCAAAGGTTTTATACAAAAACAATGTATTGATTACTTTGATACTTATGCTCCAGTAGCAAGAATTGCTACAATTAGACTCTTAATATCACTTGCCTCTCTATATAATTTGGTTGTTCACCAAATGGATGTTAAAACTATATTTTTAAATGGTGAATTGGAAGAAGAAGTGTACATGGAACAACCGGAAGGATTTGTTGTTCCAGGACAAGAGCATAAAGTATGTAAGCTTGTTAAATCTTTATATGGACTTAAACAAGCACCAAAACAATGGCACCAAAAGTTTGACAATGTTGTTTTAGGTAATGGCTATAAAATAAATGAATCCGATAAGTGCATATATAGCAAATTTGAAAATGGAAAAGGTGTAATAATTTGCTTTTATGTAGGTGACATGCTCATTTTTGGCACGGATTTGGAACAAATAGAAAACTCAAAGAAATTTTTGTCAAACAACTTTGCTATGAAGGATATGGGTGTAGTAGATGTTATTCTTGGGATTAAAATAACCCAAGATGAAAGCACTATAGCTTTATCACAATCACATTACATTGAAAAGGTGCTTAAAAAGTTTGATCTTTTCAACTGTATACCAGTATCTACACCCATGGATCCTTAAATAAAATTTGTATCTAATGTTGGTAGGAAAATTGATCAATTGAAATATGCAAGTCTAATTGGTTGTCTTATGTACATAATGACTTGTATAAGACCAGATATTGCATATGCTGTTGGGAAATTAAGTAGGTACACAAGTAATCCAAGTAGTTTGCATTGGCAAGCTTTGAATAGAGTACTTAGGTACTTAAAGAAAAATATTAACTATGTATTGTGTTATAATGGATATCGTCTAGTTTTAGAAGGGTATTCGGATGCTAGTTGGATTCCAAGTTTGGAAGATCATGCATCTACTAGTGGATGGATCTTCATTCTTGGTGAAGGAGCCATTTCTTGGGGTTCCAAGAAACAAACATGTATTACTGATTCCACCATAGCAGTAGAATTTATTGCATTAGTCGCTGCATCTAAAGAATCAGAATGGTTAAGAAATTTTCTTTATGATGTACCTTTATGGCCTAAGCTAATTTCACTTATTTCTATCTGTTGTGATCGTGAGGTTACTCTAGCAAAGGCATATAGCCAAGTATATAATGGAAAGTCTATACACATTGGATTAAGACATAGTTATGTTCGACAATTAATCTCTGATGGAGTGATCACTATTAATTATGTAAGGTCAAGTGAAAATTTGGCGGATCTTTTAACAAAAAGTCTTGCTAAAGATGCAGTAAAAATGACCTCAAAAGGGATGGGAGTTAAGCCCATTAATTAGAGTCACCCAAGATGGAAACTCAACTCAACACTTGGTATAACGTCAAGTCTTGAGTTCAATGAGACAAAGAACATCATTAGTATATGTCTGTTAGCACTATAAATAAATCCATCCTAAGATTAAAGTTCTGGGTACCCGTAATGATAAGGGAAGGATAAGTAATGTACTCTTAATGGACCCATAACATAAATATGTTAGAGTGTTATAATTATGGGAACACTCTTGATGGGATCTACCTATGTGAGTGGAAGTGTGACCGTTTCTAAAAGCTCAAGGGCTTGGCTTTGACAGCACTCATGAAAAGAGGACACAAACTATAACAACCATAACCCGTGTTTGTCGCCAGAATAGGTTAAGAGGCATTAGCAGACTTGTAACTCAATTCAAAACATTAAAATATCAAATAACATCTTAACTCATTCAATATCATTCATTCACATTCAATTTATACTTAAAGCAAGCATACAAAGCTTAAATCATGCATTCGGGACTAAATCGATAACATTTTAAAATTTTAGGAACTTAGAAAATTTTCAAATTTTCAAGTGCCACATGCCTGTATGAATAGGCCGTGTGCCTCACACGGCTAATAGACACGCCCGTGTCTTAGACCGTGTAAAAACAGGGCATACATACTAACTTGTGTCACACGGCCAATGACACACCCATGTGTCTAGCCCGTGTGCCCTTGGAAATGGCCACACACGCCCGTGTATCAAGCCGTGCCAAAACTGTAGGGTATACTGACTTATGCAACACGGCTAAGTCACACGTTCATGTGCTAGGCCGTGTGCCATTTAAGGGGTATACTGACTTGTACCACACGGTCGGTTACACGCCCGTGTGTGAGGCCGTGTGGAGCGTACTGACTTCAATTTCATTTTCACACCAGGGGACACACAGTCGTGCAACATAACCATGTGTCACACATGGTTGAGACACACGTCCGTGTCCTTACCTGTGTGGACAAAAATAGGCTATTTACAAAGCCATTTTGCCACCCTATAAACACAAGCATTCACAAACATAAATGACCTCATTTTTACAACTCAATTGGCAACCAAAATAACCATTTCAATACATGTTATAAGCCATATCAAAACTTAGCAATTACATCCAAATACCTATTTAACAACATGCATAATCCATTCATCTAACATCAACATATCAAGACTTTACTTGCATAATTTCATTCCTTGCCAAAACACATCATAATTGGACATTTCAATTCAACCAAATTATAACATCAAAATATGCCAAACCACATGGCTTACTTATACACTAAAATTATACCAAATGCATGGTATCAAGTAACATAACTAACATCTTTCAAACTAGCCTATACATGCCATATTTACATATCCACAAGATCAAAAGTACCAATTGGAAATTGGATAGTGTGATGTGCAACTCCGACTTGTCCAGAACGAACGAGCAACGAGCCTTTATAAAACATAGAAAAGAAAATAGAGTAAGCTTTATAGCTTAGTAAGCCCTTATAATTTAGAATTAAACTTACCATATATACATAATCAAAACAATACTATAAATGCAACCAATTCAATTAACCAACACCTAATCACAAGTATTCATCACATGTTAGTCATTGTAAAAATAATACATGAAACCATTCATTAATACAATGCTTATCATCATTCCAAATTCATATATCATATATAACATTAGTAACATTTATAACCGTAACTCATCCGTATAACATTATTTGTTCCCGTTTAGCCTATTAGAAATTCAAAGGATACTCGAGTGAATAATGTCAGTAATCCGTCAATTCATTATCATATATGCTCTTTTGAGCCATGATCGGTAAGCTCCTTCTGAGATGATAAACAGTAAGCTCTATTGAGCTGAAACGGTAAGCTCTATCAAGCTGAACAGTAAGCTCATACGAGCTGAAATGGTAAGCTCCAATGAGCTGAAAATAGTAAGCTCTTTTGAGCTAATATATCGGTAAGCTCATACGAGCTGTGGTGAGTTTGCAACAAATGCAGGAGCTCGACCAAAATGGTAATCTCGATTTATGTCACTCGTATCCAATAAATTCATACGGTTCAAACAAGGCTTGGTAACATATACATTAAATCATTCATACTTTAAGTATTTCAATTATACATATTCATTTCAATAATTACAAGTATAGAAAAGTTCGATTCTAATTATACAAACTTACCTTGAGTTGCTCTGTAATACCCCCTACCCGTACTCATTGCCGGAATGGGGTACGAGGCATTACCGGAGTTTACGATTTTTTTACTCAATATATCCGCTTTTATAGATATCTAACCTTCCCTGCAAATTTTAAACCGAGACCAATCCACATCAACCAAACCAATTCAACATATTTTCAAAATAAATTCATGCATATTTATAAGATAACGTCATCACATACCCAAAACCAGGTTTGTTAACCATACCAATGGCTAACTTTACATTCATTTCACAGAATCATTTACTTTATTAGCTTATACATGCCATTGATTTCCAAAATAAAGTTTCTTTATATACCGAAATCCTGAGGTTGATAGTGTGATGTATCTCCGACCAAATCCGACCTTCGAGCTCTTAACACTACAAAATAGGGGAAAATGAAACAGGGTAAGCACTTTGTGCTTAGTAAGCCCATGTAACAAGAATTATACTTACCTAATATTTTCAATACAATGTAATAAGCATTCATATATCCATTCAATGCATTATTACCCTACCATACACAACTCAACATTCAAGTTAATCCAATAATTTTCATGTGTCAATAATATATACCATGATTGGTAAACTCATCAATACCATGAATACCATTCCCTTATTATTTTTCCATATTTATCCCGTTGAATTTCTTGAAATTTTCGATGGATTTTCAGAGGTACACTTTTAGTGTACATTTTCGGGTCCGTCAATTCATATTCATGTGCACACATTTCCATTTCAGAGAGCACACTCCCGCGAACCTCATCCTTACAGTAGGATTACCAGTCCAGGCTAAATCCCCTGTAATATAAACTCATAGAGTATTGTCGGGATTACCAGTCCAGGCTAAATCCCCTGCAACGACAATTACTCTAATGAGCTTGGATCTGAATTACCAGTCAGCTAAATTCGGACCTAATTCGGATTACCCGTTCGGGCTAAATCCATTTTACACATATTCTTCGGGAGGGCTATATCAGGATAGGATCACCCGTCCTGGCTAGATCCTTTTTATCATCAATTCCTTTTCAGAGATCCATCGAAATTTCCTTTCATTCAACCAGGATTTCTTCCCCTTTTTATCAAATATATCAATGTTTCATAAATTTCCATATAATGAACATTCAAATCATGTTCATATCAAAAACATGCATTTCAAGCATTTAAGAATATAATTCAAGTTACTTGAACTTACCTTGATACTTGTTCGTGTACAAAAATCTACTAATCCTGAACTTTTTCCTTTCCTCGATCTAGCTTCGTATTTGAATCTTCTGGATCTAAATAAATAAATTTAATTATCAATTTAATACATTTCATGTTCATATGCAACAATTTCTATAATTTCATTATTATTATTTATAGTTTATTCAAAGTTGTCTATTTGAGTCATAGTCACTAAATCATTTATAACTCGAGCTACGGAACTCCAAATTAAGATCCGTTAATTTTACCTGAAACTAGACTCATATATCTTCTTACCATAAAATTTTAGAATTTTTGTTTGGCCAATAAGTACAGTTTATTCTTTAAAGTCACCCCTGTTCTGCTGTCTTATAGTTCTGACCCTTCTTCACTAAAAATTAATTATCTCTTCATACAGAATTCGGATGATGTTCTCGTTTGATTCTCTTAAAAATATACTCATTAAAGATTATATACATATGAATTTAATCCCATAATTATTTTTATTCAATTTTTTATGATTTTTTAAATTCAAAACAGGGGAACTCGAATTCATTCTGACCTTGTCTCACAAAATTCATTATATCTCATGATTTATAGATCCATTGCTTATACCGTTTCTTCTATGAGAAACTAGACTCAATAAGCTTTAATTTAATATTTTGTTCGTCTTCTAATTCGATTCCTAAAATTTATAATGATTTTTCAAAATTAGTCTACTGCTGCTGTCCAATATTGTTTTAGTGCAAGCTGTTTATTACCATTTTTCCCCTAAGCTTTTAATAAATAACAATTTCATCCCTACTCAATTAGCCTCTCAATTGAGCTGATTTTTCTCAATTAACACTTTATTATCACCTTAAACTAGTTTACAACCTTTAGGAATCAAAATTTCAGCAATAAACTTTAATTCCAAACATTTTCACAATTAGGTCCTAAAAATCAATTTCTTTTGAAATTACCTAGTAAAATCATCTCATAAATAAATTAAAGCTTCAATTTCATTCTATTTCATCATAAAATTACAGAACTCAACCATGGTGACTTTCAATGTCATCCATGAAATAAAAAACTAATGAGTTTAATTGTAGGACCTAATTGTAAAAGTCTTAGAAACACAAAAATTACAAGAAAAAGGCAAGGATTAACTCACTTGGTGCAAAAATTATGAAATACCAGCTTAGGAAACCCTCTTATGGCGTTTTTAGCTTCTGGAATTGAAGAGAAATGAAGAGAAATCTAGATATTTCTTATTTAGTCCTAGCTTTATTTAGTTAATTTTGTAATATTCCAATTTTGCCTTTAATTTATCAAATTTCCTGCTGATTTCATGCCCTTGCCGTCCAGCCCAAATAAATTTTGGGTCTAATTGCCTTTTAAATCCTCTCTTATTAGACACTTAAGCTATTTAATCATCCCATCCACTTTTACACCTTTTACAATTTAGTCCTTTTCATTTAATTAACTACCCAACATTAAAATTTCCTAATGAAATTTTAATACCACATTACTAACATTTCATAAATATTTATAAAATTATTTTCGATTTGGTTTTATGAGATCGAGGTCTCGATACTTTGTTTTTACCCAATTTCTTCAATAATTTCTTTTTCTAACTAACCACTAAATCGGTAAAAAAAATTATCGATATTTTCATACGATTTTCCTATTCTATAAATATTAATGCAAAAATATTAAAATAAATTTCTCTTTAAATCGGATTTGTGGTTACGAAACCACTGTTCCGATAACATTGAATTTAGGCCATTACATGCTCGGATGAAAATTATCGTCTATTCGCCAACCTTTCTTTTTCCCTGATCTAGTTCCAGTATTTGTTTATCTTGATATATATAGTATCAAATTAACTCATTTAAACTTTCATTCAATTCAATTTAGCCTAAAACATTTATTTTGGCTAAATTACAAATTTAACCCTATACTTTTGACTACTTTACAATTTAGTTCTTAACACATAAAAATGCAAAATGACACAATTAAGCCATAACTCATAGTAGCCGGATTTCATAGGGACTCCTGTCTACCCATATCTTTCATTATTTCACAGTTTTAACTACCACATTTAACATTTTCACAATTTAATCCCTATTTAACATTTTTTATTATAAAAAATCACTTTATAAAACTTGTAAAACTATCATCAAGCTTTCATAATCTATCATTAAACATCAAAGAACTCAAGTATTCAACAATGACATCATTCAAAATCTATAACAATTTCAAAAACAAAGGTATGGGTTAGTTAGATTAAGCTACAACGAGCTCAAAAACATAGAAATCATTAAAAACTGAGCAAAAATCGTACCTTAATTAGCTAATGAACCATAGCTGAATGAAAACCTAAATTCTTCTTTTCTTCTTGCCAATTTCGGCTAAGGAAGAAGAAGATGATGATATAAAATAAAATTTTGTTTTGTTTATTATAACATTTATTAACTATTTACCATTTTAACCTTAAAAAAATTCACCATTTGCCATGCTATCATCATCCACTAACCAAAAATGGACTATTTATCACTTAAGGACCTTTAATTTAATGTTATATAGCTATTTGACACTTTTAGCTAATAGAACACAAGTTTTACGCTTTACGCGATTTAGTCCTTTTTACCGAATTAAGCATTTAAATGGTAAAATTTCTTTACGAAAATTTCACATAATAATTCTATCATGCTATAAGATTTAATAAAATAATAAAATAAATATTTTGACTTTGGATTTGTGGTCCGGAAACTACTGTTTTGATTTAACCTAAAAACGGGTTGTTACAACTCTCCCTCCTTAGGGATTTTCATCCCCGAAAATCTTACCGATGAAAAGGTTAGGGTACTATTTTTGCAAAACTTCCTCAGGTTCCCACGTAGATTCCTCGATCCCATGTTTATGCCAAAGAACCTTTACCAAGGCTATGCGTTTATTTCTCAATTCTTTAATCTCACGAGCCAGAATCCTGATCGGTTCTTCGTTATACATCAAATCAGCTTGCATTTCAACATCTATCGGTGAGATAACATGTGACAGATCAGATCTGTATCGACGTAACATAGAAACATGAAAGACATTGTGAATCTTTTCAAGTTTTGATGGTAAAACTAGTCGATATGCTACAGGCCATATTCTCTCGGTAATCTCATATGGCCCGATAAAACGCGGATTCAACTTTCCTTTACAACCGAATCCAAGAACCTTTTTCCACGGTGATACTTTTAAAAAAACTCGGTCCCTAACTTAAAATTCATTCTCTCTGCGTTTCAAATCTGCATAAGATTTTTGTCAATTTGAAGCTACTTTTAAAATTTTTGAATCGTTTTCACTTTTTCTTCAGTCTCTCTAATCAATTCAACCCCGTGAATCTTTTTCTCACTCAATTCAGTCCATTATAGCAGAGTTCGACATTTGCGGCCATATAAAGCTTCGTATGGTACCATCTTTATACTCGTTTGGAAATTGTTGTTATACGCAAATTCAATCAACGGTAAATATTTTTCCCAATTGCCTTGAAACTCTAGAATACAACATCTCAACATATCTTTGAGAATTTGAATAACTCTCTCAGTCTGACCATCAGTCTGAGCATGAAAAGCAGTACTGAAATTCAATTTTGTTTCTAAAGCCTCTTGTAGTTTCTTCCAGAATCGTGACTTAAATCTCGGATCTCTATCAGAAATAGTAGATAATGGCGCTCCGTGTAACCGAACAATCGTAAAAATGTACAATTCAGCTAATCTATCAAGTGAGTAATCTGTACGTACCGATATGAAATGGGCAAATTTCGTTAGTCAATCAACAATAACCTAGATAGTATCTTTCTTTTTCGGAGTTTGAGGTAATCCCGATACAAAATCCATTGAAACCCTATCTCATTTCCCCTCAGGAATCATTACAAGTTGTAGTAAACCCGATGGTACTTGATGTTCAGCTTTGACTTGTTGACAAATCAGACATTTCGATACAAACTCTGATATATCCCGTTTCATACCCGACCACCAGTACAGTTGTTTCAGTTTGTTATACATATTGGTACTACTCGGATGAACAGAAAAACAACTACTGTGTGCTTCATGCAGGATTTTCTGAATAAGCTCTGTATTTTTATGTACACAAATTCTATTTCAAAACATTAAACAGTCATTAGTTCCAATATGAAATTCTGAATTAGAATTAGACTCACATTGAATTCGTTTAGCTTGTAATTCACGATCATCTTTCTGAGCTTCACAAATTTGTTGAAGAAATACCAGTTTAGCTTTTAACTCAGCTAATATAGACCCATCATCACAAATCATCAACTAGGTGTTCATTGCTTGTAATGCAAACAATGATTTTTGGCTTAAGGCATTAGCAACAACATTAGCTTTTCCCGGGTGATAATCAATCACAAAGTCATAATCTTTCAATAACTCAAACCATCTTCGTTGTCGCAAATTCAAATCATTCTATAACATTAGATATTTCAAGCTCTTGTGATCCGTATAAATATGACATTTTTCACCGTATAAGTAGTGTCGTCAAATCTTTAATGCGAACACAATTGCAGTCAACTCTAAATCATGTGTCAGATAGTTCTTTCCGTGCGGTTTCAATTGTCGAGAAGCATAAGCTATAACCTTTCCTTCTTGCATTGATCACTCTAAAAAAATTAGAGCAATTTAATCTCTATCAATTCTGAAAGTGAGCAAGTAATGACAATTAGTCACAACATTAATATTTTTCGTCAACTGTACATAATTTCAATTGGTATAATAACAAATTTAGCTTTCAATATTATATTTTTTCAATTTGGTCTTAATTCTAAAAAGTCAAGAAATTTAGCCTCAGCATTTATACATTTACATAAATGTAGCAGGCTAAATTTGTTAAATTAGGACCAAATTGACAACATATGCAAATTTTGAGGGCTAAATTTATTATATCAAATAAAATAAAGTATAATTGACGAAAAACATTAATATAATAATTAATTATTCTTAATTGCTCACTTTTGAAATTAAAAAGAATTAAATTACTTCGATTTTTTAAAAATAACCAATTTAAATTGAAAAGTTCATTCTACCTAAAATATTAAATATCAGACCACTTGCTTGCATGAGTGGTGGGAGGAATGTTTGAGCCTTTTCTTATTATAATTAAAGAACAACGATTGAGCCCATTAACTAGACTGCTATGTGATTGAGCTCATATTTGTTTGGTATGTGAGCTAAAACGAAGAATTCAACTGAACATCACACATTTATTTATTTAAATTTTGTTAACCAACTTTGATTTGAAATTTTATGGAATGAGTTGTGGGGCTGTTCGAGGGGCTTAGGAAAGACGTGGGTGTTAGGGATTCGTCAGCTGGAGGTGAAATGCGAGTGAGTTGGCTTTGCAATTAGTTACAGTAAGGTAGCAGCACTAGGTTGTGTTAGTTCGGGATATATTTTCGCTGTGTGAACGATCGTGGGAGGTCTCCTTTAAACACAAGTATAGAACAACAACAAATTAGCTTGCGGATGGCATGGTGAAGTTAGCTCACGGACAGCAACTAGTGCTTAGTCGATTTACAAGTCCCCTTGCGCAACTCTAGAGGATTTTCCAACTCGATGCAATGACCACTATTTTTGAAATAATTATTATGAATTAAATATGATATATTTTGAAACATCTTGAGTTTTGAAACTTATACTATGATTTATCGTAAGCCCTATAAAAATTCAATTCCAAATATATTAACACCGAATCTTCTCCCTCCATACTTTGATGTTTGATTTTATTTAATGGGAAATCTTTCAAATTTGGATTGAGCAGAGAGAGATTAATGACTCTCCATATTCTTCCTACTTCGGGACATGAACCGAATAAATACATTAATAATTTTAATGTAACACAATTAATTTTGAAAAATTAATTTTAATCACATAAATACATGATTTTGGCCAATGCATCTACTAAAATTTCAATTTAGTTAATATATTTAATTATTAATCCTTTATGTGATCATGAAGACCATAAATTCAAAAAAAAAAAAAATTCAAACTCTTTGTAACAACTTAATTTTCAGTGATGTTGGAAACAGTAATTCAAGATCACTAAATCATACGAGTAAGTTTGAAAATTTAATAAATTAATATTTATGAGTCAAATTTGATTTTATTAATATTCTTGAATTAGTGAATTTTTTGAATTAAAAGAATTTATTAGGTAAATTGGGTTGAAAACGAGGTACCGAGACTTCGATTTCATAAACCGATCAGTAAATATTTTTATAAATATTTACGGAGTGTTAGTGAATTAGTATTAAAGTTTCGTTAGAAAATTTTAACGTTTTGATAGTTAATTAATTAAAAAGGACTAAATTGAAAAAGGTACAAAACATGTTAAAATGATTAAATAGCTCAAGTGTTAAATGAAAGAGGATTAAAAGGGAAAATTAGCCCAAAGTGAAAGTTTTGGACTGCACAAGCAGAAAAAAAAAATCAAGGAATTAGTATGAATAGGGGGCAAAATTGGAAATAAACTAAAATTAAATAGTTAAAATAGGACTAAATTGAATTTCTAGAGATATATTCACTTTTCTTCAGCCAAAAACACCATTTAAGAAACTTTAAGAAGCTGGTTTTCATATTTTACTGCATTTAAGTCCAATTTTTGTTTATTTCTTGAACTTTTTATGTTTTTGAGACTTTTACAACTAGGTCCAAATATTGAATTTATTAGTTTTTGATTTTATGAGTGATTTTGAAAGTTACCATGGATGGATGCTGAAATTTTATGATGAATTAACATGGATTTGGAGCTCTAATTTTATTATATGATGAATTTATCAAGTAATTTCTATAGAAATTGATTTTTAGAACCTAATTGTGAAAAGTTAAGAATTAGGGTTTAGTATTGAAATTATGAGTATCAAATGTTGTGTAGTAGTTTAGAATGATGGAATAAAGTGTTAATTGAGAAAAAAAAATAAACTCAATTGATAGGTTAATTAATTTGGGACTAAAGTGTAAAAGTTGTAAAATTTAGGGTAAATGTGTAATTTTAAAAATTGAAGGGTATAAATTGTGAAGTGAAATGAGATTGAAATATATTTACTAATGAATAAATAATTTTATATTATAGATCAAGAGTCCAAAGAAAATCGAGGAAAAGAGATTATTTGAATAGTTCTTGAGTTACAACAAATTTTACAAACTAGTCCAGGTAAGTTCGTATGGTTAAAATTTAATGTTATTTATTTAATTGATGATTGGTATTTATGTTTAATGTTGAAAATAAAATTATTGCTAAATTATGTATATTAAAGTGAAAGTACGAAGCGAACGGAACGTAGGATTGAGTATATTCGTTCAGTGCAATAAAAGAATTGACGGCAAAATTACCCAAGTAAACCGAAGTTTAGAATTTGTTGCTAACTTCTATGTTTGCTTCCAGTTTAGCTCTTCTAAGTTTCAGTTTAACCCTTCTAGGTTTCGGTTTAGCTCTTTCGAGATTCCATTCAACCCTTATGGTTTCAGTTTAGCACTTATGTGTTTCTGTGCAGCCTTTGGGCTTCTGTTTACGAAGTACTCAAATCCATAAGTCGTTCTTTAATTTATAAGAATTAGCATGTGCTATATGAAATTTATGTGAAAGAATTTTAGTTGTTAGTGATATTAAGCTCAAATGAGTGATTTCATCGATTAAAGTTGTGGTTGGCAGGAAATGTGTAATGAATGATTTACTTAAATGAATTGTTATAGTATGTTCTGTAAGATTTATGTTTAAAGCCAATGAACTTACTAAGCTTCATTAAGCTTACTTTTTTTGTTCAATGTTCTTCTTAGATTTTTAAGAAGTTTGGAAGATCGGATCAACATATTGGTTCACACTATCCAGATAACTCCGGTAGATTTTGTTATGCATCTTAAGGTTTATATGGCATGTATAGGGTTGAATTGAAAAGAAGTAAACTTGTAATATGGTTGAGAGTGACACATATACATATATGTATGTTTGTATGCATGTACTTAGTAGTAGCTTATAGTAATCAATGAATGGAGTTAATGTTGTAAGTTTATGCAAATGAGTTGTGTGATGACACATTAGGTCTAAAACTTGATTTTTGGCTTGTATTGGTTGCTTGGTTGGGTTATATTGGTATATGAGAGTGTTGTATGCAGGTTGATTGTGAAAAGGGTGAGAAAAATGGCCTTTAAATGACCATTTTTCTTCCACACGGGCAGAGACAAGGGCGTGTGTGACACACGGCCATGCACATGGGCGTGTAGTCTGGCCGCGTGTCCCCTGCATCTTAAAATTTAGAAACAGAATGCTCAAAATTGAGCACACGGGTAGAGACACGAGTGTGTGTCTCAATCGTGTGAGGCACGCGACCTAGAACATGGACGTGTGGCCTGACTGTGTGAAAACTGCCCTAAATTTTAGGAAAATAAATTGACCACACGGCCTAGCATGGGCGTGTGGTTGTCCGTGTGACCCAAGTCAGAGAGTTACACTGGGTAAGACATGGCCTAAAGCACGAGCATGTCATGGGACCACACGGGCGTGTTCCTTGGCCACACGGGCGTGTGACTCCTGTACTTAGGAAAAATTTTGAAATTTTGTGAAAAATTTTCTAAGTTACCGATTTAGTCCCGACTTGCTTCTAATACTTAAATTGGGCCTCGATGGTCCATTTAATGGACGATATGATTAGTCTTGATTATGAATAATAAATGACAAGAATTATGTGTAATTATTCTGTAAACTCCGATAATACTTTGTAACCCTATTTCGGCGACGAATATGGGTTAGGGGTGTTACATTCTTACTCTTTCATCATCAAAGCTCTGCTTGCAACACTAGATTCTTGTTGTGGTAGAAAAAGATGCAGGCCGCTCTTGCGTAGATGAATTTGGATGATGCCCTACTAGGGTTAGATAAGATGCCTTTGACATTAACGGAGGAAGAGAAGAAACATAAAGATCGAAAGGCTTTAACACAATTACATCTGCATCTGTCGAATGAAATTCTACGGGACATGATGAAAGAGAAGACTGCCGCTACATTATGGGCAAAGCTGCAATAACTATGCATGTCGAAAACCCTAACTAGAAAGTTGCATATGAAACAATGCATTTATGCTCATCGTTTGGAGGAAGATGCATCTGTGCATGAACACTTAATTGTGTTTAAAGAAATTCTCTCAGACCTAGAGGCCATGGAAGTTCAGTATGATAAAGAAAATTTAGGATTAATTCTACTTTGTTCGTTATTCTTGTCTTATTCAACCTTTAGAGATATAATTTTGTATAGTTGTGAATCTCTCACAGTTGATCAACATCATATGACAAGATGAAGTATTTTGTCTCTGGATCTGACTCTCAAGGAGAAGGTCTCATTGTTCGTGGGGGACAAGAACGAAATACTAATGATAATCATGGGAGGACACATGAATGAAATCTTCGCGGTAAATTTAAGAGTAAATTAATATCTTCAAACAGAGATAAAACCTGTAACTTCTGTAAGAAGAAATGACATATTAAATCTTAGTGCTATAAGTTACAACATAAGATAAAAAGGGAAGTGACAAATTAAAAGGGAAAACAACCAGAACAATCCAGTGAAGCTGATGTTGTAGAAGACTACAGCGAGAGTGAACTCTTAGTTACTTCTGCCAACAACCCTAAATTGAACGAGGAGTGGATCTTTGATTCTGGTTGTACCTTCCATATGAGTCCCAATCGGGATTGGTTTACAACATATGAAACAATGTCTAAAGGTGTTGTTAATGGGAAATAATGCTTCATATAAAATCGCAGGTATTGGCACAATCAAAATTAATATGTTCGATGGAGTTGTCAAAACACTTAGTGACATATGACATGTACCAAAATTGAAGAAGAATTTCATTTTGTTGAGTACTCTTGATTCAAAAGGGCACAAGTACACAACTGAGAGTGAGGTTCTGAAGATTAGAAAATGGTTCCCTCGTTGTGATGAAAGGGTAGAGAAAGACTGCCAAGTTATTTGTTTTGCAAGGTTCAACTGTTATTGGTGATACAACTGTTGCTTTTTTTCCTTGTTAGATGATGATGTTACTAAACTTTGGCATATGCGTCTAGTGCATATGAGTTAGGATGACATGGCAAAATTGAGCAAAAGAGGACTTCTTGATGGATAAGGCATTAGCAAACTAAAGTTCTGTGAGCATTACATTTTTAGGAAGCAAAAGAAAGTTCGATTCACCAGAGGAATCCATAACATGAAGTGAATGCTGGATTATATTCATTTTGATCTTTGGGGACCATTTAGAATGTCTTCAAGGGGTGACACGAATTATATGTTGACGATCATTAATGATTTTTCCAGAAAGGTTTAGGCATTCTTTTTGAAGTAGAAAAGTGATATGTTTTCCATGTTTAAGGCTTGAAAAACTATGACCAAGAAGTAGATAGAAAAATAGATAAAACACCTGTACACAGATAATGGCTTAGAAATCTGTTCTGATGAGTTTAATGAATTGTGCAAATTAGAAGGGATCGTGAGACACTTGACAGTTCATCATACTCCAGAGCAAAACAGTATTGCAGAATGAATGAATAGACTAATCATGGAAAAGGTTTGATGTATGTTGTTGAATGCTTGTTTACCGAAGTCATTTTGGGCTGAAATGTCCTTTACGACATGTTTTTTGATTAACCGGTCTCCGTCTATTGCCATTGAGAAAAAAACTCCACAAGAGGTATGGTTTGGTAATTCTACTGATTATTCTGATTTTAATATTTTTGGGTGTCTTGTGTATGCTCATGTTGATAATGGGAAATTGGATCCTAGATCCATTAAATTTGTTTTTCTTGGCTATAAGTCTGGTGTTAAAGGGTATAAGTTTTGGTGTCTTGAAATTAAAAAATTTGTGATTAGCAAATATGTTATTTTTGATGAATCTGCTATACTACCTAACTTATCTCTTAAATATTCCAATAAAGACCAGCAAAGTCCAAGCACACATGTGAAGTAGGTGGAGCTACAGATTGATCCATAATCTACAACAAAGTCTACTCCTCATGTTAGTATAGAAACTTAGAGTAGAGTTGCTTTTTCACCACAATATTCTGTTGCCAGTAACAGACCTAGAAGAGAAATTAAACCTCCAAAGAGGTACACCGAGGCTGATCTAGTTGCTTATGCTTTAAACGTGGCTGAAGATATAGATGCAAATCAAGAGCCATCTATTTATTTTGAGGCAATTAGTTGTGAAGATTCAGAAAAATGGATATTTTCCATACAAGAAGAGATGAAATCACTCCATAAGAACAGAACATGGGATCTAGTGAAGCTTCTTAAAGGTAAAAAGGTTGTTTATTGTAAATAGGTATTCAAGAAGAAAGAAGGGACTCTAGGAATTGAAAAACCCAGATATAAAGCAAGGCTAGTTGTAAAAGGTTACAATTAAATTCCAAGTGTAGACTTCACAGATGTGTTTTCTCCAGTTGTGAAGCATAGTTCGATTCAAGCCTTATGTGAAGCATAGTTCGATTCAAGCCTTACTTGGTATTATGACCATGAATGATTTGGAGCTTGAGTAGTTAGATGTAAAAGCAACATTCTTACATAGAGAACTTGTGAAAGATATTTACATGCAACAACTAGATGTTTTCATAGTCTTAGAAAAGAAGGACTATGTTTGTTTGTTGAAAAAGTCTTTTTATGGCTTGAAACAATCACTAGGGCAGTGGTACAAGAGGTTTTATTTAATTTATGACTACTCATGATTTATATAAAAAAATAGCTTTGACAGTTGTGTTTATTTTAAGAAAAACAATGATGGTTTTTTGTGTATCTACTCCTCTATGTTGATGACATGTTGATAGCAGTCGAAGATGAACGAAAGATAAGAAAGGTCAAAGCCCAGCTCAGTAAAGAGTTTGAGATGAAAAATTTGGGAGAAACAAAGAAGATTCTTGGGATGGAGATTCTTAGAGATAGAAAAGCATGTAAATTGTACCTAAGCTAGAAAGAGTATATTGAGAAAATTCTTCGCAGGTTCAATATGTAGAATGCCAAACCTGTTAGTACTCCATTAGCAGCCCAATTCAGACTTTCATCAGCTTTGTCTCCACAATCAAATGATGAGATTGACTACATGGCACGTGTTCCATATTCTAGTGCAGTGGGATCTCTCATGTATGCTATGGTTTGCTCACGTCCAGATTTATCATATGTAGTTAGTGCAGTTAGTAGATATATAGTGAATCCCGGTAAAAAAAACTAGAAAACAGTTTAGTGAATTTTCAGATACTTACAAGGTACTACTGATGTTTGCTTATAGTTTGGTAGAACTAGGGATGGAGTCATTGGGTATGTTATTTTGATTTTTTCTAGAGACCTTGATAAAAGAAGATATTTCATCGGGCATGTCTTTACTATTGGAAGTTGCACAATTAGTTGGAAAGCTACTTTACAAACTACAGTTGCTTTGTCTACTACTAAAGCTAAGTACATGACAATTACCAAGGCTTGTAAAGAATCTATTTGGTTAAAGGGACTCTTTGGTAAACTCAGTAAAGACCTTTAGATCAGTAAAATGTTTTATGAGAGTCAGAGTGCCACCTTCCTTATGAAGGATCAAATATTTCATGAAAGAACAAAGCACATTGACGTTCTGTATCATTTTGTGTGTGATATTATAACTCTTGGTGATTTGTTATAAGCAAAGTTAGTACTCATGATAATGTTGCAGATATGATGAATAAGTCACTTCCTATAACCAAGTTCGAGCATGGTTGGTGTTCATTGTTGAAAAATACCCTTAAGGGGTTTTGTGAAAGAGGTGAAGAACTTGTTCATTGAGAATTCATGTTAAGGTGGAGATTGTTAGAATTGTGTGACCAAAATTCTAAAATATTACTTGTAAGTCAAGTTAAATAAAATATATTTTCTTTCTAGAAGATTTAGTATTTATTAGTATAATATATTTAGCATTTATTAGCATAATATATTTGACATTGATTAGAATTAGGTTTTTTCAACCTATGAATAGATGTAGTCGAAACTCCTCTTGTATCATTCGAATTCGATATTAGTAAATTTTCTTCTCCTTTGCCAGTGATTTTTTCCCGAAAGGGTTTCCACGTAAAATTTACATGTTTTATTTTTTCTTTCTTTTTCTTTACAATCTTTCTACATTCCATTATCGACGTTCAATTTTTAACAATATTATCTTTGATTATAGGTGTAATCTTAAATTTTGGAACAATTTATCTTTTGTTTTTATTATTTTAATCAATTTCATATTTTTTCTAAATAATATATAAGTCTAATTAAAAATAAAAATCTCTCTTTTTTTTTCCTAACTAAAATCATACTTTAAAATTAAAATTATTATATTTACTCTAAGATTTAGTATATTACTTATAATTATAATTATGATTTGTAAATTTATTTCAGCATAATATATTTACCTATTAATATATAAAGAGATAATGTCACATTTGGTACCATTACTTTTATAAGATGTTCATGTGGCACCTAAATTGTCAATTTGTGTATTATTTGGTACTTGTATTTTCATAAAAATGTCCAATATGATATATTAACTATTAATTTGTGTATTATTGTAGTAGATGGAATTAACGCTGTTAGTGAATGCTAAATCAACCAATTAAATTTTAACATGTGGAAACTTTTCTTTTTCTAAATCATCAATTTCACATAGATAATATATTATTATGTGAAAAAATAAATAAAACAAAAAAGATTAAACTAAATTAATTTTTTAAAAGAAAAAAAACTAAACCTAAAACACATCTAGTTAATAAAAAAAGAAGTAAATACTAAACTTACATAAGTAAAATGTCATATTCTCTATTAAAGTAAATACTAATATCATCTTCTCCAATAAGCTTCCCATTTGAATTCAAGTTTCCTCCACATGAAATCCTAATTGTAGAAATTTGATATTGATTTTTTTCAAATTTTCTTTCAATAATTTCACCTTCTTAATTTAAGATGAACCCAAACATTTCAAAAGAAAAACTTGGAGAATCTCATGGTAGATCTAGTTATTTAAGCTCCCATTCAAGCTCAATAAGTTAGACAAGAGAAATGAATTTTAGGAAATTTTATCTTATATAAATTTCAGATAAATTTTGGAAAATTTAAAGTTTTTAAAAAATTGAAGAAATTTTGAGTTAAAAATTGCAAGTCCAAACCTATTACTATTTTTACTCTTCAAATCTCTCATGAAGAAAATCTCAAGCAATGAAATTGATTTTTTTTTTTTAAAAGATAAACTTATGTTGTTTATCTTTTCACTTAATGTTATATTATCTATGTGGAATTGATGAGTTGGAAAAAAAATTATGTGTCAAATTTTCATTGGTTGATTTAGTATTTACTGAGGTTGTTAACAACTCTAGGTAACATAATAATACACAAATTGATATATTAGATATCACGTTGAACATTTTCAAAGTATAGGTACCGCATTGGACATTGATGAAAGTAAATGTACCAAATAATAAACAATTTGATAGTTTAGGTATCACATTGGATATTTTCAAAATGCAGGTACCATATTAGACATTTTATAAAAGTACGTGTACCAAATAATACACAAATTGGTAGTTCAAGTAACACATTGGATATTTTATGAAAGTATAGGTATCAAATATGACATTATCCCATATATAAATTGTAATAAAAACAAGAATCATCATAGTTTATGAAAATTGAAGCTGAGAAATATTTTTTTGATATTATTCATGTTCATTTTATGGTCCATGTTCGTGGTTCGTGGTTGCTCCTCCCAACAATGTCATCTCCAAGGTTCGAACCTAGGTCATCCCTTTGGGATGCAATGTTCTTTACCATTATCACACCCTAAAATTGGTAAATCCAAAAAGATGAGTAGAGTATGTATGTAGACTATTTGGTGCACTGTGGTAGCATAATCCATCACCCTGTTGGCCTGATGGCGAGTCAGAGTATTGGCACATATTAGCATTAAAGTATCCGCCTGTTGGCGGTATCTAAGGATTTAATTTCAATGTACATTTAAGTGTAGAAAGAATTCTCTCGAGAATAGGTACGCCTAAGGAAGAGTACGCCTCAGAGTTTTGGTTGGGCACAAAGAGCCTACTAAGTCTGTGAGAATGCTACAAGAGACTTAATTGTCTTTAAGGCCATATCATACACAATTCACCGCCAAAAGTATAGTATACTTGGTTTGCTTGAGTAATGTCCAAGTTGGTTCTCATGATGAGATTAGTTGGGAGTCAGTTGGATTGATTTGACCCTCCCCATGGTTAGCCAAATAGTAATGAAGATCTTTGCCTGATTTTCTTTACCATCCCCCAGGTTTTTTTAGGAAAACTAGGAGATTAGGTTAGGCAAGCATTATCACTTGTTAAAGTCCACAGTAGGGGAACATAGAGCTTATATCTAGTAAAGAGGGAAGACATTCTAGATGACTTTTCTTTCTACTCTACGTTCTAGTCTTTCTTTCTAACCAAAATGTTCTCATATTCTTCTTCGTTAAGCTAGATCTAGGATTCGTTTATCAAGTTGATGATTCAACCTTCTGGTAAGTCTTATAGCTCTATATGTTACGATTATTGAAGAGTAAAGATGTCAAAGGATGTAAGAACAGTAAGGTATGAGTGGAAGTCCCTGCTTGGGGGTTGTATGCAGTTGAACAATAGTAAACTATCTGTAATGGGGTTTCTAATGGAAATTTTATGATTTTTTAAGTAGTTGTTGCTGCTGGTTTGGGGCGGACAATCAAAATAGAAGCTTTAGACAAAGGTAAATGTGAGTCTCTAGACCCGTCTTCTACGTGCTATGTTATCATGATTCTTTGTATGATTGTTGCACATATAGATAAACATATCCTCTGAGGAGTCGTAGTATGTATGTTTGTGTGTTATCTGGGAAGCATCTGCATGTATGTATTGATGTGTATGATGTGCTACATGAAAATGACGATATCATGTGTTTGGAAGTAAGATTCTGTTAGGACTACAAATGAAATTTGGGTAAATGTGTCCAATAAGTTATCCGAGTGATGCATGACAAAGTATGGTTGGCGATAAAGGGGTTCGGGTAGAGCGTCGAAAAAGTATGTGATACGATAATAAACTCCACGATAGTGCTTTGATGATGTCCGTCGGGACAGTAAACACAAAAGACAGTATAGTGACATGTATTCTGCTGGGACCGTAAACACGAGGTCCACTAGGACAATAAACATGAAAAAAGGCCAGTGTGGCAATTATGTGAAAAGACCATGGCAATGACATATTCTAGAAATGACCAATGAACCGCAATTGTATACTAGGGTTTCTATGTGTCTCGGGAGCAATGATGGGCAAACCTTAGGTAATGCTGAGTTTAGGCAAATCCATATTTTCAAACACGATATTTTATGTGAGGCCTTTATGGCGAGTCCCCTATAAAGCCTTTGTGGCAATTTATTTGGAAAGCCTCTGTTGCGAGTCCCTTATAAAGCCTTTGTGGCAATTTATTTGGGAAGCCTCTACGGTGAGTCCCTTTTAAAACCTTTGTGGCGATTTATTTGGGTCGCCACAAAGGCGAGTCACCTGTAAATCCTTTGTGGCAAGGTACCTGAAAAGCCTATGTGGTGTAATGTCTGTGTAACACCCCTGACCCGGCTTAGGAGTTTTGACTAAGTCAAAGGCGTTACATTGATCACTGAAGTGATCCAGTAAAGCCATTCTTTTGCTTGACTTGAATCGTATGAAAACTGCTATTTTGTTTTTAAGAAAAACATTCATTAATTAATCTGACTTTACTTAGTGATCTATTACAATATTATTAAAGTGAATATTTTTTTGAAAAAACGGTTTATGCTTAATAAGACTTATCAAAACTTTAAGTATTTTGCACAGCAACGGAAAATAATAATAAGAACAATAGCTTTCTAAACCAATTAACATACAATAATAAGAGTAATAACTAAATTTCATGCATAAAAAATTATAAGCTAAATAATCTCAAAGCACAGTTATGAAAACAATAAATAATTAATAGCTTACGACCTAATTAACAAATCAATAGATAAGTTCTAAAAGTAACATGCTTGAACCTCATTCTTAATGCGTTTTTGGGTGATTTTTCGATGTTAATTGTGAATTTTATACACTTAATCCTTTGAATTCATGTTTTAATGCTTAATAGAGAACTTGGGAGCCATACGGACTAAACCCTTCCACACGGTCAGACCACACGATCGTGTGACCCACACGGGTGTGTGGTAGGCCATGTCGATTTCATGGTATTGTGCATCAAACAGTAAAAAATCATAATTTTTAGTTTTTCGGGCACTCTAAGATGTATATATGACAAAAATAAGAATATATGAGTGAGTCATTAGAGAATATTTAAGGAAACAACTCAAAAAACACCATTGAAGGTGACTTTGAAGCAGATTTTCGTCAAGATTGAAGATTCTCGATTTATTTCTTAGGAAGTTATCATGAGTTAATGCGATAAGATAGGTTTTAATTAGAAAGAAATTTCAATTAATCAACCTAAAGCTAGTTGCTTTTATGCTCGAAAGAGATATTAACATATTTTAAGGATTTTTACAGATTAAGTTACTAAGTAAAAAAATTACGTAATTTAGATTGATAGCGATAGATGAAATCTAGGTGAATTCTTTCCTGAGTATTGTTTCGCTTCTTGGTTGTTAATCGATTACTTTCGTGATTTGTTCTTTGTTCTGTTAGTATTAATTTAACTAATTTTAGTTTTTAATCAATTACTCAAATTATTAGGTTAAATAATAGAAAGATGATAATTACTAGTACTTTTAGTCTTCGTGGGAACGATATCTTTGCTCATCATAGCTATACTATTAATTGATAGGTGCAGTTACCTTAGTTAAATTTTTAGTTTGAATCGCGTCGCATCACCAATAAAACAATTAAGAAAAACTTCAATGAAACTTAATAATAAAAAAATAATAAACGAGATGCCTGTCTGAGGTTCCTTCGATGTCAATCCATGTCTTGGTTTTCTGTGTTACCTGAGAGGTAAAGAAAAAGGAGAGTGAGATTATAACAGCCTAATGCGAGTCTAATTTTTAAACCATTACATATAATTGTTCAAAAAACAAAGCATTCAATTTAAAACATCATAGCAAATTAAGCATAATATAAGAGACATTCAGTAAAGCAATGCATGTACAAGTTATGTTCATGATGGAATACAATTATAATTTTAAATTCCCACTCATCCATCCTATCCATCCTCGAGCATCGCTCGACACTCCAAAACACATTTCAGTAATTGACCATCCTGGATTTCTCGGTGACAATGGTTGTTCACTTATCATTCGTGACAATGACTTTTAATACAATAACTTACCAAATGTAACACCCCCGACCTGGATTAGGAGTTTGGACTAAGTCAAAGGGGTTACATTGATCACCGAAGTGATCCAGTAAAGCCATTCTTTTGCTTGAGTTGAATTGTATGAGAATCACTCTTTTGTTTTTAATAAAGACATTTATTAATTAATCCGTCTTAGTAATCTATCTACAATATTATTAATGTGAAGTTTTTTTTAAGAAAACGGTTTATGATTTTAAAAGACTTATCAAAATTTTAAGTATTTTGCAAAGCAATGGAAACCAATAATAAGAATAATAGTTTTCTAAACCAATTAACTTGCAATAATCAAAGTAATAACTAAATGTCATACTTAAAAATTTATAAGCCAAATAATCCCAAACCACGATTATGAAAGCAATAAATAATTAATAGTTTACGACCCAATTAACAAACCAATAAAACAATTAAAGAAAACTTCAATGGAACATAATAATAAATAATAACAAAAATGAGATGCTAGTCTGAGGTTTCTCCAATGCCAATCAGAGTCCTAATTTTTTGTGTTACCTGAAAGGTACGAAAAATGGGGAGTGAGCTTATGGCAGCCTACTATGAGTCTAATTTTTAAACCATTACATATAATTTTTCAAACAGTAAAACATTCAATTTAAAATATGTTAGAATTAAGTGACCCGAATCCTTATTTAAATAAAATACAGTGGTAAAATAAAATAAAAGAAGAATCCATATAGAACTACACTTCTTTTATTTTATTTTTAGAATAAGGTTTTTTAAACCTTATTCAATTCCATCTATTTGATATTGATTAGAATAAGGTGTTTTAGTCCTACTAGAATATGGCTTTATAAGCCTATAAATAGACATAGTCTATTCCTCTTGTATTAATTCGAATTCGACATAGTGAATTTTCTTCTCCTCTGCCCATGGTTTTTTTCCCGAAAAGGTTTCCACGTAAAAATCTGTGTGTGTTGTTTATTTTACTTTATTATATTTTTTTATTTTTCACAAATTGGTATCAGAGCTTCCGGATTTTTTATCTTGATCACGATAATGGCGTCTTTGAAATATGAAATTTCGCTGTTGGATCACAACACAGATTTGCATTGTGGCAGATTAAGATGCAAGCAGTTCTTGCACAGATGGATCTGGAGGATGCCCTGCTAAGGATAGATAAGATGCTTTTGACTTTAATAGATGAAGAGAAGAAGCGTAAAGATCGAAAGGCGTTAACACAATTACATCTGCATTTGTCCAACGAAATTTTACAGGATATGATGAAAGAGAAGACCACCGCTGCATTATGGAAGAGGCTAGAACAAATATGTATGTCGAAAACTCTAACAAGCAAGTTGCATATGAAGCAACGTCTTTATGCTCATCGTTTAGGAAGGTGCGTCTGTACACGAACACTTAATAGTGTTTAAAGAAATTCTCTCAAACTTGGAGGCCATGGAGGTTCAATATGATAAGGAAGATCTAGGGTTGATTCTACTTTGTTCGTTGCCCCCGTCTTATTCAACCTTTAGAGACACGATTTTATATAGTCGCGAGTCTCTCACAGTTGATGAGGTTTATGATTCTTTGACCTCGTATGATAAGATGAAGCATCTTGTGGTTAAACCCGACTCCCAGGGAGAGAGTCTCATTGCTCATGGGAGACAAGATCGGAATGCTAATAATGATCGTGGAAGGACACAGCAACAGAATCCTCGCGGTAAATCTAAGAGTAGATCGAAGTCTTCAAATAGAGGTAAAACTTGTAACTTCTGCAAGAAGAAAGGGCACATTAAATCTGAGTGCTATAAGCTATAGAACAAGATTAAAATGGAGGCTGCGAATCAAAAGAGAAAACAACCAAAAATTTTTGGTGAAGCTGATGTTGTAGAAGACTACATCGATGGTGAACTTCTAGTCGCTTCTGTCAATGATCCTAAAGTAAGCGAAGAGTGGATACTTGATTCAGGCTGCACCTTCTACATGAGTCCCAATCGGGATTGGTTTACAACTTACGAAACAGTGTCTGAAGGTGTTGTTTTGATGGGAAATAATACTTCGTGTAAAATCACAAGTGTTGGAGCAATTAAAGTTAAGATGTTTGATGGAGTTGTCAGAACACTTAGTGACGTGCACATGTTCCAGAATTGAAGAGAAATTTAATTTTGTTGAGTACTCTTGATTCAAAAGGGTACAGATACATAGCTGAAAGTGGGGTTTTAAAGATTTTCAAAGGTTCCCTTGTTGTGATGAAAGGGCAAAGAAAGACTTCCAAGTTATATGTTTTGCAGGGTTCTACTGTTACTAGTGATGCAGCTGTCGCTTCCTCTTCCTTGTTAGATGGTGATATTACTAAATTTTGGCATATGCGCCTAGGGCATATGAGTGAGAATGGCATGGTAGAATTGAGCAAAAGAGGACTTCTTGATGGGCAAGGAATTTGCAAACTAAATTTCTGTGAGCACTGTGTTTTTGGGAAGCAAAAGAGAGTTCGATTCACTAGAGGAATCCATAACACGAAGAAAATGTTGAAGTATATTCATTCTGATCTGTGGGGGACATCCAGAGTGCCTTCGAGAGGTGGAGCTAATTATATGCTAACCTTTATTGATGATTTTTCCAAAAAAGTTTAGGAGTTCTTCCTGAAGTAGAAAAGTGATGTGTTTTTCACATTTAAGTCTTGAAAAATTATGATTGAAAAGCAGACGGGAAAAAAAATAAAATAGCTCCGCACGGGCAATGGCTTAGAGTTCTGTTCTGATAAGTTTAATAGATTGTGCAAGTCAGAAGGGATTGTGAGACACTTGACAGTTTGCCATACTCCACAGTAAAATGGCATTGCAGAACGAATTAATAGAACGATCATGGAGAAGGTTCGATGTATGTTGTCAAATGCCAACTTACCAAAGTCGTTTTGGGAAGAAGCGATTTCTCTTGCGCATTTTTGATCAACCGATCTCCATCCGTTGCCATTGAGAAAAAGACTCCACAAGAGGTATGGTCTGGTAATCCTACTAATTATTCTGATTTAAAGATTTTTGGGTGTCCTGCGTATGCTCATGTTGATAATGGAAAATTGGAACCGAGATCTATTAAATGTGTTTTTCTTAGTTATGAAGCTGGTGTAAAAGGGTATAAGTTATGGTGTCCTGAAAATAGAAAAGTTGTGATTAGCAGAGACGTTGTTTTTGATAAAACTGCTAAGCTACCTAACTTATCTCTTAAAGACTCTTCCAATAAAAAAAATCAAAAGCAGGTGGAGCATCAGATTAATACAGAGTCAACTCCTCAAGCCAGTACAAAAAATGAGAATAGAGTTGCTTCTTCACCACAATATTCTATTGCCAAAAACAGAACTAGAAGAGAAATTAAACCTCCAAAGAAGTATGCCAAGGCTGATCTAGTTGCTTATGCTTTAAATGTGGCTGAAGATATAGATGCAAAACGAGAGCCATCTAATTATTCTGAGGCAGTTAACTGTGAAGACTCAGAAAAGTGGATGTTTGCTATGCAAGAGGAGATGAAATCACTTCACAAAAACAGAACATGAGATATTGTAAAAGTTCCTAAAGGTAAAAAGGTTGTTCGTTGTAAATGGGTATTTAAAAAGAAAGAAGAGACTCCAAGAGTTGAAGAACCCAGATATAAAGCAAGGCTTGTTGCAAAGGGTTACAGTCAAATTCCAGGAGTAGACTTCACAGATGTGTTCTCCCCAGTTGTGAAGCATAGTTCGATTCGAGCTTTGCTTGGTATTGTGGCCATGTATGATTTGGAGCTTGAGCAGTTAGATGTAAAAACTATATTTTTGCATGGAGAACTTGAGGAGGACATTTACATGCAACAACCAGAGGGTTTTACAGTCTTAGAAAAAGAGGACTATGTTTGCTTGCTGAAAAGTCCCTTTACAGTTTGAAACAGTCACCAAGACAGTGGTACAAGAGGTTTAATTCCTTTATGACTTCTCATGATTTCAAAAGAAGTAGTTTTGATAACTGTGTTTATTTTAAGAAAAATAGTGATGGTTCTTTTGTGTATCTACTTCTTTATGTTGATGACATGTTAATAGCAGCAAAAGATAAAAGAGAGATAAGAAAGGTCAAAGCCCAACTAAGTAAAGAATTTGAGATGAAAGATTTAGGACCAGCAAAGAAGATACTTGGAATGGAGATTCTCAGAGATAGAAAAGCAAGTAAATTGTACCTAAGTCAGAAGGATTACATTGAGAAAGTTCTTTGCAGGTTCAATATGCAGAGTGCTAAGCCTGTTAGAACTCCTTTAGCATCCCATTTCAGACTTTCATCGATTTTGTCTCCACAAACAGATAATGAGATTGAGTACATGTCACATGTTCCATACTCTAGTGCAGTGGGATCTCTCATGTATGCTATGGTTTGTTCACGTCCAGATTTATCATATGCAGTTAGTGCAGTTAGCAGATACATGGCGAATCCCGGTAAAAAACACTGGAAAATAGTTCAGTGGATTTTAAGATACTTACGAGGTACTACTGATGTTTGCTTATAGTTTGGAAGAACTAAAGATGGAGTCATTGGGTATGTTGATGCTAATTTTGCTGGAGACCTTGATAGAATAAGATCTCTCACAGGTTATGTCTTTACAATCGGAGGTTGTGCAATTAGTTGGAAAGCCACTTTGCAAACTACAGTCGCTTTGTCTACCACTGAAGCTAAGTACATGGCGATTACTGAGGTTTGTAAAGAATGCCATCTCTCTTACAAAAGATCAAATGTTTTATGAGAGAACAAAACACATTGATGTTCGATATCATTTTGTTCGTGATATTATTGCTCGTGGTGATATCGTTGTGAGCAAAATTAGTACTCATGAAAATTTTGCAGATATGATGACTAAGTCACTTCCTATAACCAAGTTTGAGCATTGCTTAAACTTGGTTGGTGTTCATTATTGAAGTTAAACCCTTAAGGGGTTTTATGGAAGAGGTGGAGAATTTGTTCATTGAGAGTTCGCGAAGAAGAACTTGTTCATTGAAAATTCGTGTCAAGGTGGAGATTGTTAGAATTAAATGACCCGAATCTTTATTTAAATAAAATACAGTGGTAAAATAAAATAAAAGAAGAATCCATATAGAATTACACTTCTTTTATTTTATTTTTAGAATAAGGTTTTTTAAACCTTATTAAATTCCATCTATTTGATATTGATTAGAATAAGGTATTTCAGTCTTACTAGAATATGGCTTTATAAGCTTATAAATAGACATAGTCTATTCCTCTTGTATTAATTCGAATTCGACATAGTGAATTTTTTTCTCCTCTGCCCGTGGTTTTTTTCCCGAAAGGGTTTCCACGGAAAAATCTGTGTGTGTTCTTTATTTTACTTTATTATATTTTTTTATTTTTTCACAAAATATCATAACAAATTAAGAATAATATAAGGGGCATTCAGTTAATCAATGCATGCACATGTTATGTTCATGATGCAATGCAATTATAATTTTAAATTGCCTCCCATCCATCCTATCTGCCCTCGAGCATTGCTCAACACTCCAAAACACATTTCAGTAACTGACCATCTCGGATTTCCTGATGACGATGGTTGTTCACTTGTCATTCGCTATGATGACTTTTACTACAATAACTTACCAAATTTAAAACCCCTAACCAGGCTTAGGAGTTTTGACTAAGTCAAAGGTGTTACATTGATCAGTGAAGTGATTCAATAAAACCATTCTTTTGCTTGAGTTGAATTATATGAAAATTACTCTCTTTTTTTTTTAAGAAAGGTATTCATTAATTAATATGACTTTACTCAGTAATCTATCTACAATATTATTAACGGGAAGTGTTTTTTTTTAGAAAACGGTTTATGGTTTTAAAAGACTTATCAAAACTTTAAGTATTTGGCAAAGCAGCGGAAATCAATAATAAGAATAATGGTTTTCTAAACCAATTAGCATGCAATAATCAAAGTAATAACTAAATGTCATGCTTAAAAATTTATAAGCTAAATAATCCCAAACCACAGTTATCAAAGCAATAAATAATTAATAGCTTACTAACCAATTAATAAACCAAAAAAAACGATTGAGGAAAACTTCAATGGAACATAATAATAAATAATAAAAAACGAGATGTTTGTTTGAGGTTCCTTCGATGCCAATTCGAGTCCTAGTTTTTTGCGCTACTTGAGAGGTAAGAAAAAGGGGGAGTGAGCTTATGACAATCCAATGTGAGTTTAATTTTTAAATTGTTACATATAATTGTTCAAACAATAAAGCATTCAATTTAAAACATCATAGCAAATTAAGCATACTATAATGGACATTCGATAAAACAATACATGTACAAGTTACGTTCATGATGTAAATGAAATTATAAATTTAAATTCCCACCCACCTATCCTATCCGGCCTCAAGCATCACTCGACATTCCAAAACACATTTCAATAACTGATCATCCCAGATTTTCTGGTGACAATGGTCGTTCACTTGTCATCCATGAAAATGACTTTTACTACAATAACTTACCATCCTGGTTTGCCTAGTTTCGATGGCTTTTTAAACTATCATCCTAGTTTAATCAGTTTCGATGACTTTGCTGCCTACTTCGTACAATACTAACTTTTGATGTGGACTTAAATTTCCACTTTCTCCTACAAAACTTATCCGTCCTCCATACCTAAATTTTATGTAATCATGCAAATAAACTTAGCATATCATGTTATTTATCAACAATCGATGCTATGCTTGACAAACATATTTATTATTTCATACTATCATCAATTGCACGTATTCATGCATTCATTCAAAGCAATTTCAGATATACAATTTCTTCATGCGAACTAAAAACTTGCATAAGTATTCTAACATTAGGTTATTAACAGGCTAGTTCGACTAACACATACATAACATGTTCGCATTTAGGGTTCGCACATACATGTTTCATATATAAGGTTCTTACATACAAAGTTCACATGTATGGTTTGCACATACAGGGTTCACATATAAGGTTCGCATACTAAATCACATGAGGGTTCGCATAATAAATTGCATAGAGGTTCATATACATAATCATATGGGGGTTCACATATTAAATCCTTAAGGGTTCGCATACTAAATCATATTAAGGTTTGCATATTAAAATATATAGGGGTTCTCATACTAAATCCATAAGGGCTTGCATATAGGGTTCGCATGATATATATTAAGAGATTACATATTAAGTCATATAAAGGTTTGCATATGGGTTCGCATAATATATGGGAAGAGATTGCATACTAAATCATATAAAGGTTTTCATATTGGTTCACATAATATATGGTAAGAGATCGCATACTAAATCATATAAAGGTTTTAATATGGGTTCACATTATATATAGTAAAAGGTCGGATACTAAATCATATAATGGTTTGCATATGGGTTCGCATATCACTTATAATTGAGTTCGCATGTATACCTGTTTATACAAAGGTTCGCGTGACACTTCATATAGGGGTTCACTTAATAGTTCACCTAGGGTTCGCATTCATAAGGGTTCACATACCTAAGGGTTCGCATACATGGGGTTTGCGTACATGAGGATTCGCATAACATATTACCCTAATTAATTAATCATACATAATGGTCTAAGTTAGATTCCACACCTAATTGAAGACACAAAAACTTTAATTTTTGGATGAAGAAATCGACAATCACTGGGAGGAGAGGGATGAAATTGAAAACCTTGAAATATTTTAAGAACCCTAATTCCAATGAGGGTTTTAGCAATAAAAAAGAAGAAAAGAGAATTTTGAGAGCTTTTCTTGAAAAATCTTCTAAATATTGATTCTAGGTTTTTGAAAAGATTGACTATTTATAAAACTTTTCTTCCCTACTTGAAATAGGATTAAGAATTATTTAAAAATTAAGGTTGATTTAAATTAAAGACTAAATTAAGAAAACATTTTTTGGTTAGGGCTAGTTTGAAAATTTGGTACTTTATGGAGGTAAAAATAAGAAAATAAAATATTTTGGTTAAAAGTGCACGAAAGGTTTCAAACTTGGGACTAAAGGAAATGTTAAGTCTTAACCATTGAACCAACATATCCTCCAAAGTCTGAAAGGAAGTCTAGGAATTCCTAAGTCAAGGAATTTAACAATCTAAAGGTAATAATGGTCGAGAATTACTAAGTTCTGTTGAACTTACAGGAGTTTATTTGTGATGCATGATTCTAGAAATGGGACCAGTGCACCTAGAGGGACCAAGCCAGACATGCATTAGGATGGCAGAGCAATATTATGCATATAGAGGAGCATTTTTGGATATTAAGTGAAAAATGCTTTACGCCATGAATAAGTGAATTTTAGCAAAGTTTTTAGTTGTAATGTAACATCCCGAAATAGGGCCTAGTTGGACTAGTGGTTTCGGGACCACAAATCCGACATCAAAATATTCATTTTATGATTATTATGAGGTCTAGAATATGAGAATATGCATGTGTTAAGATTTCATGAAGAAATTCTTTGAGTAAGGTGTCAAATTGGAAAGTAGGGACTAAATTGAATAAATTGCAAAACTTGGATTCTAGAAGAAATTTGTATAAAATTGATTTAGATTATAAATTATAAGGTCTTAGAGATAAATTTGCCCAATTTCTATATTTTTGGACAAAAATGGGCTTGCATGGATGAAATTTTAAAGAAATGGCTTAAGGGCATTTTGGTCATTTGGCATTTAAATGAAATAAAATAGGAAAAATGAACCAAAATCAGCTCATTTTCTTCTCCATGCTGCCGAGATTTCAAGGGACTCCATAGCTAGGGTTCCCAAGCTTTTCAAGCTCAATAGTAAGTGCCTCTAAGCCCCGTTTTTAATGTTCTTTGTATTTTTGAAATCCCGGTAGCTTACTCTCTCCATTTCTACCTATATTTCATGCTAGGGTTCAGGTTTAAAAAATTACCCATGCATGAGTTGCTTGTATTTTGATGATTTATGGAGGGATATGAAAGTTGGAGATGTGTTAAACATCTTTTCCTAGGTGATTTTAATGGAAAACACCTAAAGGGACCTTTTTGCAAAAGTTGATAAATATGTGGTAGAAATGTGAAAATAATGGAAAATGTGGGCTGCCATAAGAAGGAAAAGTGTTCGGCTAGGCTTGGGTGAGATAGAAATTGCATATTTTTCATTATACAAGCCTAGGAATTAAGTCGTAAAAATGTGAAAGGCTAGAGGCAAAATGGTCATTTGGACTGGGGTGAAATTTAAGCTCGAATAGTACAATGTGAGGTGTTAATGATTTAATTTTATTGTTATAGACCCTGATGAACAAATTCCGGAGGTCGACCGAGGAAAGCATAAGGTTTCGGAATAACCAGAACACATCACCATAACGAGTACCAGGTAAGTTCGGCTAACTCAAAGTAAACTCATAATATGCATAATTGTATGATTTATGAATGTATAATGATTACATTGTTGATGGCATGAAATCATATGAACCGCATCTTTGTAAATGAGTCGTTGGAAAATGTCTCGGTTGAGGTTAAAAAGGAAATTCGGTGGATAAATCATGATTGACATGTGAATTGAGATCCTGCATGTGTTGCAGAAAGGATTTAGCCTGGACGGGTAATCCAATGATCTCAAGTATGAAAAGGATCTAGCCCGGACGGGTGTTCCTTGAATGATCGAGCCTCTCGAAGAATATGTGTGCATTATGGATTTAGCCTGGACGGGTAATCCGATTAAGGTCTGAATTTAGCCTGGACTGGTAATTTAGATCCGAGCTCATTAAGGGTGTTTGTCGCTATAAGGGATTTAGCCTGGACTGTTAATCCCGACATCACCTTATGAGTTTATATTACGGGGGATTTAGCCTAGACTGGTAACCCGCCGTAAGATGTGAGGTTCGCAGGAGTGCATACTTGAAATGATCGTTCGTATGAATTGACGGTGACTGGAAAATCCATCGAGATTTCCTAAAAAATCAACGAGACTAACATGAGGTATATGTACAAATTGACCTGTTGAATGATGAGCTTATCTAAGATAAATTACATGGTGTTTTGTTATGTGACTAACTCATTGATTGAGTGCATGTGATAAGGACATCATTTTTCATATTCGTTGGTTTCATTATCTAATAAAGATGTTTGCTAAATAATCGGTAAGTTTACTTTTTAGTTATTCGAGCTTACTAAGCATGTAAATGCTTACCCCTCTGTTCTCCTGTTTTCAGAGCTCAAGGACTCGTAAAGATTGGAAGACGGTTGGAGAATCAACACACTATCAACTAGCTCAACTTTGGTATATAGACACTTATGTTTTGTTCAATGGCATGTATAGAACTTTTGAGTATTTTGTTATACGTGTCAATTCGCTTGCCAAAATGAAGGCATGTAAAGATATACTTATCTTTTTGTATATGGCCATGGGAATTGGCTTATTTTGAAGTAGGCTATGACCTACAAATCTATGCATGTTTATGTTTACGTATGATGGCTTGGTTGTAATTGGCAGTGAGTTATAAAAACGAGACAATCTTAAATATATCGAGTAGACATAGAAATCCTTAAATGCAAGATGAGAATTAACTTAGCATGTATGAAACCAATGACAAAAGGTTTACATGCAATGAGGTTAATCAAAGTTTCATAATTATAAAGGAATAATTTGGCCTAAACAGGCACTACAGTAGTTTATAAGTGTAATTGATTGGTAGAGGGTGACTTAAGGCTTGGAAAATAACCTAATAAGGTCCACATGGGTAGACACACGGGCGTGTGTCTAGGCCATGTGTGCACACGGCTCACCCCCATAGGTGTGTGGTATGGCCGTGCGTCCCCTGCACCTGAACACGGATTAAGTACACGGGCATGTGTCTAGGCCGTGTGCCTTTAACAGAATGATGAGGTTGAAGTCAGTGTTGCACACGGGCTGAGGGCACGGGCGTGTCCCAAGCCACACGGGTGTGTATGACCACATAGCCCCATCACACGGGCGTGTCACACTTCAAAGTAAGGGAAAATTTTCTAAGGTACTCAAAGTTCATTGAATGTTTTCGGTTTTGTCCCGTACTGCCCCCAAGTGTGTTTTAGGCCTCGAAGGCTTGTGTAAGGGACAAGGTTTACATGTTTGAAAGGTATTAATTTTGGGCGAAGATGGGTGACCCGATTTAGTAAGTTGTAAATGTTTAAACCCGGTAACGCCTCAAGCCCCGTCCCGGTGCCGGATACGGGCGAGGAGTGTTACATGTAATTTATAAAACTATTTTGAAAATCTGTTGTATTTTGTAAATGCTGCTTTTAGGATCTTTTGACTTAAAAAGGTTATAAACAAATAAGAAGTATGTTTAGTTTAGTTTTCGCCTAATGAAAGATTCTGTTAAGTATTTGTGTTTGGTGGCATCCTATATCAAGGTCCGGTAAATCGAATCGGATACAAGGTGTTGCAACCATTGCACCCAACCACTTATTAAAATAAAAAAAGAATCTATAACAATAATGTTAGAGTTGTGTGACCCGGATCCCGTTTGATTTGACTTGAAAAGTTTGATGTGCAACTCACTTGTTAAAGAAATAATATTTGACCTTGCCGTACAAATTGAATCCACATAGAACTATGGGTCGTTTAACCTTTAAAAACTGTGCATAACCGAAAACCTTGATGTGTAGCATTCAAAACTTAGTAACATCATCCCCTCCGAATTTGTAATGTACCCAAAAAATGTAATATATAAATAATGAAATTTAAAATTAAAGTAATATATTTAAAAGAAAGGTAATTCAACATAGATTTTTAAAATTTTTTTATTTATTATTATATAAATTCGTGTGACAAAAAGTTTTTTTTTTAAAAAAATCAAAATTGTTATTTATTAGTATGATAAATTTTCTTATTAAATAACTTTTTTAACGAAGTATTTCGATAAAATTAAAAGTTTTATTTATAAATGTGATAAATATTATAAAAAATAAAAAATCAAAATAAATTTAATAATAAAAAGTATTATGGTGGATTAAAATATTTTAATACTAATATTTAAAATTTAGAAAAGGGTTTAAGATTCTAAAATTTTGAAATTGATAGGTTTTAACCAGTTGGCATGTTTTTTTTTTTTATTTATTAAAATATTCAAATTTGACCATTTCTTTTAGAAAGAAAATACAAAGATTGATAGGAACTTATAAAAGCGCAAAAAAAATAAAAGAAAAAGTGAAAAAAAAAAGAGGGGGTAAATGGAAGGGACCCGCAAGCAAAGCTTGGCACTGCCTCCTATAATTAACAACAATCTCGGCCAAATCAAAAGTAACCTCACTTCACTTTTTAATGTATAATTTGCTTACTTATTAAAGGAAGCAATTTTTTCCTAAGTGAAACCTGCATTAATTATGCAGTAAGTGAACCCAAATACCACATTATTGCATTACATTCTAAATACATCATTTCCTCGTGCATTAACATATCATATTTATAGTGCCCATAATTATTTAAGCATTACCGTATTAGCAGGGCGAATCTAGGTTTTGGCACTTAAAAATAGAAAAAAATTTAATTTGATTTTTTTTAATTTTTTAAATTTTAAATTAATAAAGATAAAATTATATTTGAATTTTTTTAAAAATGATAAAATTTTGATTTAATCCTTTAAACATTACATTTTTACTATCATAAAAATTATAATTTAATTTTAACTCTAAAAGATTTTCTGACTTCGACCCTGCCTATTAATCTATTCCATCTCATTGACATGGAATCAAATAAGTATTCCTTTTTTTCAATTGATATATTTTTAGCAAATATATATAAAACAAAAAAATTAAATAATTTTATATCTTTCAATAATTTAAACTAAAATATTATAGAATTGAAAGATTTATAGTTTTTGTGCGGGCTTTATCCTTTATACATTTTTTCATCACCCACAACATGGTTCACATGAATAATAAACATATTGTCTTATATCTCAATTATTTTTTAAATTATAAATAATAAATTATTATATGGCATAGATACTATTTTAAAAATTTCGGTTATCTATTAATTTTATAAATATTGAATAAATTGCAAAGTTTAATCTATATATATATAGATTTTTAAAATATTATATTTTTATTACTTCTACTTCTACTCGTTATAATTCACCTCACCATTAATCCAAATACATATTGTATGGTTTTAGTTTTAACGTTGAAATGCTCAATTCCATTGTTAAAGTAATTATTCTTATCACTAGCATTGTTTAATCAAGGTTGTTTGAACTGGATCGGACCAATTAATCAAATTGAATGGACAAAAAATTGACCGTACACATCGATTTTTAATACTTTTTTTATATATATTTTTAACGGTTTATTTAATTGAGTTAGAGGGATTGATCAAATCATTCGAACCAATAATTCAGTTGCCTAACCGGTTTGACCACCAATCTGATTTTAAAAACCTTGGGTTTAATCATAGGAACCAATTTCATCTCCTAATAGACCCTTGAGAAAAAACTATCTGTTTTTTTAGTCATAATAAAAAATTTAGTCCTCTATATTTATATTTTTTGGTCAATTTGACTTTTATTCTTTTTTAAAGTTAAATTTAGACATTAACATTTCAATAAAAGATAAGTTGTTTTTTTTTTAAAGAAGATACTAACTAAAACATTATTATTTTTTTTAGCAATATTGACCTCGTAATCAGTATGTACTCCATGCTGATATAGAACTATTTGTCTTATATATCAGTTAATAAATAATGTGAAATTATAAAAATATTCAAAAAAATCAATTTTAAAAAATATAAAAAATCAAAAAATATTAACATGAAATACATGTGAATTGCCAAGTAGCTGAACTCTTTTTAAAAAGTCAATGATCAAATTTAACTAAAAATTTATGGGTTAAATTAATAAAAATATATAAATATTAAGAGATAAATTTATTATAATGCATAATTTTATAAAGAAAAATCGTTTGAAATTCAAGTTCACTCCCATAGTTTACTGTACACCATATAACTATGCAAGCAATACAAAGCATGAATACCAAATTAACAATGAAATTTAAAATTATGCACACATTATACACAATCTAATATATGAACATTAATGGCTATAAGACAAATATAGTAATGACTAGATAGAGAGAATGTGTACGTGCGTGTCCAACTTTTTTATTTTTTATTATGATCTTTGTGTTTGAGAATGATATGTGTTCCTGGTTTGTACTTTACCATCGAATCCCGGAAAAATATTTGATGGAATCCCCAGAAATATACTTGTGAAATGGAAATGATTTTTCGCTCGTACATCAAAATATTTCCATGGCCGGAACTAGCATCATTTGTTTATAAACAGTGAAACACTAAATATGGAGCAGAACATGAAGATCAAATTCCTCCTTGACCCATTACGAGCTACAACATTTGACTTTGTTACAAGATTCTACCATATTCATACAACAAAACCATACACAATCATATGGAATAATAAGGAGATGAAAGCTTATTGATGTCTCATGTATGCATCATAAGGCATGGTTTGTTGGGGACCTTGGAAGCAAGAATCCGGCAATGGCAGCAGCTGCGACGGTTGCATTGGTTCAAGGTTTGGGTTAGAGTTTGATGATGGGTAAATATTTGTTTCAACAGGGAAAGAGGTAGGCAAAAAGAGAGACGACGAGTCGTCATCGACGAAGTTGATCATGGCTTGGTGAAGCCATATCTGAGTTTTGAGGAACTTTACATAATGAATAGCTTCATCAAGCATGGAGACAGTGTCCATCTTTGTCCCACCAGGAACCATGCTCTGCAAGATCTTGAACCGGTCACTGATACGATGCCTCCTTTCTCTAGCAGCCACACTTTGTGGATCAGTCGATAGCTTTACCGCACCTTTGCCCTTTTTGCCAGCCTTCTTCTTCTCTTTGCTGCAGCTGCTGCTGTTGTTGCTGGTTGTTGTCACAGAAGAAGACCCATCAATGAATGATGAGCTGAAGTTAGCAGAGGGAAAGTAGTCCATCACCAACAACACTACTAGTAGCACTTGTAACTGAGAGACAAGCTTGGTAGGGGTCCTTGCTCTCGTTACACATGTTTATATAGAGGAGGAAATGCAGGTGGGTTTGATTTGAATTAATCGAGGAAGTGTAATGTAATGTTAAATGTCGTCATGTGGGTCAGCCGATCTTTGGCGCAGGATACGGGTGTTTGTTTTACTACCCCTCGGGGCCTAGGCCAGCATGGAAAGCTACCTAGGCCAAAAGGTATTTGCTTTGCTTTCTTAGTCCCTTTGTTTTTCTTTTTGATTCATCCTAAACACAGCTTTGGTGATACCTCTAACACATAATACTTATTAAAGACTGGATTTCGGGTTTTCTTTGGACAGATACCTGACCCACTAGCTAGGACCCCACTGTCAAAACACAAAAAATTGCACTTAAATGTAGATCAGGTGGTGAAGATGAGAGAAGATATATAATGAGGGGAAAGGGGGGGCCTGGAGGGGGGGGGTCCTTCTATGAAATCGAAATGGATGTAACATAGTTGCAAATGTGTCTAAAATCTAAATCCAAGGAACCAAATTGTACGAAGCATGGCTTTTCCCTAAGGTTACACACTGTTTGCTGAAAGAAAATAACTATTCGTGTTCCCCTCGATTACTCTCTCCTCCACTTTCAAGTAGAAATAAAAAGAAGAAAAAGAAAAGAGAGGTTCCGGCCAGTCATATCAACGTCTCAGCTCTTCTTTTAAAGGGAATTTTTGAGGAAAGTTGTTTGAACCCAATAACCTAATCCTTCCATGGAAACCAGATGGCATAGGATATATCAAAATAGAATCAATATAGCATGTTAGCAGTCTACAATACTATATTAATATGTCACCAAATTAAATGATGCTTCCAAGAATAGCTAGCCTAAACCCTTCAAATCTGCTCTTTTATCATTTGTTAGACATCATATGACTAACTCATGAACTTAACATAAAAATTAGTGCTACAAACAGTAACCCAGATTCTGTAAACTATTTACCAGACTTAAAATCATTAATAAGAGACAGAACCCTGCCCCCTTTCTTCATTGGTTGAACAAACGAAACTTTCACATAACTTCCAGTTGGTGTTGAACTTGATGCTTGCAATTGCATCCCTTGACCTGGTGATCCTTATTTTACTCAGCAGTCATAAATGATGAAAACTGAAATTACATGGGAAAACAATAAAGCTGGAAAAAGGAAGATATAGACAAAGGTAAGCAAAATCACATGTGGGTTCCGGTTTTCGCGTTGGGGGTGGGGGTGGTTAGAACCCTAATTATTCTTACTTGTTCGATTGAAATATACCAGCTTTTCATATGTCCTCTCATATCTAGTCAAAAAACACATCAGTCTCCACACAATATATATTTTTAGTTAAATTTTAACATTAATTTATGAATATTTTTCGTATAAAAAAAGCTTTTGACTAGACTAGTTAACAAAAACCCATATCAAAAGAAGATAAAAATTATAACCTATGGATTAGTCATTTGATTGAAAGAAAAGGTTACTACTACCATAAACAAGGTCTGGGTTTTGGTTTTTTTACTGTACTTTTTCTTATGTTACCGAGAGAGATACGATTTTAACTTGTTATAGTGGGCACAGGGCAACTGTTGTTTCAGTTTTTGAGTAAAGAGGTTAACGTTACGAAAGATGGTCCCTCTGTATTCATTAAATCTGTCAAGAAAAAAGTGAGATATGTCGGCTCTTCCTTCTTTAGGGCTTTTTAACCATATGCATGAAAGGGCGAGTCTTCCCTTTTGCCAAAGATCATGAGACTCTAATGAACTGGGATCGGGGAATTGTGCTAAAAGACTTGGTTTTATTCCACATAAAGCCAACATTGTGGGTTCAATATCAAGTCTAACCAGGGTCGAATGGGGTTTTTCATGTTTGGAGAGACTACCAATTTTTTTTTTCCTCCCAAAGTTGAAGGAGTCTTTTCCCGTTTGAGATGATTGAGCGGGTGCGGTACACTGAGTTCCAAGCACCCATACCGCTAAAAGACTAATTGACTTGAGTGTTCCGGCAGGGAATTGGACATTAACTGTTGGTTTATTTGCGTCGTAGTCTTCTTCTTCGACGTCAGGCTGATATTAAAATTGTTAATGGATTAATTTCACCTGGCATCATCAAACTATAATGTTAATTTTAATTTGGTTCATCAACTTCAAAGCATCAATATTACCACTCTAATAATTAGTTTGAGTATTAAATATCAACTTAAATTTAAGATGCATGGTTAGTGATATGTCGCAATTCGTTGTACCATATTAAATAATTTTTCGTACTTAAGTAGCTTATATAAAAGTAATTTCATTATATTTTACTTAATTTTTACTCTTAGTTTGTAATTAATAAAAATTGTGATTTGAGTTATTTATATGACTTTAGGGGCTAAAATATGCTTAAAGGAAGGCTAGTGCATTCAGTGAGTGTGCAGGACATCATTTGGAGGCATGAGAACACGAGGCTGGCCGTAATGTTGCAACATGGAGGGTCGATGTTGCAACATAGTGAGTAGAATACCCAAAAGAGCAAAACTATCTTTAGTGTTGCGACATAGCCAAAGAGTGTCGCGATATAGCCCTGAAATAGAGCCTCAACTCTTAAACTGCCACCAGTATCGCAGCATAGGCCGGAGGATGTCACAACACCGCCTTGACGTGGAGAATTAATAATCTAAGGGTATTTTGGTCCGCACAACAAGCTTTAACGTAAAAGCGTCAACTGAATTAGGTCAATGGACAATGGCCAACCCTAAATCTATAAATAGGCTTATCTTAACACTTAATATTCATCTTTTATTCTAGTTTAGGTTGCAACTTTTGTTTAGTTTTTAGTTTTCAATTTCTTTAGTTTCTTTTGTACTTATATTATTTTTATTTGTAATCTAGTTTTAGTTTGCTCTTGTTCTTCGAAGAATTTGATTTGTGGATTCATCAACTCTTGTGGATTTCTGTGCTTACAATTATCAATACAAAATCAAGATTCTTCTTAAAATTTATTCTTGATTCTTGATTCATTATTTATGTTTATCATTTTAATCAAGTTTATATTGTTTACGAGATCATGAGGAACTAATCCCCTTATGGGAGATTAGCGAGTGGGCATGAGAGTAATTAATTTATATGTGGGGTTTCTTAGTGGATCAGCTGGTTGGGATAGGAAGAACTCTAAACTTGATGCCTGACAACCTTAGGAAGTCATCTAGGTAGGAATGAACCCAAAATTGGTATTGCCTATCTGTGAACACCTTACCTCAATCTGGTTTGGGTTGTAAGGTCGAGAGATAAGTAGTTCTTGCTGACTTGTTAGTTTAGTGGAAGATCGAGAGATCATACTAGGTTAACTACTATTTGATTGTGTAGAACTTGAAATAGGAATTAGTTACGACCACCGAAGTGAGTTAGTCTTCCCTTCTTAGAATTGATTAAGTCAACAAATTAGTTTTCTGTTTTTATTTTAATGCAATTTATTTATAAATATAAATTTTCTTTGCTTTATGGTTTATCTTAATATAATTTAGTTAAAGTACTAATTAGATCTATTAATGTCAAAGTTAGAATTAATTTAGTATTTGCCTCCCTTGGGTACGAGTACTTCCATACTTCGTTGTATAACCTATATTACAACCTAACCCGTATACTTGCGAAAACCACCTAACACTTATATTTGATTGCAAGAATTACACTCTAAATGTTAGTACGTTCGAAAGCGGTCAAGTTGTTGGCGTTGTTGCTAGGGAGGCAACATTATTGAATCAGTTTTAGTTTTTGTGCTTAATAGAATAATTAGAAAATCTTTAAATTATAGCTATGATTTTAATTTTTAATTGTTTTCAAATTTTTTTTCTCTTTACTAACATTTTTGTTTTTCTTTGTGGTTTCAATGTATGACTCAAAGTAGGGGCACACTTATAGAGCCAACAACTAATCCAAAAAGAATAATTCACAAAAATCATTGACAACAGCAACAACAACATAAGCAAAACAATCTACCTATTGCGATTAATCCACCACAAGAAAACCCATTGTTTGATGAACCTGACCTACCTAACTTACCACCACCACCACCACCACCACCACCACCACCACCACTACCACTACCATAACTACCGTTAAACCCACCAATGGCTTAAGAAGAACGAACCTTAAGAGACTATGTGCTACCAAATTTGGATATGGTGCAAGGTAACTTTACAATGCCAGCCATCATGGCGAATAGCTTTGAGATCAAACTACTCATGATCTAGATGATACAAAATAATTTGCAATTCAAAGGGACAATGACGGAGGACCCAAATAAACATCTAAAGCAGTTTCTCCAACTTTCTAACACTTTTAAATTTAACGGGATCATCGATGATGCTATTCGTCTTCAGTTGTTCCCTTTCTCCTTAATAGATAACGCTTTTTTTTTTGTTAGATTTGTAGGCACCAGGATCTATCACGACATGGAATGAACTTGTAGATAAATTTCTACACAAGTTCTTTCCTATTAGTAAGATGGTCCAACTCAGGAGGGAGATTGCCACGTTCAAGAAATTAGAAGGAGAAAGTTTTCACAAATCTTGGGAATAGTTGGTCCAAAGATATCCACACCATGGTCTTCTTGACTGTTTACATTTGCAGATGTTCTACAATAGGTTGGATGCAAAAATAAGACTAGATCTAGATGGAGTCGCAAGAGGAGACTTGATGAACCAAACATACGAGGATGCGCATGATTTTATAAAAAAAAACATGGTGATGAATTCCTACTAGTGGCCAAACGAACTATTTACTTATGGCCAGAGACCATCCATAGTGAAAGTTGTTCAGGAGGGCGACAAATACCAACAGATTTGGGACAAGCTCAACCGGATAGAGTCAACATCTAGTGGATCTTCAATATACGACGGAGATAGACCTATCGATCAATATATTAAGAACCTAGCCAAAAATGTGAACTACAGTGGGAATAAAGGTGAAAATCCCTATTCAAATACTTATAATCTCGATTGAAAAGATCACTTAAATTTGAGATAGGGCAACAATTAGAGAAGAGGTAATAGTTTTAACCCTAAAAAACAAAATATTACTTACTAACCTCTATATATACAGAAACTTTAGGAAAAGGGCCAACCTAAATGACCATACTTTATGCTGTCAACAACTGGATCGAATCGAAAGAGAGATGTAGTCAATGCGAACTGAAGTGAAACGGGTGCAGTTTGAGTGCACCCAAACAACAGAAGGCATTGAAAAAACTCGAAGATCAAATGAGCCAATTGATGAGCATAATGGGATACATTAAAAGGAAAATTAGAACAAGGATCCTAAGCAACACCAAGAATAATCCTCAGAGAGAAGGGAAGAAGCACATGAAAGCAATTGCACTCTGTTCGGGTAAATTACTGTGTAGCCCAAATTACCAACTTAAGAAAAGGACTAGGAGGATGCCGATGATCTTCGCAAAGAAGATCCTCGAAATGATAATGCTGAACTAGAACCATAAGAGGTAGTTGAGCCAGTAGTCGAGCCGAATAGAGAACCTGTACTTACTAAGGTACCATTCCCCTCACGATTAGACGATAAACAGAAATAAGATGAAGAGGAATTGGTAAGTTTTTTAAACTTATTTAAATCGCTTAATGTTAACTTGCCTTTGATTGAATTAATTGAAAAAGTTCCAAAATATGCTAAGTACTTAAAAGAAATCATGGCTAGACGTGGGAAAGTTAAAACATGAGAGCAAATTAATATAGATGCATCTTGTACTGCGGTAATTTCTAAATAGATGCCCCCAAAATCAAAAGACCTAGAGAGTTTTACAATTCCAATAGAGATAGGGGACATTCACTTTAGTAAGGCCCTATGTGATCTAGGAGCCAATGTAAATATAATGCCCTTATCAATATATAAGAAACTCAGGTTAGGGGAGCTTAAAAATACACATATCACACTACAATTAGCTGACAAACCTTCGGTACAACCGAAAGGGGTACTTGAAGATTTGTTGGTTAAGATGCGTAATCATCCTGGTTTATTTCTTAATTTTAGATTTTGAGGAAGGCCGTGAGATACTTATTCTGTTAGGTAGACCGTTTCTAGTGACATCTAGGTCCACCATTGATCTAGAAAATAATGAACTAATCATGAAAATTAATGGTGAGACTGAACTATTCAAATGTGGTCACCAACTACCTTGAGTTGGAAAACATGTTATGAAATATTTGTAAAAACCCCTAACTACCTTGAGTTGGAAAAGGAATTTTCTATGATAAGTGCATGAGAAAAGAAAAAATTTAAAGAACGGGACAAGTGAAACAATGTGAAGTCCCACAATGGATGCTAGACCAATACAGATAGAAAATCAACCAAAGATGCATCCATGTATAAATTGACGGAGCTGATGGACGAATCCGACAATAATACCTGAAACTTTTTAAACTGTTTTAAATTTTTGTAAATTTTTGTATTTCATTAGACTTATAGGTATTTTAGGAATTTAATTGATTTGAATTGATTATAAATAGGTTGTGTATGTACCAAGCACCTTGAAAATCAAGAGTAGGGGTCAAAAAAGGGCCGGTGTCGCAACACGGAACCTCTGTTTCGTAACACCGACCATAGGTTTGAGGAATTGAGCAATCCAACTCGATGTCCCAACATGGAATCTCTATGTCGCAACAAAAAGAATCAGTATACCCCAAAAACTAAAAATTTCAAGGTGTGTCGCGACATCGCTACAATTTTATGCAAGATTGACCCGACCCATCGCGTAACTTGTCAGCTTAACCTCTAATTTTACTTGATTTTTAACCTAAAAATACTAATCTTTTTAAAATTAAAACACTTTTAACTTATTTCTAAACTCTCTCTAACTCTAAAAGCTCCCAAACTCCTCAACTTCAAAAACCCTTCTTCTTTTTCTATCTAACTTGTTGCAATTTATTTTCCTTTATTTCACTTCTTTTATTTTTCTTTTTTGTAGGATAAAAACTCTTATCGACAAAGGACTTACACAAATTCCCAAAAGGAACCGTAAGCATTCAACCGAAGTTAAGGGTTCCTATTTAATTTTTACCGTTTTATTGCAATTTTATTTTGTTTCCTTAAAATAAATTTCTTGATTTATTTCTTCTAGAAAAAATATTATTGAAAATTCCTCTTAGAAAGTCTAGAAGAACAAATGACCCAAGGGCACTGGTGGTCACAAAACCCTCGAAATTTCCAAATTCGAATGTCGAAAAATATCTTCTAAGACTATAAGGAAAAACATTCAATCAAGAAAGAGGTTTCAAACCATCGATGATCCTTTGTGAAGATATTTCGACACTAGTTCGATACCATAGATAAGAGCGCTTTTGTATGACCCCTAATGTGCTTATTATTATCCTTGTAGTTGAAGAGTTCTATGCATCCTTTAGGGATCAAGAATCTAAGAAACCATTTGATGTTGAAATTTGGGAGAATATAATAGTTAGGGGCAAAAAGGTCATTTTCACCTATTGTGAAATTTTTGAATTTTATAAGGCTCCATATTCTGAAACATATTTTCTTGAAAACACTGATTTAACAAATTTTAATGACATCGGTATGGATAACATTGTAAATTACCTAACTGAAGGGAGGGGTGAGTGGAACCACTGACCGAATACTGGACTAGCAACCAATTTTCATCAAGCAATAATGTTTCCTGTAGCTAAGATGTGGATGCAATTTTTGTGCATTAGAATTACACATGCTATGTGTAACAGCCTATTTTTAGTCAAATCAGAATAGTGGTTTTGGAACCACAAATCCAAAGTCAAAATATTTATTTTATTATTTTATTAAAGTTTACAGCATGATAGAATTATTGTGTGAAAGTTTCGTAAAGAAATTTTACTATTTGAATGCTTAATTCAATAAAAAAGACTAAATCGCATAAAGCATAAAACTTGTGTTCTATTAGCTAAAAGTGTCAAATAGCTATAGAACATTAAAGTAAAGGTCCTTAAGTGGTAAATAGGCCATTTTTGGGTTAGTGTATGATGATAGCATGGCAATTGGTGTAATTTATAATATTTTTAAAGGTTAAATAGGTAATTTGATAATTAAAGTTAATTATAATAAAACAAAACAAATTTCTTTCTCCATTCATTTTCATTAACTGAATTTGGAGAAGAAGAAAGCCATTTTTAGGGCTTCCATTTTTAGGGCTTTGTATATTCGGTCACTTCTTTTTAAGCTTGTAAGTCTGTTTTTGCTCGGTTTTTAATTATTTCTATGTTTTTGTGATCGTTGCTTCGTATTCTAACTAGTCCGTACCTTAAATTTCAAAAAAATTAAAGATTTATCATGATTCCATTGTTGAATGCTTGAGTAATTTGATGTTGATGATAGATTATGAAGGTTTATTGATAGACTTACTAGTTTTGTAAAGTGATTTTTGACAAAAATGTCAAAAAGGGATTAATTTGTGAAAATGTAAACTTATGTGGGTAAAAGTGTGAATAAATTAAAAATATGGGCTGCTAGTAACATGTATTAAATTCGGCTAAGCATGGGTTTGTACTAAATTGCATGAATTTGTAGTTATATGAAATAAGGACTAAATTGTAAAAGTGTAAAACATTAGGGGCAAATGTGTAAATATGTCAAAATATGAATTATAGGTTAAATTGAATAGACCGAATATTGAATGTGCTAAATTTGATAATATATAGATCAAGATTAGCCGAGATCAAGATTAGATCGGGGAAAAGGAAAAGTAGATGAATAGTCGATAATTTCCATCTGAGCAACTTGAGGTAAGTTCGTATAATTAGAATCAAAATTTTAAATATTTTTAATTATTTGAAATGAATGTATGTAATTGAGTAAATGATATACTCAAAATTTGAATGCCTTATTGATATAGTTTGATGGTTACCGAGCCTCATTTGAACCGTAAGAATTCGTAAGATACGAGTGACATGTCATTAGGGTTACCGTTTAGGTCGAGATACTGCATGTGTTGTGGACTCATCGCAGCTCGTATAAGCTTACTGATATATCAACTCGTAAGAGCTTACTGTTCTCAGCTCGTTAGAGCTTACTGTTTTCAGCTCGATAGAGCTTACTGTTCATCAGCTCAGGAAGAGCTTACCGATCATAGCTCGAAAGAGTGAATATGATGATGAATTGATGGATTACCAATTAATACACTTAATGTGTATCACCCGTGTATTTATCAATATTCTAATAGGTTCAACGGGCATAATTTTGTTAATGGTTACGGATGAAATTACTGGTTATATAAATGAATTGTCAATTTTATGAAAGTGAATGAATTGTTATATATGTTATACATGTTACATGAATATGGTATGATATAATACATTGATGTATGAAATTGAGATAAAATTTGATTTTATGTACTTATGAGACTAACATATTGATGAATACTTGTGTATAGGCATTTAGCAAGTGAATTTGATATACTTTGTTTGATTATGTATAAATGGTAAGTTAAATTCTAAATTATACGGGCATGTGTCCCCGGTTTAAAGCAAAATTTTCTAAGTTTCCCAAATTTGTTTAGTCCCAAACTATTTCTAAAGCATGTTTAAGGCCTAATAGGCTATTATAAGGGACAAATTGATTAAGATTGAATGATGATTGTATGATTTGATTAAATGTATGAGAAAAGTTACAGTTATATATGTTATAAGTCCGGTAATGCTCTGTAACCCTATTCTAACATTGAATACGGTGAGGGGTATTACATTTATTAGTATCAGAGCTATAACGGGGCCTATTTTGCCCGACCCGGGCCCAAACCATCAAACAATAAGTATAAAATAAAATCCCAAATTACTAGAGTCCATTCACAACATTAAAAACCCAAATAACCCAAACTCACCACACTACCCATCTACATCCAAGCAGGCCTAATTCACAAATGGCCCAAACATAACCCAAAATCCCTAACCCAGCTTGTGTCAGCCCAATAGGCCCGAGACCTTAAGCCAACTCAGAAACCCTAGGGTTTCTGAATCACCTGTGCGCCGCACCTATGCCCTCCTCGGCCACGTCGCCCGTGCTTCGTCCCGAGGCACCTCGTCCCGAGGCTCGTCTGCAAGGTTGCACCGAAATGGAAAAAAAAATCCTTCTCCTCTCCGTTGACTAAGCGCCGACCCTGCAAAAAGAGGAAAGAAAGGCAGAAACGAGGATAATAGAAATAGTAGTATAAGCAACATCATGAACAGCACCAATAGTGAAATAAACAGTAGAATAGGAAGATTTTATTCGGCTATAAAAGCCAGAGAGATAAATGTAATCGGTGGACACGATTTGAAGCAATCAAAAAGAGAAAAGGTTGAAATTCATTCTTGCGCCAGTTTATTTCCGTTTCTTTATTTTTATATACATATTCTATATTTTTATTTTTATTTTTGATTTTGTTTTTTAAAAAAAATCGGTTTGAAACAAAAAGAAAAACAGGAGAGAAAGTCTTTACCTGAACCTCAAACCGTCGGTATCGTCGAAGTTCTTCTCCATTTGGACCGGATCCGACGAAGGTGAGGGGGGCTTCCCTTTCGATTTTTCACGAAGGAAACACTAGATCCTCGAATATGGATCTAAAAAGAGCTGAATAAGCCCAGTTCCTCGCGTCCGACCACCACCTACGGTGACTTCATGGTGGCGGCGATGATGGGCATAAGCCCTAGCTGCAAGAAGAGAGGGAGAGGGGGCAGAGGAATGCTTCTGCGTTTCTTTTGTCTCCTTAATGCTAGGTTAAAAATGAAACAAAATTTGGGGCTTTTGTTGAATTATGAAACGGCACCGTTTTGGTGCATCCATGCGCGATCAGACCCGCTCCAGGGGGGTCCGCGCGTTTGCCTTAAAAGGGAAATTTCCCGCTTTAGTCCCTCGGCCTTCTGGGTCCGTTTAATTTAATCTCGTATAGTCTTGTTTCCTTTTTTTTTTTTTAAATTTCACTCTTTTATTTTACTTTATTTTGATTTGGTCCTTGGCCCAGATAGATGAAACACACTGCGTACAGAGGGCTAGGGATATTTTCCCAATCAGCCCTCCATTCTTTATGCGTATTTCGTCTTAGTCCTTAACGACCTACATTTTTTATAATTTGCATCTTAAATTTAATTTAATTTTGATTTAACCCTTGTTAATTTAATTGTTTATTTATCTTTTACTTCATATTTATTTCTGCTTCTTATTACTTCATATTTCGCTTTAGAATTTATTTGTTTATATTTATATTCTCATATTGCATTGCTTTCATTATACTGCATATATTGTCTTTGTTTTTACTTATCATCATTATTAATCTGTTATTATTAGTACATTGTTGTGTCCCTTTTTTATATATCATCGTTGTTACTAACATATAGTATTATTAATGTACTGTTATTTGCTATTATTATTGTTCAATTATCATTATTATTATTATTATTATTATTATTATTAAACTGATTAGTTAATATTTAATTCGTTGGTTCGTTTATTTGTTTATTTATTATTATCTTTATAAATTGGCTGTATTTTTATTTTCATCCGTATCTTATCATCCTATTTCTTTCATATTCTGCTTCTTTATATACGTTCACTTTACTTTACTTTACTATTTATTTACTTATATTCTTTTTATAATTTTAAAATTTTAGGTCTCATTATTATATTATTATTTTTCCCAATTTTTACATTATTATTATTGGTATTATTATTATTTTTAAATTGTCTTACAAAATTTATATTCGAACTTGCTTTTACTAATTGTACACTAAATTCGTTTGTTTATCTATTTTATATTTCCAAACATTAATTAATAACCTTTATATGTTATTTAACTTAGTTATATATACCATTTGTCATAAAACCTATTTTACATACTAGTTATTTTGAAAATTTTTACTATTTTATGTATTGTTCATTTTAAGTTTTATAATATTCATTTTGAACCGTTTTAATACATATTACATTGAATTATTCTATATACTACTTCACCTTATTTCGTTTATTTATTTTACTCCTTTTATATATCGTTTTATTGCTTATGTTTATCCTTAAACTATTTTTCTATAGATTACTTGTTTTCAAATTCTAATATATCGTATGCTTTAAACTCTTTACACATATTATTATTGTTATTTATTTAGACCTTTATATGCTATTTCGGATCAAGTTACCTATTTTACTCTAAATTATTTTGTACATTAATTATTTTAAATTGTTCCGCACTATTCATTTAAAATCATTTTTATGACGTCCCTTTTTTGTTTTTATGTATTATTTATTTGAAATCATCTCTTTATTTATTTTAAAGGTTTCATGTAATTTATTTCATTCCCTTCATTATTAACGTTAGTATTTAAATGACATATGCTATGTAATTATTGTCATTTGTGTATTATAATTCGTTCGTTTATATTTTCATATTATTGTTACTCATTTGCATAGCGTCTTATCCATGTACGTCGCCCCACGTTTGTTCGTCATTTGTAATTGTCGCATTGTGGTTTTCAACTTGTTAATCTAAAAATCAATGGTTCTACTTTATTTTAAGTCAAAGTTAATGTGTTTTGGGTCGACTTTGTAAATAAAGGCAATATTTTTTTGTTTGGAAAATTTTGAGAAGTTGTGCCCTACGTGTTGGGTTTCGATTTGTCGTTTGACCGAACATCTAAATATCCTTTTTAAATTTCAAAGCATTAGTTTCAGAAATTATGAGATGATTTTGGTATCGAAGGTTTGAAATGTCATGTCCTACGTGTTGGATGTGATATTTTATTCCTTCGAAACAAGAGAATCTTAATACCCATTTCAAGCAATTCAAATGTTCATAAAAAGGGATCGTGTTTTAAAATTTATTTTAAAATCTTTCCAACTTTCGACATCAAGACATTAAGTAATCAATTAGGTACCAATTTTGGGCGTTACAAGGGTGCTAATCCTTCCTCGTCCGTAACCGACTCCCGAACCTATTTTCTCAAATTTCGTAGACCAAAAATGTCGTTTTAGTAAATTAAAATATTTTAACAAGGGTGATCCGATCACACCCAATAAAGATCGGTGGCGACTCCCAATTCTTGTTTTCTTTTCAAAACCAAAGTCGATTCCCCCTTTTCAAAAAATGGTTTCGACACTACGGTTTAGTTAATTCTAGGACTAACGTAGTGTATGTGAGTCTAGCTATACATGCCATATATAAATTGTGATAGTGTGATGACTCTTGACATTTTCAAATGTGTTTTTATATAGTAAGTAGATCTTGATTGAGCTGTAGTTGATGAGGTTGAGAGTAATGCGCCTGTTCCTGCTCAAGTGACAGGGCCGTCTGATTCTAGACCCATAACAGGTAACCAGGTAGGAGAGGCTAAAGAAGCCTTCTTCCAAATGATGAACGAGTAGTTCACCCAATACATTCGTACAAACCCGACTGCTCAGCAACCTCCACCCCCACTTATTCCCTAACCAATCCCTGTAGTTCCTCAAGGTATGAATCTTTTGCAATTGAGTAAACCACCTATTGATAAGATACATAAACACGGGGCTAAGGAATTCAAAGCTACTGTTAACGATGACCCTAAAAGAGCTGAGTTTTGGCTTGAAAACACGATTCGAGTATTTGATGAACTGTCTTGCACACTTGAAGAATGTTTGAAATGTGTTGTATCAATGTTGAGAGACATTGTGTATCAGTGGTGGAATACCTTGATATCCGTAGTTCCGCGAGAAAGAGTTACTTGAGAGTTCTTTCAAGCTGAATTCAGAAAGAAATACATTAGCCAATGGTTCATTGATCAGATACGAAAGGAATTTCTTGAACTGAAATAAGGCCGTATGTCGATAACAGAATATGAAAGAGAATTTGTACGACTCAACAAATATGCTCGTGAATGTGTTTCTTCCAAGGCGATAATGTGTTACACTATAAACATTTCTAGTGTAAATACTTTTCTAGCTATTTAATTATATGATATTTTGCAGAAAAAATAGGTATGCATAGGGCAATGGATCTATCATAGCATGAAACATTGTATCAACAACCAGAAGGTCGAGGTTTTCTTCCATCACTTAGTGAAATTGGGGTTACAATGGAAGTAAATATGCAATTCATGAGGTTGACGAAGAGCTTAATAGGTGACTCTATGTATACCTAGTACGTCGAGCTTAATAAAAAAAATCAAGGATTAGAACCAAGTAAGAAAGCAAAAGATGGATGTCTCGACATCTCTGAAAGGGAAAGAGATATCAAAATCTCGGAGAGGAACTATAGGAGGTGAAATCTTGAACACAAAGTAGATAATAAGGTGGATGTAAGAGATGGTCTCGATTAGACAAGAGTTTGCATGGCAAAACGGTATGAGAATACCAAATTTACCGCCAAACAAATATGGCCTATGCAATCCCATCATAGGATCCGAGGAAACGAAGAAAAGAATGAGGACACTACATAACGAGACTTTCAAGAGAAAGAGGATGATGACTATGAGGTAGCATTTCAGCCGCACCAATCTAAGCAAGGAGGGCCCATCATCCGTAATGCAACTCGACATACACATTCGTCGGGCGGAGGCTCCTCTTAAGGCCATGTCTCGAGCCAAAAAAAAGCACCAATAGGGGGCAATCGTCTCATTTTAATGATTGAAAAATTATTTTTAATTTTTTGGATTGTAAAACACTTAATTAGGATGATTTTCATTTTTATTAGGAGTAAGAGTAATAGTAGTTTTTATATATACATATTTTGTTTTTAAATTTTCTATGCAGGAACCTCATATGAAGAAAGCACTACATTTATGAGCTTTAAACGAGCAAGGAAGGAAGCACCCACCATAAGACTACGGTAATGTTACGACCAATCATGTAACTTTATTCCTTATCTACTTAAGGATTGTATGTTAGGGACAATGTGCTATCTAAAGTGTGAAGGGTAACATAGGAAATTTTATGTTTAGTTTTATAATTTTTCTTGTCAAAAGTGTGCTTGGGCTTGTAGAAATACAAGTGATTGGTTAGGATAATATATATAGGTTGATTGTATTTACTATAAATTTGGCATGATAGTTAGTGATTTTAAATTTTCAGTTATTAGACTACTAAGTTTTATATATTACACTATAAATAGGCATTAAGTAATTGAACATACCAAATGACAGAGAGAATCAAGGAAAATGAGCATGCTAGTATGAATAATAAATGGTTAGAATTGTGATTTCTTGATTGATCAAATTTGTGAATATTGAGATACTTAGGGATGACCTAAGGCATTGTTTCATATAACCTAGTGTCACACCCCAAAATATGGCCTAGGAGTTTTAGGGGCATTGTAGGAATTTTAGCCTTAAAGTGTTCAAAATTTTGTGACATGGTTTATCAGTAATATTTTTCACTATGGTTTTTAGAAAATTAAATCAATTTCTGAAAATGAGTTTTAAATACCTTTAATTTTGAAAATAGGATTGATTTGTAAAAGAGTCAAAATTGTGAGTCTTTATGAAGCAATTAAATCAAATTTTAAAATTCAACCTAATACTTCCCCCACCTACATATATTTCACGTTAGTTCTTCCCTTCCCATTCTTGTTGTCGTCCCTTTATTTTCCCTCACCCTTTCCATTTAATTTTTTATTCCAAACTTTAGTCTTTTGATTTCCATAATCCTTTCAACATTAAACCTCCATAAAACTTCAAGAAAAACACCCAAAAACACCATAAATTCTTCCACTATCAAGCTTGTGGCTTTTTTGGGTTTTCGATCAAACGATTAGTTTTTCGTAAACTAAGGTAACGATTCAACTCCTTATTAGTTTTAAATTTTATTTAGTCTTTAAAACAAAGTTTTTAGCCGTTAAATCGCATGTTTTAAATAAAAGCCAAGAATCGGGTCTTTAATGGTGAATTTCAAGTTTGTAGATAAAAATGTGGTTTCAAAGTATTTTTCAATTAGTTTTAGAATGATTAGAAGGTTTTTAAACCTAATTTGAAGTTTCGTTAAAGATTTCTTGAGTTTTAATAAATTTTCAAAAAATAGCCATAAAACATGTCGAAAAAGTCGATACTATGAATTGAGTATTTTATTGTAGTTTAAATGTTGATAATTAGTCGTAGATGAATGAGAAGATGAGAAGATGAATGGAATTGATTTTAGGCAAAAAGATTAAGTATAGATCGAGATATTCAAATTTAAAACTGCTATTTTATAAGTTTCGGTTATATGAGAACTTAGTTTAGGCTTATGTTTTGTATGCTTGTAATGAGTCCTTGGCTAATTTTTGGATGTATTGTTGTGTGACTTTGTTGTGTTGGAGTTTCGGATTCGATAGAACTTTCTACGAGTAGAGGTAAAGGCAAGGAAAAGCTAGTTTAAACTTTCGGCTTTTAGACGAAAGCGTAATTGGTGAGCGTTTGCAATAATTGCTTGTGGACATGATTCATTGCATTACTTGGGAATTTAGTAGTAGCCTAAATCCCTACTCTAATTCTGAGTATAAGCTTTTTCATACCTATGTTATCTTGTGAACTATGTGCTTATGTGATTTTGAATATGTGAATTGAGATGAGATGCTATAACATATGATATGTGATTATGATAACTATTGTGAAAGTGCAAATGTGTACATGTTATGTATATGTTAAATGTTAGTGACAGTGTTTTGCTAAAGATGCAAATATGCAACGATAGTGGACGAATAATCGGTAAGAGATATGTATTTGATTTCATATATTTTGGCCTTGTGATCTTGAAACCATCGGATATAGTTGGCATGCCATAGGATTGTAAGTACTCGCCTATATGTACAGTGATTTTGGGCGTTGAGGGACATGTTGGAGGGATAAGGGAATGTGAACTAAGCTCTATTCAACGGGGCATGTGAAGGGAAATAAGGAGAGTGTTAGCTTTATGCTTCACTTTTGGGACATGTTTGACTCTATGAGTGTATGTTTGGTGTGTTGGAGATCCGTGTATCCGATGAGTGATGATAGAGCTCACTTTTATGTTTCATAACTCAAGTGTCAAATTATCTTAAAATGTATATATATGATATGTTCCTAGATGAATATGCGGTTGCTATGCAAATTATCTTAAATTATGAATATGTGTGTATTGTGATATTTATTTATATGACATGTGACCATTATGCAATTTATCTATAAACCTGTTTTTGAGTATTGCGATATATGCTTGAACATTATGCGATTAAATGAGTATTGCGATATGTGCTTGAACATTAAGTAATTATACATGTAATGTGATATTTGCTTAAAAGTAAATATGTTTACCATGTAAAAGAACTAGTAATAATGCACGAGTAAGTATAATACGACACTAGAGTTGGAACTGTTGAGGTTATGCTATATGGTTGTTTCATTGATGCTTGATGAATTGTTTACATTGTGGTTATTCTAATTGTCACTGAGCTTGTTAAGCTTACCCACTCAATTTAAACCTTTACAGGTCAATAGTGTAACGATATGGTTTCGAAGAGGTGATCCAAGCAAGTCTATTTATTTTTTTCGTAAGTGTCCTATATTTATTTATGTTTTGGGGAATAAGACAATGTGGTAGAATTATTTATAATCATGTTGACTTCCAGGCAATTTGTTGGTTTTTGGTTCGGTTTATAAGGATTACATGTTATTGTGATGCTTGGGTTCATAAATATGATAATGGATTGACATTACTTGCTTGAACATGGTTTTTCAATATTAAACTGTTAATTAAGTTGTGGAATGATTATTTGTCAAAGTAATTGATGTATGCTGTTTAGGAACTAAATTGGAATGAATTAATTACATATGTATGCTGCATTTTTTAGGTCTGGAGCAGAGATATCGATAATCGGGTTTGAAAATCGATACCTTTATGTTTTGAAACGTGTAAAAAGTTAGAATAGAGATTTGGTATCGATACCTTTACTCGAGTATCGATACTCGGGGTAAATTTATCGATACTTCATGATAGGTATCGATAATTTTCGATACTTTTATTTTTAATCGAGAAACAAAATGCAAATTTGGTATCGTTTTTCCAGGTGGTATTGATACCACTTAAAGAAAATATTGATACCTTAGTGTCAGTATCGATAGCTACGGACTTGGTTTGATAATTTTGCTGAATGAGCCTTATGCATGTTTTAATATGTTTATAAGGCTATTTAATGTAAGTTTAGCACGTGATAATGATAACTAGCTAGTATGTTTGACTTAAGACCGATACGAATAGCAAACTGATGGATGTTTTGTTGAAATGAGCTTTTACTTGTTGGTTATGACATGAGACGGTGGTGTGGCATCTCGTATTCCGGCTTGGCGGCTAGGCCGATATAGGGTGTTACACCTAGAGCCAAAAAGCCAACTTTATTCATCAATCCTTAGTACATATTTTTTGAGCCAGAAAACTCTTTTTGTTGAACCTTCATGCAAAACCCGAGCCAAAATGTAAATTGTACTTACCCTTTTTCTTTTGTCCCTAAAATGCACGAATTTAGACGTCTGACCATACGTATTGAGGGATAGGTAAAGACATATCGATGGTTTTGTAAAATCAGAGTGAAATAGGAAGGAGCAGTGTGATATTATGATTAAGGGTCTAGCTAAAATGTGCAAAACAAAATAAAAATTCATAAAAACTCAAAACGAGTAGAAAAAGTTCTTGAATAATGAAAAAAGCTTTATGAGTGAAATATGTTGAAAAAGTCAAAAGTGACTCAAAAACAAAAGTCACAAATTTAGAAACCTCAATCATTAGTACACAAAAAATCTTGAGCTAATCATAGTTACTTTATTATGTTGTGACTTTGTACATGGAGAAATAAGGAATGTGAGAGAAGGAGAAATAAGACGGTGAGCGGGAAAGGGTCATTCAGGGGGAGAATAGGGGACAATGCGATATGCCAAACTACTTTCGTACTTGAAACTGTTTTGATGCTCCCTATTCTTGAATTCCATACCAACCTTAAGCCTCTGAACATTACAAGCTTAAAAGTCCTATGTGCCCTAGTTAAATCTATTCATGAATGGAAATTGTATTGAATAATTGCAATAATAACTTCATATTCTGCTAGGATAATCAAATTACCTGTATGATTTATTGATGAAATAATATAGTTGAGGACCTTGTTGTTTATATACTTTGTAATATACTGAACTTAGATGTTTGAGATTAATAATAGTAAGTTATTTACATATCATGCCAGAATTATGTGTATGTATGATTATTCCTAGTTGCATGTTCTGAAACTTGTCTCTGTATTATACTTGCTCAAGAGTCGTCTTTTATTTTTTGTTTTTATGTTTTCTTGCTTGAGGACAAGTAAACGACTTAAGTGTAAGGGAGTTTGATCTGCTGTAATTCGTTGTAGCAGATTAAATCATTTTTCGTACTTAAGGAGCTTGTATAAAAGCAATTTCATTATATTTTAGTTTTTACTTTTGGTTTATAATTAATAAAAAGTGTGATTTGAGTTATTTATATGACTTTAAGGGCCAAAATAGGACTAAAGGAAAACTAGCATATTTGGTGAGCGTGCAGGACATCATTTGGAGGCATGAGAACATGATACTAGCCATAGTGTTGCAACACAGAGGGTTGATGTAACAACATAGTGAGTAGAATACCCAAAAGAGCAAAGTTGCATTCAATGTCACGATATAGCCAAAGGGTGTCATGACATAGCCTTGAAATCAAGCTTCAACTCTTAAACTGCCACCAGTGTCGTGACATAGGCCAGAGGATGTCCCAACACCATCTTAACGTGGAGAATTAATAATCCAAAGGCATTTTGGTCTGGACAACAAAGTTTAACGTAAAAGTGTTAGCCGAATTAGGTCAATGGACAACGACTAACCCTAAATATATAAATAGGCTTCTCTGAACACTTAATATTCATATTTTATTCTAGTTTAGGTTCCAAATTTCATTTAGTTTTCAGTTTCTTTTGTACTTAGGTTATTTTTATTTGTAATTTAGTTTTAGTTTGTTATTTTTTCTTCAAAGAATCTGATTTGTGGATTCATCAACTTTTGTAGATTTATGCGATTATAGTTATCAATACAAAATCAAGATTCTTCTTAAACTTTATTCTTGATTCATTATTCATGTTTATCTTTTGAATCAAGTTTATGTTGTTTATGAGATCCATGAGGAACTAATCCCCTTATGGGAGATTAGCGAGTGGATGCGGGAGTAATTAATTTCTATGTAGGGTTTCTTAGCGGATCAGTTGGTTGGGATAGGTAGAACTCGAAACTCTAGGCTTGACAACCCTAAGAAGTCATCTAGGTGGGAATGAACCCAAAATTGGTATTGTCTATCTGTGAACACCTTACCTCTATCCGGTTTGGACTGTGAGGTCCACAGATAAGTAGTTCTTGTCGACTCGTTAGTTTAGTGGAAGATCAAGAGATCTTACTAGGTTAACGACTAGTTGATTGAGTAGAACCCGAAATAGGAATTAGTTACGACCACCGAAGCGAGTTAATCTTCCATTCTTAGAATTGATTAAGTCAACAAATTAGTTTTCCGTTTTTATTTTAATGCAATTTATTTATTTTTCATATAATATAAATTTTCTTCACTTTATGGTTTATCGTAATATAATTTAGTTAAAGTACTAATTAGATCTATTAATGTCGAAGTTAGAATTAATTTAGTATTTGCCTCCTTTGAATACGATCCTCGGAGTACTTTCATACTTCATTAAATAAACTATATTACATCCTGACTCGTATACTTGCGAAAATCACCTAACATTTATATTTTGTTGTAGGAATTACAATCTAGACGTTAGTATGTCCAAAGGCAATCAGTTAGATCTTATAAATTAAAAAGAAGAAAATAGTCCTCTAAGATTTTATTGATACGGTTTGATTTTTTAACATATTAGATTCAAATTGTCAATGTAGTAAATACACATATGTTTATAATTGATCAATATATTTAAAATATGATCAACATCATATCCGAACAAATATTTAATACTTAAGTTGATTACTCTAAAAATTCAATTATAATTGGATCAATAGGCCATATTTTGGAGATCTGGTGACATTAGAATATGTCATAAGTTTCTGTACCGTTCACAAATTTATAATTTAGTTATTGTACTTTTATTTCTAGGAATTTAATCTTTTAACCATTTAGATTTCAAAATTCAGTCCAATTATTAACTTTCTTAATTTTTATTTTTTTTGTTAAATTCTTTGATGTACCATTTTGAAATAAAAGAAAAATACTCATTTAGTGACCATGTAATTAAAGATATGATGTTATAATGAACTTGAATTTAATAAAATAATTTTAATAATGTTAATAGTTAAAATTAAATTTAAAAATCTGAAAAATATAACTACTAAATTTTTAAAAATAAAAGTAAATAAATTAAATTTTAATTTTCCAAAAATGTATAAATCATATTTTAAAAAAACCTTGGAAAAAGACCGTGCAGTGCGAACCCTTTTTTTCATTACATTAATTAGCCCATTCCTCATAGAAAGCCCAGTACAACTGCTTTGCCTTTTGAAGAGATTTGCTTACCTGGCTCAATTCTTAAGGAATGATCCATTTTCTTAAGGTCATTCCTATAAACTGCTGCATCAACATCAATTCAATTAAAAACAATGTTTCTGCTTCTGCTAGAACAATCCAGGATCCCCATGTTTACATGTGGCTTTCTACGTGTTTCACTTTAGATGCTCCTTTCACCACCTGTCATTTCCTTGTAGTATCCACCTTCATATATATAAATAGATCCTGACGGGCAGATTTGTTATCAATAAGCAGAACTCGACATAGAATCCTTTTTGAAGGGAGTCGTTGTTAATGGCTAGCGACCAAGATCAGTTCAGGCTGGTATCCCCCGCCATAAACCAAGAAGGAAAGTTGCCAAGGAAGTACACAGATGAAGGTCAAGGTGCAAAGAGGAAGTTGTCACCACCATTAGAATGGTACAACGTGCCAGAAGGGACTCGTTCGTTGGCCCTGGTGGTGGAAGACGTAGATGCACCAGACCCCGGCGGCCCCATCGTGCCATGGACCTGTTGGGTAGCGATTAACATACCGCCAACGTTGAAGGGTCTCCCAGAGGGATTTTCTGGGAAAGAAGAGGAAGTTGGTGGAGATTATGCTAGCATCAAAGAAGGCAACAACGATCACAAGGTCCCTGGATGGCGAGGTCCCAAGTTACCCTCTCACGGCCACCGTTTCCTGTTCAGGCTATTTGCTTTGGATGATGAGTTGAATATTGGCAACAAAGTATGTGGCTTATTAATTGTGGAAATGGATTAATTTATACATATGTATATATTTTAATTTAATGATGGACAAGGTTGTTCATGTTTTATTTTCGTTTTTTTGGTAGGTGACGAAGGAGAAGGTGCTTGAAGCTATCGAAGGACATGTGGTCGGGGAAGCAGAATTGACGACTAAATTTTAAGAGAAAGTTGTTGTATTAGTGTTTTAGTACTTTGTTGAACATCAATTAATGAAAATTTAGGGAACTTTGGCTTTTTCAATTTTCTTATTTTGCTCCAAGTTGAAAGCAGAAGTAATTTTCCTTGCAAGCCTTGGAATGAAAATATGTTCCGTCTTGAATCTACTGGCTTAAATTGAATTCTGCCGAGTGTTGGAAGCGTAAGCGTAGTGGGTACTAAACCAAAATAATTTTATTACGCACAATACCAAATGCAAATGCTGGTAGTTTGCACACAGATGCCTACACTAACATATATATATATATATATATATATATATATAGCATAGCTAACCGCCTAAGAAACTTCCTAGTATTCTATATCGTCTTAATCCAATCTTAGATTTATCTTATGTTTTAATCTTCATGAAATTTCAATTATGCATCTATTTTTATACTTATCCACATTATTTACATTGCTATTTGTGTACTAATTGAATATAATAAATTCAAGAAAATCTGTATAGATGATGTCTTAATATTTTCGGATACTCTAAAATTCCATAGAAAATATTTAAATATTATTTATCAAAAAATTCATAAAACGTAGAATAATTTTAATATTATTTATAAAAAATTTCATAAAACATAGAATATTAATATTATTTATAAAAAATTCATAAAATAGAATAATAGAATAATATTAATATTAAGACCTAGAAATTTTTAGGATTAAAATTATTTAGTTTTGAACTATAAGATCATTGTATAAGAAGTAGTTTGTGTAATTTCTATAAATTAAAAGAAGAAATTTCTTTCAAACCTATAAAAAATTAAAATTAAAAAAGATAAATCCTTTTACTTAGTTTAAAATAAAGGGGATGCATTTTAAAAGAAGAATTAATTAATATGTAAAAATAGTTCAGGAAAAATAAATCAAATAAAATTAATTATGTCATATTTGAAAAATTTATCATAAAAATTGATAATGAGGCAGTTAAATATTTTTTTACTAATAAAAATTTAGAAATCTATAAAAAAAATTAGATGGTATAATAAATTATACATTTTTAATTTTGAGGTTTTATGTGTCCAAGGTATTGACAATATTATTGTTAATTATCTTAGCAAACCTTATGGATAGAGGTAAACAATCTCTAGAAAAAGTTGGTAAATAGACTACCGTTAATAAAAAACCGAACAAAGGAACACCTTCAAATCAAAATATCTTAATTAAGGATTTGTGGCAATACCTTCTCAACTATCATTTTATCTTAATCAAGGATATTATGTTCCATATCCAATAGTAAGACAATCAGTTAGAATTTCAACCCAATTTTCAATTACACCATGGTTGGTAAGTTAACTACCATAGTCTTAAGATCCAAATTTGGCATGCCAAGCTTGTTATGCTGAAATTATTCGAGGAGCACAAAAAATTTGTGCAACATAACATTTATTGAAATCACAACAAATACAAAAAATAAAATATTTTTATAATCCAGGTTTATCGATAAATATAACATATTTTCTTTGGATAAGGATGACATCTTTTGTCTAGTTGTGGTTGCTTCCTTTTTTGTTGTTTCTTGGTTGTGGTTGCTTCCATGTTACTTCCTTATTTTGTCGTTTCTTGGTAGTGGTTTTTTCCATTTAGCTTCCTCTGTCTTTTATGTTACCTTTCTTGGATATTGTCCAAATTCATTTCTTCAATTTCATCTAGATTTAATGAATCAATTGGCAATTCTGGTAAGTTCCAACTTTTCCATGTATTTTTGGTGTCTTCAATAATATGGGATGGAAAATATCAACCTTTATTTCAACTATCTCTTTGAGTAGTTGAATGGATTCATCGTTCATATTATCCTGATTATTTCCAGTATCATATGTCATTATTTTTCGACCATTAGTCCAAAATCTATATTTTTTTTTTGTTGAAGTAGATTCTTGGTTTGGCGATTAGATCTATTCCTGCTTGGATTTAATAATAAATAGGATTATTGTAACACTTGTCAACATATTTTGTCAAGTGCTCTTTCTCTTTTAAAGCTGTAGATAGATTTCTTCCTGTAATCATTTTTGAGGTAGTCCAAATTTGATATGTTGATAAAATTTTTCGCATTCAACTATACCAATAAGACTAAAAATTTCAAGATGAAAATAATAAAAGAAGTCATCTTCATATACTTTATGTAATAACACAGATTTAATAAATGCTGGAAAATCTTTAATAAATAAAAGGAAAAATTTTATCCACAACCAAGAAAAGTTACACCACAACCGGCAAGTCAACTACCATGGTCTCCAAATCCAAATTTGGCATACCAAGCTAGTTATGTTGAAATTATTCGAGGAGCAGAAAATTTTGTGCGACAGAAAATTTGTTGAAACCACAAAAAATACAAGAAATAAAAGAATTTTATAATCCAGGTTTACCGATAAAGATAACATCTTTTCTATGGATAAGGATGACATATTTTGTCCAGTTGTGGTTGCTTCCTTTTTTGTTGTTTCTTGGTTGTGGTTGCTTCCACGATGCTTCCTTTTTTGTCGTTATTAAAATATTTTTCTTTTCATTTATTAAAATATTTTTTAAGATTTATTAAATCTATGTTATTACGTATGGTATACGAAGATGACTTCTTTTACTATTTTCATCTTGAAATCTTTAGTCTTATTGGTATAGTTGAACGCGAAAAATTTTATCAACAATATAAAATTTGGACTATCTCAAAAATGATTACAGAAAGAAATCTATCTGCAGCTTTAGAAGAGAAAGAGCACTTGACAAAATATGTTGATAAGTTTTATAATAATTCTGTTCATTATCAAATCCAAGCAGGAATAGATCTAATCACCAAGGCCCATAATCTACTTCAACAAAAAAACTTGTAGATTTTGGATTGATGGTTGAAGAATAATGACAAATGATACTGGAAATAACCATGATGATATGAACAAAGAATCCATTCAACTACTAAAAAATATAGCTAAAATGGAGATTGATGATTTTCCATCCCATATAATTGAAGACATAAAAAATACATGGGAAAGATGGAACTCACCAGAATTGTCAATTGATTCATTAAATCTAGATGAAATTGAAAAAAAAAGAGAATTTGGACAATATCCAAGAAAACTGACATAAAAGATAGTAGAAGCTACGTGGAAAAAATCACTACCAAGAAATGACAAAAAAGGAAACAACATAGAAGCAACCACAACCAAGAAACAACAAAAAAGGAGAAGCAATCACAACTGGACAAAAGATGTCATCGTTATCTAAAGAAAAAAATGTCATCCTTATCAAGAAACTATGCAGAATTGTAATAGAAATCAAATTGAGCTATGAATCTCTCCTATAAAAATAAGGGGTAGGAATCTAAAGAGGGCATTCAAGTTACTTCTCAAGGTTTTCATAAACTTTAAGTTCTTTCTCTCTCTTTTGTAAATCTTTCCTTTACTATTAGTTTCCTTCTGTAACCATTCAATCGGGCCCTCCTCCTGTAATTGGTATCAGAGTTATAGTGTAACGGTTTCTGGAGAAATAATATCGTAATATTCATTGTAAGTTTTATTCTTTATTTTCATTCTTGTTTATTCCATGGTTATTTATCTTAAAATCCATATATATGCTATTTTGTCTTATTATTGCCTATTTTTGTCCTGGTTGAGACAATTTAATAGATAATAGACGGCTTTAGGTATCTAAGATAAATTTCATGAAAGAACCTGATTTTTATATAATGATAAAAGTTGCAATCATACTATGCATATTGACTCTAAAAATGAAAATAGTATCTCATCAATTAGTAAAGGTTTTAATAGTTTAATAGATATTACTTCTATATATTTTCATTAGTTATATAATAAATTTAATAAAATAGAACATCAAATAAATAATTTAGGAGAAGTTACTGAGTTAGATTTAAATAACGAATCTACAAATATTTTATCTGAAGTTAATAATAAATTAGAACAAGTTCTTATTAATAAAAATATAGAACAAGAAATAGATTTAGGTACTTTATACTATGGTAATAGAAATATAATATTAGCTTTGTCAGAAGAAGAAGACACTTCCTCTGAAGAATCATCTAATAAAGATAAAAAGCATAAGAAATCTGAAAATTAGAAAATAAATTTTACTTATCAACAAAAATATGACTTCTAATCTTATAAAGACTTATTGAACATTGGAAAAATAAATTTACCAAGACATCTGGTAAAAATGAAAGAATAGAATATTTAAAACTTATAGAACAACTTATGAAAAACATAAAGAGTTATTTGTGTTATTTTAATTATCATTATATGTTAAACTATGGTTGTACATATAGTAGTAGTTCTAATAATTCTATAAACCTAGAAGATATAAAAGTTATAAGTTATAAATCTGATGAAGAATTCTTTAACGAAACGTCAAAGTAAATTTAGAAACCTTCTAATCATGTTTATATGCAAAATCCTTGAATCCACCATTAACGACTCAATTTTTGACTTTTATTCAAAACATGCGATTTAATGACTAAAAACTTGGTTTTAAAGACTAAATAACATTTAAAACTAATAGGAAGATGATCGTTACCTTGGTTGACGAAAAATCGAGAGTATGATTGAGAACCCGAAAAACCCATAAACTTGATAATGGAAGAATCTATGGTGTTTTTGGGTGTTTTTCTTGAAGTATTATGGAGGTTTGATGTTGAAAGGATGATGGAAATCAAAAGACTAAAGTTTGGAATAAAAAATCGAATGGAGAGGGTGAGGGAAAACAAAGGGACGGCAACAATAATGGGAGGGGAAGAACTAACGTGAAATATATGTAGATGGGGGAAGTATTAGTTTTTAAAATTTGGTTTAATTGTTTCATAAAGACTCACAATTTTGATTCTTCTACAAGTCAGTCCTATTTTCGAAATTAAAGGTATTTAAAACTCATTTTCAGAAATTAATTTAATTTTCTAAAAACCATAGTAAAAAATATTACTAATAAAACTATGTCGCAAAATTCTGAACACTCTAAGGCTAAAATTCCTAAAATACCCTTAAAGCTCCTAGGCGCTATTTTGGGGTGTTACAATTCCAATAGTTGTTTCTCTTGTCCATTATGTTCCCATTCATTGGCGGACTCCTTCTACCGTTGCTCAACTGTTGCATGTCCATACTTTATTTTTTTTTCTTTCAATCCATTTTTTCCTTGTTTAGAGGTTGCCCATGATTTTTGTTCTAATTTTCTACATGTGTTTACTGTCTCGGCTGACTCTCTTACACTCCCTCTATGCTACAGTAACCAAGCTATGGGCTTACATAGTACACCCCATGTTTATTGTCCTGGTGGACTCTGTAGTTTCCATAATCTAACTATGGTCATTCACTTTAGGATCTATGTGTTTAACGTCCCATCGAAGTATTTCGTATTTAAATCCCGTCAAACTATAACGTGTTTAATGTCTCGTTAGAATATCTCATGTTTAACGTCCCGCTGGACTATCTATGATGCCATAACATCTTTGAGTTATGGTTTTACACAATTTAACCTGTGTTTACCGTCCCGGCGGACTATTGTAGGATGCCATAACGCCTTTCAACTATGGTCTTAGTCCTATTTACCATGATTCCATGGTGTCTTTCAACCATGGTCTTACTCATTTATATCATGACATCATAGCATCTTTCAGCTATGGTCTTACTCATCCTGATCATGATGCCATAGCATCTTCAGCCATGGTCTTACTTATTTTTAGGCATATAGCCTTCAATTAGACCCATAGCCTAGCCATGATTTTTACTCTTCTCATTTCATTCTATCCATTCCTCCATTTTACCATCCTATACCTTGATGCTCGAACACCGCAGTGTCCCCTTCGCAAGACCTGGAGCTTCGCTAATCACAATTTTCCCTCGACAATATCGTATGGCGATATCTAACATAATCATTCCTTTTTCCAATTCCTAACTTCTAAACCCTTTTACAATTCCATCCATATCATGCACATACAACTAGAATGGCGAGTACAAGATAACTCATGCAATCATGCAACATGCTTTCACAGTTCAGGGTTTTAGTACATAAACTCACTTGTTGCTTTTTCACCTTGTCCACTTTGCTTTCTCGGACATCGGAGCTTCCATTCTCCTGGCAGCTAAGCAAGACAACCAATTCATGGGTTAAGCTTAGTAATCCCAACTTAAAACTCATTTTTCTAGAAAAAACAAAATCCTTAAAATGATTTTTTGAAAGCCCTTAACTTTGGTTCATAAACCTTATGTGCAGTAAAGGGTTCAGAACCTTGCCAAATTTTTGGATCCTGTATTTTTCCTACTAAAATCCCATGATCATCGCCCTATGTAGAGCTTCCACAGTTATCTCTTATTTAGAGCAACCAAAGAAGTAGATGAAAATGAAACAGATTAAAGAAGAAGTCTTCTCTTGGAAGTCACTCTCCAGCTATATATATCCCTTCTCGCACAATCTTCAACCGTGTACAGTCCACATGTTTTCAATAATTTTCCCCCACTAAGGGATCGGCTGGTTCTAATCCAACCGAACCAGAATTAGATTTCAACCCTGTCCATGTCAATATAAATTTTTCTACTTTTCCAATAGAGGCCACCAGCTTACGGTCTTTTCAATCTAACCCCTATTGTTCCTAATTTTTCTGATTTAAAGGAAATCCATGTATGACATACCAAATATTTTTCTTTGATTATTCAATTTCTTTAGTGAGGAATACAATAAATTCCATATTCTTTTATTTTTCTTCAATTGTTACTACATTATTTCTCTCTTCCATATTGGGAGTTGATCTACACTTATAACTAAAATGACCATATTTATTGAAATTATAACATTATCCCTAAGATTTATTTCCACGTTGAAACCTGTCTCTACCTCATCCTTGGTCTCGGCTTTGAACTCCTCGTCTATGACTTGACTTTGATACTCTTCACTTGTTTGGCCTCTACCATATGATTGATAGCCTCGTCCATTTTTGTATCCTCCACGATATCCTCCATAGTATCCTCTATGATTGCTTGTACCTTGTCTAGAACTATTGCTAGCTCTACCGTCATTGATGAATAACTTACTTTGATAGACTTGCTCCAAATTTCTAGTATCATCATTTTGTTTCATTTTTTTCTCATAGGCTTAGAGAAAACCCTGATAACTTTTGAAAAAAGTTATATTTCATGCCTTTAGACCTAGCCAATTTCTTGTACTTAGGTACATTATTTTCATTTTAGGACATTTCATTAGTATTTTTATCACTGCATTAGGATCTTGGACTGTGTTTAAATATTAGGTACTTTTAATTGCTTTTGGTAGGGTTGTGTTTGGTGGTTTGACAAGTGCAGGTTAATGAACGAGAAATAAAGGAGTAAAGGTTTGTCGGGGCAAAAGGTTGGACATTTTGTCAATACGGATGTCGTGGCAATGTCGAGAATACTGAGTCAACACTCAACGCAAACCAGTTTTAGCCCAACTATACCTGTACCATAAAAAACTGCCTAAAAAATAAGAGAAGATAATCCTGGGTTGTTGGTTTTTATCCTAGAAAAAAGAAATTAAAAAGAGGATAAGATAATCTTGGGTTGTTGAAAAAATAATTAAAAAAAGGAGAAGATAAACTTGGGTTATTGGATTTACCCTAGGGAAAAGCCTATAAAAAGCCAAAGGAGGAAACCTAAAAAGACAAACAAGAGTGGAGAGCCTTAGGCAAAAATAGAGGGTAGTGGATGAGTAGAGACAGAAAGAGGAAGGCGAAAGTAGTCCCTCTCAGCCATCGTAGGACACTGTGCCACTAGAGTGTGAAATGGACTCGTGAAAGCTGTCTTCCTGAAGTCTTCTGTAATTCTTACTTTGTTCTTCCGTGAATTAGTTTGATTGAAATGATGTTTAATGATATTTGGTTTTAAATTTTATCAACCAATGAGCTAAATCACATATGGTTGGGATTACTTGATGAAACCTTTATTTTGTTTAATGGTTGAAGCATAGATCCGAATCAATTTATTGTTTCATTCAATTGTTTTATTTTAAATTGTATGCATACAATCCCTAGACATAAACGATTGTGTAGCATGCCCATAAATTAAGTCCAATTCTAAAAAGGTTGGATTATTTGGACTGATATTGAATGATATGAGCAAGTACTCAACCGATACTTGCAATAGACTCTAGACATAAAGTAACATTCATACAAAAGGAAAATAGTGCAAGGTACCATATTAAAAGCCCACAGACACGGGCAAGGTAACTTGAGGTTTTTCTCTCGAAAGAAGCAGACCATTTTAGAACTATTCTGAGTAGTAAACTGAGTATGATTTTGCTGAGACATTATTAACAGTAAGGGTAGATTTTTAGTAATCTTGACCTTCCTAATCAACATCATATATCCTTTATTCTTAGCCGTCGTATCTTTACCATATCATTCTTAGTTATTTACTTAATTGTTTACGTAATATTCCTATAATAACTCTCGTATTGCCATTACATCTCTATTCTCGTTTTTCCATAGCATTTCTAGTTATTCGTTAATTCCGCGTATTGCTTACATCATTACTCCACTAATTGCCACTACATATTTACCATAACTTTACCATAGCATTAATTTCATTTTATTATAATAACTTGACCACTTTTGTGCCTCAATCTGATCTTCGTGAGAATGATAGTCACTCATCACTTTATTACTTGATTCAACATGTATACTTGCACAAATCACATATCATTTCACATGCGACAAACCCAAATGTAACACCCTATACTCGATTTGATCACCTGATCCATGCTACAAGGTATTACAATTGTAAAACATCAACATTATCCACTATATTAACATAAATTATCAAACAATTCATAATATAATATAATTATGATCATTCAATGATAATCAACCATAATATTCTTAATCCAGTATACGAAGCTATTAAATCAACCTAGATACAATTTTGGACTAATTTGAAACTTTTACAAAAATTCAAGTAAAAAGTGAAAACAATGGTCACATGGCCATGCTGCCAGGCCGTGTGACATGGCTATGTTGCCTGACCGTGTAGAAAATTTAAGCCATGTACTCCAGGCCACATGGCCGTGTCATGCAACTATGTGTGGCAGGTCGTGTCCACCTAAACATGCTTTCAAATCTAAGTCATTTTACCTATAATTTTTTATATCACAAGCCATGCAATTACCTTCTATAATACCTAACTAAAATACACCAAAGCTTGCCATAACATTCAACCTAATTGCCTAACCAGTATGCCCTCATTGGCACCGCAATTCAAACATTCAAACATAAATCATTCAAGTGCAAACTACTTAAAATTTCATGTTCATTCAACCATCAAATATACTTCATTTTCTTATGATTATATTCATCAACCAAATTTCATCAACTAACCAAAACATAAGAAACATTTTATAGCCAAGATAACATGAATAATACCAAATAGGTTTACACCATCATAAGCCATCAAAACAACCATTATAGGTTAGAAAATTATACATTAATTCACATATTAAATGACACAAAACATAACCAATTGATCACAAACATACATATACCAAAACCGTATTTACGTTTCACTTAAAATCAAGCCAAAATAAGCAAATAGATATCGAAAGAGTTAAGGATAGTGCAATCTTCAATGATGTTCCAATTGACAGCAGAAATCTGACAAACTATAAGGAGGAATATGAAAAAAGGTAAGCTGACATAAAGCTTAGTAAGTTCGTATAGTTAAAACATCACATACCTGTTATTTTAATCATACAATTCGAACTTAACATAACTAGAATCCAATGCCTTATTTCACATTCCCAATCAAACCATATGGTTAAACATGTACATATAACATAACAAGATCCCAAGTTACTTGTTTCAGTTATTAGTTCACTACCATAGAAGTATACAACCATTCATGCCATGAGATCCATTTTTGAACATTTCATTAATTGTTTTTCCCGAAGAACTATAGTAAATTAACTTTGGATACTAACCATGTCTGAACGTATTAACGTCCAAAGTGTGAATACTGCAATAAAAGATATAGTTGTATAAGGAAGTATCCGCAAGTATACAAGTCCAATTTTAATATAGTTACAATAGAGTAGGTGAGTGCTCCGAAGATCATACCCAAAAGAGGTGAGTGCTGGATTAATTTTAACTTAAACACTGAAAGATCTAATTATTACTTTAATTTAGTTATAGTACGATAGTAAAATAAAATAACTTAAAGAAATAAGATTCAAAAGATTAGAGAATAGAATAAATAAAATCTGAGTCTGAGTGATTAGCTCACTTCGGTAAGCTTTACCAACTATCGCGTTGGGTTCCTTTTCAATCAAGTAGTCACTATCCCAGTAGGATCTTTTGATATTCCACTCAAATAATGAGTTAGCAATGACTACTTATCTTCTAACCATACAGTCTAGACCGGCTTGGGTGAAAGTGTTCACGGATAGGTTATATCAATTTTGGGTTAATTCCCACCTTGATGACTTTATGAGGTTGTCAAACCTAGGATTTAGGTTCTTGCTTTCTTAAACAACTGGTCCATCGAGTAACCCTATAAAATAGTTAACAGATCATACATCCACTCGCTAATCCCTCGTATAAGGATAATTCCTCATGGTTTTCATAAACAATATGGAATTGATGTAAATAAAGAACATAATAGATTAATTGAATTGTAGAGTTTAAGAAAACACCTGATTTGTATTAAGAATGAAGTGAATCTACAAGTTTAATTGTCTTCATAAATCAAATCTCTCAAAATAAACAAAAACAGTTTGAAAGTAAATCTAAAACCTAAAAAGAGAAAAACTAAACTTGAATTTAAAAGAAGAAAAACTAAGCTAAGTAATTGGTGTCTTTTACATGTGACAAAAGAGCCTATTTATAGATTTCAAGTGGTCGTTGTCCTTAACCCTAAGTTACCTAAAGTTTTCGAGCTTTAAGTTTGATTGTGCAGACCAAAATTCCCCTTACTCATGTTTAGTTCTCAACCAAAGTCGATGTTGCAACACACTAGGGCCTATGTCGTGAGATAGAAGTCATAATACTAATCTTCAGATATCTTCAGGGGTATGTTGTGACACCCTTAGGTTGTGTTGCGATATCGAAGGCAGTCTCGTGATTTTTCCATTCTGCTCCCTTTGTTGCGACATTAAGCATTCTGTGTTGCAACATAGTGACCAATATTGGTTTAGTACACCTTCTAATGATCTCCTGCACACTTGTAAGGGTCATTAGCTCACCCTTAGGCCTCATTTGGCCCTTAAAGTTAATAAAAGACTCAATTTTCATATTTTATTTACTTTAGGAAAACTTGAAAAAAACATCATTAAAACCTAATGAAAATGCTTGCTTTCAAGCTCCTAAAGTGCAGAAATTAGTTTAATCTGCTACACCAAATTACTACAGATCAAATTGCCTCACTCTTAAGTTATTTTTCTCCTCAAGAAACATGAACAAAGGCAAGAAATAAAAGACGTCCCTTGAGCAAATATCACACAAGTATTGACTTTGGAGCATATGAATAGGTATTTCATATTCACGAACAACTTTAGCATGATGAATAATTAACTTACCACTTTTGACCACAAACATCTAAGTTCCATAATACAAAGTATACAAACACTAAGGGTCTCATCTGTAGGGATCTATCAATAAATCATACAAGTAATTTTATTATCCGAGTCGAATACAAATAGTCGTTTATGCGATTGTTTAGTATAATGTCCATTCATGCATAAGGATATTTAGGTCACATAAGACTTCTCGGATAGCAACGTTCTGAGGCTTAGGACAGGTATGAAGTTAAAAAAAAAACAATAAGCATTAAAAGGGTTACAAGCACAAAAATAGCTTGGCACATCGTATTGATCCCTATTATTCCCTCTTAGTGATCCTTACTCGCTCATTGCCTTATTTCTCCTTCTCTCACCTTCATTGTTTCTCTACAGAGGAAATCATAGCATAACATAGTAACTACAATTAGCTTATGACTTTTTGTGCACTAATGAATGAGTGTTTCTTAATCTTGTCACTTTTTCACTTTTCTCTTTTTCAATTCATCTCACTCATGAATTTTTTTTCTTTTCAAGAACTTTTTATACTCGTATTACTTTTCTTTTTGAATTGCACTTTTAGGATAACCTATAGTTTCCATATCACACCAATCTTTCCTATTTCACTCTTATTTTTACAAAATCTGTCATGATGTATCTACTTAACCCTTAATACGTCTAGCCAGACATTTATAGTCGTGCAGTGCAGGGCTAAAGAAAAGGGGTAAATACAAATTAACATTTTTCGATTCGGGTTTTGTAATAAGGTTCATCAAGAAGCATTAACAGGCTCAAAAATTGATACTAAAGATGAATAAATATAAGTCAATTTTTTGGCTCTAGGTATGTTTCAAACAATGCTTTTGGTCATCCCATAACTATCTCAATATGCATGAGTTTAATCAACCAAATAAACATAAATTCAACCATTCATCATTCATACTAGCATGCTCGTTTCCTTATATTTTCTATATCATTTGGTACACTTGATTGCCTAATACCTATATATAGTGTAACATATAGAATTTAGTAGTCTAATAATCAAAAATTTAAAATCACCTATCATCATGCCAAATTTATTTGTAACTACAAGCAACCAATTTACATGCTCCTAACCAATCACTTGTATTTCTACAAGCTCAAGCACACAAAAGATAAGAAAAATCAAAGAAAAATGTAAACATTTAAAACAAAATTTTCTACGTTACTCCCCACACTTTAGTTGATACATTGTCTTCAATGTGTAGCCCATAGAAAGATAAGGAAGGAAGTTACCCGATTAATCGTGGTTGTTCCAACTGCTAATGGTGGGTGCTTCATCCTTTGATCGTGTAACGCTCGAATTGTTTATGTCTCCTTCGTGTTGGGTTCCTACGTAGAAAACTTAAAGAAAATGTAACATAACTACGAATCTACTATTAATCCTACTCCTACAAAGTTAAATTAAAATCATCCAAAAATTAATACATAAGTATTTTAAAAACAAAATTTTAAAAATGTTCAATCGTCCTCCTCAAAATCTATCTCTTCATCTCTTTCCTCATCATCCTCTCTTTCTCTTTGCTTTTATGCGATTTTTCCTCCTGCTCCAAATGGGTTGGCCTAAACATGTCAGGTGTATCATTGGGGACTCGGATGTTGTTTTGCCAAGCAAAATCTTGAAAAACTGGCCCCAACTCTTGAATCCATTGTATCATCCAATCTAGCTTTGAATGACTGCTCTCATTAACGTTTTGTTGAGCTTGTGTTAACCTCTGTGATGAAGTCAGTGGAGTTGTTGCTTCTTGTTGTTGTTTGTTCCAATCTTTTATTTGTTTTGCACGTAGCTCTATGCACTATTGGAATAAGGTGTCATTGATAATGTTGAGAAGGTTTTAGCAGCTACTCAGTGGATGTCGTAGGTATACTTGCCGTTTTTCATAAGGTCGTTACTAATTGAGGAAAGAAAACTCTTACTTTTTGGCCACTAATATATCTTTTCATGTTTTAGTGAATCCATCTACCAATACAAACCTTTTTTTTCTGTAAAATAACATAGAGTAAAACAACTTGAAAAGTATTAATGTTAGAGATTTTTAAAGCAGGGACGAGTCGTGTGCATACAAATTGGATCCACATTTTATCCTCTAGAAATATAATAGACGTTGGGATATTAGTACCAGGGCGATGATTCCATTCGCCCGTACCTTCAGTTAAAATTATTATAACGTTATCCATATCTATGTTTCGAAAATACTCTAAATCAATTTCATCAATAAAACCTTTTTCATAATATGGAGCATTATAAAAGTCACAAATAATTTGAGGGGTTACTTGTACTTTCTTCCCTTGCACAGGTACTATTTCCCACATATGGCCTTCATTGTTTCTAGACTCTTGGTTCCGTAAGGATGCATAAAACTCTTGAATGATAGGGACCATAACATTATCTTTTGAGATCATCCAAAAATGCTCTTACCTATGATATCTAACCAAATGTCATATCTCCTTACAAAGAATCATGGATGGATCAAATCCCTTCTCCTGAATGAATGTTTTTCCTTGAAGTTCACTAAAATATTTTTCAACATTTGAATTCAGAAAACTAGAGGGATTTTGAACCATCGATGGCTCAATTTCCATAGTTCATTTAACTTTTCCAAGAGGCATTACTACAAGATTAGGATTATCAAGAAATTCAATAGAATAGTTAAAAGTATTAAATTAGGAACCCTTAACCTCGTAGAAGTCGTTGAATTCCCATTTTCGTGTGGCGTTTATTATTCCGTGAGTGTTCTCATTCCTTATAGCACCGAGTATGATTGAGGTATAGAGGTTTTAAAGAAATGGAGATTGGGGGTTTAAGGTTTAAAGAGTTTGTTAAAGATTTTGAAAGGAGAAGTTAAGGGGTTTGTGTTTAAGGAGGAAGATAATATATTTTTAGGTTAAAAATAAGAGGTTTAGGTGTTAAAAATTTGATTGAAATGGGTTTTAATACTGCTGGATTGTGCTATAAGGTCGGGTTACCTACAAAAAATTATAGTGATGTCGCGACACAGGGGTTCCGTGTTACAACATCCCTGGCAGTTTACCATTATTGCGAAGTTGGGGTTTGATGTTGCGACATACTTTCAATTTTTGGCTTTCTAAGTATATTGACTTTGGTGTTGCGAAACTTAAAGTCCATGTTGTGACATAGAACGAAATTTCTCGATTTTTTTAAAAGTGCCCTTAGTGTTGCGACACAAGGGTCCTGTGTTGTGACACTGGCTTCGTTTTTACTCAAAATTTCATTTTCTAGAGTGCTACAATTTCTATAAAACACAAGGTTAGTGAAAATTAAAATCTATACTAAATAGTTGGCTAAATATACAATAATTTACAAGAGTTTAGCATCAATTCACAAATGGACGATTCTTTCATTCTATCAGTATTAACCCATTATCCATTGTGCCATTCCACCTTTGCCCACTTGTGCATTTCCTTAAACTTGTTAATTTGTTCTATATGCATAAGAGGGATTATATCCCTTAACTTGGGAGTGTTATAAACAAATAATTCCTTACATTATTCCCCTAACTTCCTTCTACTTTCCTCATTTAGTTGATGACCATATTTAAAGGTTTCAGTATCATCATTAATTTTCATGGTTAATTCATTTTTTTTCTAAATCAATAGTGGACCTAGAGGTGGCTAGAAAGGGTCTACCTAATGACATGGGTATCTCTTGATCTTCTTCAAAATCAAGAACCATAAAATCTGGTGAGATAATGAAGCTGCACACCTTGACCAACACATCTTCCAATACACCTTTCAGATGTGTTGAAGACCTGTCAACCAACTGTAGTGTTATCTAAATGGTTTTGAGATCTCTTAACCTGAGTTTTTCAAAAAAGGATACAGGCATTAAATTAATACTAACTCCTAAGTCACATAAAGCTCTATTAAAATAAATGCTCTCTATCTTTATGGGAATAGTAAAACTTCTTGGGTTTTTCAATTTTTTTGGGAACCTATCTTTAAATGATAACACTAGAAGAGGTACTTAAATTAACTTGTTCTCTTACCTTAATTTTCCTATACTTAGACATAATTTCCTTTAAAACCTTAGCGTACTTAGGAACTTTCTCAATTAACTCAATTAAAGGCAAGTTTACATTTAATGTTTTGAACAAGTTTATGAAACTTACAAACTCATATTCATCCTCTTTTTTATTTTCTTCTAATCTTCAAGGGAACGGGATCTTTGTAATGGTCGCATCATTAATTATTTCTTTTTTTGGCTCCACTGCCGGTGCAATTACCTCATCTGGTTCTGGTTCATCTTTAGCCTCTACGGATTTGTATTGAGGGTCATTAGCATTCTCAAAATTTGCCTCCGGAGTAGGGTTTTCTAGGCTACTCAATAATTTTCCCGATCGAAGCGCTATTGCTTTCACATACTCCTCTCATTCCCTCCGAGAATTATTTTCTATATTACTGAAAATTCTTGTGTCAATTTGACTTTTGTTGTCACCCATCATGCTCATCAATTGGCTCATTTGATCCTCAAGTTTAGTCAATGTTCTGGTTGATTTGGTGCACTCAGACTACACATGTGTTACGTCCATTCCCACTGACTAAATTTCTCCCTCGATTCTATCCAAACATTGACCACATGCAGTATGATCATTTGGGTTGACCCTATCCTGGAGTTTCTGTAAATGAGGAGGTTGATAATTAGTATTTTTGGCTTGATTCAAACTATTACCTACTCCTTGGTTTCCTCCCCTTCTCAAATTCGAGTGATCCCTCCAGCAAGGATTGTAGGTATTTGAATAAGGATTTCCAACCCTATTTCCAATATAGTTCACATCCTCGGTAGGATTGTTGATGTAGTGAAAGAGTAGTTTGTCTTCTCCACATATAGACAGTTTATTAGCAGATTCGATACGGTTAAGTCTATCAACTAACTATTGATACTTGTCATCCTCCTAGATCACTTTTACCGTAGCAGTTTCTAGCCATATGTGAATCATTCAATGGGCCACTGGCAGGAGTTTAATGTCATATTTTTAATTATTTCGTATGCATCCATGTACATCCTTCTCATGACCAGTCTTTTTACTACTCCGTCTAGTCCTGATTTTACATTCGCATCCAACCCATTGTAAAACACCTACAATCGCATCCACTCAAGAAATCCATGGTGCAGGCATTTCTGAATCAACATTTTGAAACGCTCCGAGTCTTCATGAAAAATTTCTCCTTCCATCTGTCTAAAGATAGCAATCACTCTTCTTAGTTGAACCGCTTTACTAACAGTGAAGAAGTTTTGTAAGAACTTTCCAACGAGCTCATCCCTTGTCGTGATAGACTCTATTGCCTATAAGTCTAACCAGAAAAGACGTTATTAATCAAATAAAAAGGGAACAACCGAAGATGAAGAGCGTCGTAAGTGAACCCATTATATTTAAAAGTATTACAAAGTTGGAGAAACCGTTTTAAGTGTTGATTCGGGTCCTTGTCATTGTGCCCCTAAATTGTAGATTATTCTACACAATCTGATTTATTGTCTGCTTGATCTCAAAATTATTAATTATGATAGACAACCTTGTTATGCTTTCCTGAACCATGTTTAAACTTGGTAATGTATAGTATCTTAAGGTTCTCTCGTTACGAGGCATGTGCACATTCGCGGGTAGTTGTGGCACTGCTGGTGGATTTCCTAAAGCATTATCATTAGCACTGCCAAACAGTAAATTCTCTCGTGGTACGTTACTTGCAGCAGGTGGTGGTGGATCTTGCATCTGTTGCTGCTGCTACTGTTGCTATATGTGATTTCTCCGAATTATTCTTTTTGGATCTTTGATTGCTACTATGGGTGTTCCCTTACTACCAGTCATACTAAACCCAGAAAGAGAAAATTAGCAACAATAAAGAAAATAAAATTGTATCTACCACCTAAAAATTTCCTAATTATTCTTTTTAGAGTGAAAAAAATAAAATCAAAGTAGTGATGTTTCCTCCTTAGCAACGGCGCCAACAACTTGACCGCCTCCAAACGTACTAACGTTTGGAGGGTGAATACTACAATAAAAGATATAGCTATATGAAGCAGTATTCGCAAGTATACGTGTCTCGTTGTAATATAGTTACAATGGAGTAGTGAGTACTCCAAGGATCGTACCGAATAAAGGTGAGTGCTAGATCAATTCTAACTTAAACACTGAAAGATCTAATTAGTACTTTAGTTTAGTTATAGTACGATAGTAAAATAAAATAAGTTTTAAGGTTTTTATAATAATAAATAAAATAACGTAAAGAAATAAGATTCAAGATATTAGAGAATAGAATAAATCAAATCTGAGTATTAGTGAGTAGCTCGCTTCGGTAATCCCTATCAACTATCGCTTCGGGTTCCTCTTCAATCAAGAAGTTGCTATCCCAGTAGGATCTTTCGATCTTTCACTCAAATAACGAGTCAGGAAGGACTACTTATCTTCCGACCTCACAATCTAGACCAGCTTAGCGTGAAGGTGTTCACAGATAGGTCATACCAATTTTGGGTTAATTTCCACCTTGATGGCTTCCTAGGGTTGTCAGGCCTAGGATTTAGGTTCTTGCTTTCTCAAATAGCTGATCCATCGAGTAACCCTATAAAGCAGTTAATAGATTATACCCTCACTCACTAATCCTCCGTAGAAAAATTAGTTCCTCATGGTTTTCATAAACAATATAGAATTGATGTAAATAAAAAAAATGATAAATGAATTGAATTGTAGAGTTTAAGAAAACACCAGATTTGTATTAATAATGAAGTGAATCCACAAGTTTGATTGTCTTCACAAATCAAATCTCTCAAAATAAACAAGAAAAAATTTAAAGTAAATCTAAAACCTAAAAGAGAAAAACTAAACTTGAATTTAAAAGAAGAAAACTAAGCTAAGTAATTGATGTCTTTTACATGTGACAAAAGAGCCTATTTATAGATTTCAGGTGGTTGTTGTCCTTAACCCTAAGTTAGTTGATGTTCTCGATTGATGGTTATGAAACTAACTAAAAATTTGACTAAGGCAAGTGCACCTATCGAACAGTAGTATAGTTATGGTAAGACTGGAAATATCGTATCCACAAGGACTAAAAGTACTAGTAATTACTATCTTTTTATTATCTAGCCTAAGAATTAAAGGGATGTTTTTAAACTAAAAATTAACTATCTAATTAACTAAGGATACGACAGAGATGAAAGTTGTAAATACTTTTGGAAAACCGATGGAGAAGACAATACCCAAGGAAGAATCCACCTAGACTTCACTTATTACTTCTGAATTAGACGATTTATTCACTTGGCGTAATCCGCAGAAATCCCTGATTTATGTTAATAAATCTTTCGAGACTAAAAACAACTGACTTTAGGTTGATTAATCAAAATCTATTTCTAATTAAAACCCATATTGTCGCATTAACTAGATCTATGGATTCCCTTATTAGATTTGACTCTAATCCGGCAGATTTATGTCGTCCGATCTCTAGGATTGCATGCAAATCCACTTAATTATGAATGATCTACTCTTAAACAGGGACTTTTGCTCACTGAATAAGCACATCAAAAACCTGAATTAATATCCTGGAATATTAAAGGAAGGATTAAAACTCACAATTAAGAATAAGAACAAGTATTTATCATATAATTCAAATAGTAATAAGATTCATCTTAGGTTTCATCTCCCTTAGGTATTTAGGGAGTTTAGTTCATAATAATGGAAAACATCTCAAAATTGGGAAAACAACAAAACATAAAGAAACCAAAAGAACTTCTAAGGAAATTGAATGGAGATCTTCAGTCTTAAAGTAGATCCTACTTCCGAGCTGATTCCGATGGCTGTCCTTGAGTATTCTCCGCCTTCTACTCTCCGTGTCTTTTTAATCCTCTTTTAGGGTGTTTATATAGGCTTTAGAATGCTTCAAAACCCTCTAAAGTAACCTTTTCTGAATAGAATTAGACTTGGGTCAAACAGGAACACGGCCATGTGCCACTCTCGTATGAAAGTGCTCAGGCCGGGTGCAATTTTGACTTGGTTTAATGTCGACACGGCCATGACACACGGGCGTGTGGCCTGCCCGTGTGCCTTACACGAGCGTGTGGTTTACCCGTGTGGAAGTGCCTAGGTCGTATGGAATACTGAGATAAGCCCATTTTGTTCATTTTTGGCCCATTTCTTGCTCTTTTCACCTTCCTATGCTCACCTAAGTATAAAACATGAATTTAAAGGATTAAGAGCATCAAATTCACTAAATCTTATGATAAATCATCCAAAAATATGTCAAGCATGGGATAAAAATATGTATATATTATGGTTTATCAAATATCCCCACACTTAAGCATTTGCTTGTCCTCAAGCAAAATCCTCAACTCTCAATTAAAATAAATTCTTCTCAACTTATAATTCTCAACAATAATGTATCGATGTAAACCACAAGTAATCATATATTGAGAGTTTAACTAAAAGAACATTAAAGTTTCACACAATCCAAGTTGAGCATTTTAATCATAAAATCATAGGTATCCCCTTTTATCTAAGTAGTTACCTTTAATTCTGAATTGACAAGGGTTGACATCCTTACTAAAGTTTCACTCAAATCACTCAAAGTGTTTAAGGTTCAATAATTAAGCACTCAATAGTCAAACATGAAAAGTTATTACCATAGGCTTGCATGAAAATCATATCTCCACCACTATAAATGAAATGATACACAAATCAAAAGGTTTCAACGGGGTTGTAATGGGGCTTGGTTTAAAGGTGTGGATATAGGCTAAAAATGAGGGTTAGAATCGAGATCAATTTAAATAATTACCACACTAGAAAAACAAAGCTAATTATTGAATTGCAAATAAGTACCCAGAATTAAAACTATCCAAAACTAATGAAGTGAGCTTTTTCTCAAAATAATAACTTTAACTTATCCAAGCTCTTTAGAATAATATGTAATTGAATGAATATAAATATACGGTTTTTTTTAAGAATAAGAATAATAATGGAAAGTACATAATAAGAAATAATTCAGCAACTGGAATGAATGAACATTAGTTAGGTAACTAATCAAATCAAATCTGGATAAAAATGAGACAATGAAAAGGGATAAATTCTTAACGAATCAAAAAGGTGTTAAGTTGTGGGTTAACATTAAGGGAAAAATCAAGAAACAATGGTTAAGGCTCAAAGGGGTTCATTAAGGGTCAATTATGTGGGTAGGCTTTTTATGGGGTAAGTCGGTTAAAACCTAAGTGCATTTATCATCTCAATATATCAAATCAAAGGTGTGGTCTTGACATGCATAATCGAAGCAAGTTCTAGAAATACAAATCAATGTTGACACACTCATAACCAATAAAATCAGTGAGCAAGGAAGATATATGCTCTAAAAGGATCAAAATATCATGAAAATTATGGGTATTTGATGTCAATCTTGTAAATTCAAAATTTTAAGATAATACCTCAATTCAGGGAAACAGCCTAGCAATTTTAATTCTCAAAAGTCAATTCATCATGCTTGATTCTCTAATGCCTTTAAAGTTTAAACAATCAATACACAATTCCCTATGATTAAATTTAAAACTTATTAATAAAAATTATAAATCAATCAGAATTAACTCTAACAATAGTATGAGAAAATTATTTGAGAACGAGATAAAAATTCAGGGATTTTAATAAACATATAAATATCCTCCCCACACTTAAGATGTACATTGTCCTCAATGTACGAAGATAGATAATAATAATAATATAAGCATAATATCAGAAGAGAGAGAGAGAAGCAAAACTGCCCTAAATTTTTGGATGAAATCCTTGGAATAGTGAAAGCTAGAATTGTAGATAAGGCCAATGAAAGGCATGATTCTGAGTTACTAATAAGAAAATAAACACAACTGTAGAAGAGAATTAAGGGAATACTCGATAATCACTATAAAGATAAACATAGTTCAAAATATAAATCATAAGTCTTCAAAAATAAATAAAAGAAAAATAAAATTAAAATAATAATAATAATAATAAAAGAAATGGACTCAAAGGTCCTCATCATCGGATGCCTCATGGGTCGACGTGCCAAAAAAGAGATGTGGAGGTGGTGGCAAATATGTCGAAGAGTGGTATCGATGCTGTCGAACCACTCAAAACACTACTGCTCAAAGCGAGAGAGTCGCTCGGATATATCTGTCAAAGTGGCAACAGTGGGGGGTAACTCTGTGATGGTGGTGGAGGTGGGTCTTCATGAAGGGGAGGGACATCATCAGTAATGTCCTCTGGCTCATCCTGGTCATCAGAGTGAACGAGTCTGTACTGGAGGGTCAAATCCACGGTGTTGCTCTATCATCCGCATGTGGATCATACTAGAAATTCCTTGAGGAGCCATCTGGCCTACTAGTGTGAGTGCCGATGACATCTTTGGAGTGTCGAAGAGGCCGAAGTGTCGAGTGAGACAAGTCACGTAGGGACCAGGACAGATGGGACCCCTCCTATTGCGGTCCGTCTGATGGCGAAAAACAATCGCTATGAAGTATGCCAAATTAAAGATGTGACCAGTCGCCATACTCCAAAGATAGTATGCGTCAGCAGTGCTTACAACTCCTGTGCTCTCTCTCCTGCTAGTCAACGTGTGAGCTAATAAAGCGTGGATGTATAATTGAGCCAGAAAAAAAGATGTTGCTTTCGAGCGACTCGCGTCATAACGGATCTGACTAGCTATGAGATCAGTCCAACAGCACGAAGGGGAGTAATAGATGTGACAGTGGAGTTGAAGAAAGTTATCGGCACCTATAAACTCATCAATGTAGATGCCCAAAGCTGCTCCAAACTCAGGGACGCTCATATGTCACACTAAGCCACCAAGTTGGAAAGTGATAATACCGGGCTCGTCATGGGTATTCATCACATGCTATAGATGGAAAGTAGTGCAAAACTCCAAGGTAAGCTCTGAATAGGTGGGCTCGATAATTGTAAAGAACCGATCCTACGGGGCAGTGATAATGAAAGCATGGACCTTATCAGCTAGTCTGACCTGCTCCAATGCGGCCCAGTCAATACATCGGCCCAAACCTAGCGGTCGTATGCGCAAAAACTGAAACAAGTCGTCCTTTGGGCCTGACAAGAATCGAAGCAGAGGATGATGAGCTTCGGTTGAGGCACTCGAGGAGGTCGTACCAGGACCCTTTTGCTTTTTCGAAGCGGGAATGGTAGTCTTCTTGCCTCGTGTGTTTGTTATAATGAACCTGAAAAAGGAAGAGAGTATACCAATAAATAAGGGAGTACTTAATTAAAAGCTTCGGTATGCCTAGAATAATATACTCTTAAAAAGTATGAAAATCTAAAATTAGAATGACAAGAGGATAGCGAAATAGTTCCCAGTTCAAAACGAATAATAATAAAATAATAGACCCATAACCCATAAGCAAAGAATTGAACATAGTGGTCTGAAATAAATGAAAACAGTGGGATAAACAATATGGTTGTAACTAAACATGAGAATGAAGGCAAATATAATTGTATTGTAACAAATAGAAGAGAATAGCATTATTAAGAAGATGAATAAAATATGTAGAACTAATTAGCATCAATTAAGAACCTCATAATGAATAAGTATAAAATAAAATAATAAATAAGGAATAAAGAAAGTAATTAAAAAATAAATAAATAATAAAATAGTGGAAAATTTAGGAGAGAACAAGAACCCGACGGGGCAGTGGTTGGTCGGACGGAAGGTGCGACGATGGGTGCGGCGGTCAGTGGTCGGAGGGAAAGAAAAAAAGGGGGAGAAAAGAGGAGAAAAGGGAAAGAAGGGAAAAGAATGGAAAGAAAAGAAAAAGGGGGAAGGAAGAAAGGAAGAGAAAAGGGAAGGGAAAAAGAAAATGGGGGTCGGCGGTGGACGACGGTGGCCAGAGTCAGGGGAACAAGGGGGCTGCAGCGGCAGCTGGTTAGGGGGTTTGAAGAAGAAGAAGACAAAGGTAAAAAGTTAGGGTTTGGGGGTTTAAATGGGACACGGTCATGTGAGACCCGTGTTGGGCCACACGGCCGCGTCACTCGACCGTGTGGCTCATGTTTAGCACGTGTTATTTGCAAATATTGAATGCACATTTGTCACACGGCTTGGGACACGCCTGTGTGTCCAAGCCATGTAGTTCACACGATCGTATCGCACGGCCGTGTGCTACGTTGTTCGTTTCTCCCACGTCCGTGTGTTTTGGCCGTATCTCGTACACGACCGTGGGGTTTACCCATGTAACTTTCTAACTTGTTTAAATTCAAAAAATTAAGCTCCAGGTTTCACATGGCCTATGACACGCCCGTGTGTCCAGGCCATGTGGTTCACACGACTGTGTCACATGGCCATGTAGATTTATCGCAGGCCATGTGCACGTCGATTTTTGGGAAATTCCAACCATGTTTCCACACGGCCAAGGACACGCCCATGTGTCCAGGCCGTGTGGGTCACTGTATCTGTATAAAAACACAAAAAATAGATAAAATAAATGGGTTAGTTGTGTTAGTGCTCGGGTTGCCTCCCGAGAAGTGCTTATTTATAGTCTAAGCTTGACTCACCTTATATTTGCAATATCATGGTGGTTTGAGGAGTTGAAACTCCTCATTTCTGTGATCAATTTTATCAGAATTAGGTTTGAGTCGAGTATTATTTACCTTGAAAGTTTCAAGTTCAGTATGTGTTACCTTGACCGTGTCGTGAGGGAAGATATTCAACACCGTGAAGGGAGTTGCTCCGTCTGCATTGGACTTTGAAGTGATAGCTCGAGGGTCTTTTTTATCCATCAGTACCTGATCACCGACCTTGAAGTGATTGGTTTTATCCTTAAGCTTGATATGATGTTGCCTTGGTTTATCGGGTATCATTGGTTTCTCCTTAATTATTGTTCGTCATTCATCTAGTTCATCAATTTGTTATCTTCGTTCCTCAAGAGTTGTTCATGGCTCCATCACTTTATCCCTAGGGATTTCCTGCACAAAAGTCTGAGCCAAAATGTTGTTCTCATGGAGGGAACTCGTAATCACATCTCAACCACTAGATAGTCTGACAAAATCGCGAGCTTGAAATTTAATCGTGTCATCGCCTACACGATGCGTTAGTTCTCCTGTACCAACATCAATAATAGTTCTAACAATTGCTAAAAAGGGTCTACCTAGAATTAAAGATTTGTCATTATCCTCATCCATGTCTAAGACAACAAACTCGACTAAGAATATAAATTTGTCAATTTTAACAAGCACATCTTCAACTATACCCCTAGGAAATCTAATGGTTTTATCAGCTAATTGAATGCTCATCCTAGTTTGTTTGGGTTTCCCTAGTCCTAGCTGCTTAAACATCTTGTAGGGCATGACATTAATACTTGCCCCTAAATCAGCCAGAGCATTGCTAACATTTAAATTCCCAATTAAGCAAGGAATCATAAAACTCCCTAGATCTTTCAACTTGTTGGATAGCTTATTCTGTAGAATGGCTAAGCAAACTGCGTTTAATTCCATATGCGACACATCATTTAACCTTCGTTTATTAGCCAAGAGCTCCTTTAAAAATTTCACTGAGTTGGGCATCTGCGAAAAAGCTTCAATAAACAGTAAGTTAATATGCAATTTTTTAAGTAGTTTAAGAAATTTACCAAATTGTTCGTCTGTGTGGTCTTTCCTTTTTGCGTTAGGATATGGTACACGAGGTTTATATTCTTCGCTTACCGGCTTCTGTGTACCATGATTCATCTCATCCTTACCTTTACTTACCATAAGTTTTTGCCTCGGTTCTGGTTCAGGTTCAACTAACTCTCTTTCATCTCAAACAGTAATCGCATGAAGCTGTTCTCTTAGGTTAGTTTCGGTGTTACTTGGCAAGTTACCTTGTGGTTGTTCAAAAATCAACTTAGCAAGCTGTCCTATTTGAGTTTCGAGCCCTTGAATCGACGCTTGTTGATTCTTAAGTGCTGTTTTGGTATTCTGAAAATGATTTTTTGACACCGAGATGAATTTTATGAGCATCTCTTCAAGGTTCAATTTTTTCTCTTATTGGCAAGGTGGTTGTTGAAAACCTGAAGGATGTTGTGGTCTTTGATTTCCTTGACCACCCCATGAGAAATTGGGATGGTTCCTCCAACATGCATTATAAGTGTTACTATACGAATTATTTTGAGGTCTAGAATTATTACCCATATAGTGGACTTGTTCCTCCTCGGTGCTAGGGTTAAAAGATGGATAGTTTGTGTTATGCACTCCTCCTCCATTTGAATTACACCGCATCACTGGATGTACCTAGGTAGAATCATACAAACCATCAATCTTTTTATTTAAAAGTTCTACCTGGTTAGATGGCATAGTGACTATGTTGAGGTTGAAAACACCAACTGCTTTATTAGGCTTTGTCTGCATGACTTGCCACTGATAGTTATTCAGTGATATCTCCTCAAAAAATTCATAAGCCTCCTCAGGTGTTTTATTATTTAAGGTTCCACGGGCCGCTGCATCGACCATCTGTCTAGTTGAGAGGTTCAAACCATTATGGAAAGTTTGAACTTGTAGCCACAGAGGTAACCCATGGTGAGGGCACCTTCTCAATAAATCTTTGTATCTCTCCCATGCAACATAAAGTGTTTCTAGATCCATTTGTACAAAAGAAGATATATCATTCCTTAATTTAGCCATTTTAGCCGGCGAAAAAATATTTATGTAAAATTTTTTTAGTCATTTGTTCCCAAGTGTCCCAAGTGTTGATTGACCCTCGTAGTAACAAGTTCAAACACTGTTTAGCCTTATTCCTCAATGAAAAGAGAAACAACTGAAGGTGAATGGCATCGTCAAAAATGCCATTGATCTTAAAAGTGTCGCAGAATTTCAGAAAATTTGCTAAATGACTGTTTGGATCCTCGTCTTGCAAACCATCAAATTGAACAAACTGTTGTATCATTTGAATCATGTTAGGTTTCAGTTCAAAATTACTTGCAGCAACAACAGGTCTAACTATACTCGATTCAGTTCTTGTTAAATTGGGCTTAGTATAATCATACATAGTACAAGGAGCAGGATTCTGATTTACCGGAATTGCGGCAACCACAAGGGGTAGCGGATTATTTTGATTTTCAACCATCTCCTCAGTTGTAGTATGGATATCGTCCTCTCGCTCTTCCTCTATATATTGTAGGCTTCGCCTTATTTCTCTTCATTTTTTGCAAGCTGTGCTCTCGATCTCACTATTAAAAAACAAAGGTCCTGACCGGTTCCTTCTAGTCATAAACTAGAGATACCTGCCAGAAGTAAACAAAAGGAAAATTAGTAAGAAAAATTAAACTAAAAACAAAAAGTAAATTGAAATAAAAGTAAAAATGGCTAAAGTAATAAAACTCAAGCGTTCCTAATATTTTAGTCCCCGGCAATGGTGCCAAAAACTTGATGGTCATGAAACTAACTAAAAATTCGACTAAGGCACGCGCACCTATCGAACAGTAGTATAGTTATGGTAAGACCGAAAATATCGTATCCACAAGGACTAAAAGTACTAGTAATTACTATCTTTTTATTATCTAGCCTAAGAATTAAAGGGATGTTCTTAAACTAAAAAGTAACTATCTAATTAACTAAGAATACGACAGAGATGAAAGTTGTAAATACTTTCGAAAAACCGATGGAGAAGACAATACTCAAGGAAGAATCCACCTAGACTTCACTTATTACTTCTGAATTAGACGATTTATTCACTTGACTTAATCCGTAAAAATCCCTAATTTATGTTAATAACTCTTTCGAGACTAAAAACAACTAACTCTAGGTTGATTAATCGAAATCTCTTTCTAATTAAAACCCCTATTGCCACATTAACTCGATCTATGGATTCCCTTATTAGATTTGACTCTAATCCGATAGATTTATGTCGTCCTATCTCTAGGATTGCATGCAACTCCACTTAATTATGAATGATCTACTCTTAAATAGGGACTTTTGCTCCACTGAATAAGCACATCAAAAACCTGAATTAATATCCTGGAATATTAAAGCAAGGATTAAAACTGAAAATTAAGAATAAGAACAAGTATTTACCATATAATTCAAATAGTAATAAGATTCGTCTTAGGTTTCATCTCCCTTAGGTATTTAGGGAGTTTAGTTCATAATAATAGAAAACATCTCAAAATTGGGAAAACAATAAAACATAAAGAAACCCAAAGAACTTCTAAAGAAATTGAATGGAGATCTTTAGTCTTGAAGTAGATCCTGCTTCCGAACTGATTCTGATGGTTGTCCTTGAGTATTCTCTGCCTTCTACTCTCCGTGTCTTTTTAATCCTCTTCTAGGGTGTTTATATAGGCTTTAGAATGCTTCAAAACCCTCTAAAGTAACCTTTTTCGAATAGAATTAGACTTGGGTCAAATAGGGACACGGCCGTGTGCCATTCTCGTGTGAAAGTGCTCAGACCGTGTGCAATTCTGACTTGATTTAATATCAACATAGCCATGACACACGGGCAAATGGCCTACCCGTGTGCCTCACACGGGCGTGTGGTTTACCCGTGTGGAAGTGCCTAGGTCGTATGGAATACTGAAATAAGCCCATTTTGTCCCTTTTTGGCCCATTTCTTGCTCTTTTCACCTTCCTATGCTCACCTAAGTATAAAACATGAATTTAAAGGATTAGGAGCATCAAATTCATTAAATCTTATGATAAATCATCAAAAAATATGTTGAGCATGGGATAAAAATATGTATATATTATGGTTTATCACCGACCTTTAAGTTTGATTATACAGACCAAAACACTCACTTACTCGTGTTTAATTTTCGTCTAGAGTCAATGTCGTGACACACCAGAACCTATGTCATGACATAGAAGTCAGAGTACTCCTCTTGGGATATCTTTAGGGGCATGTCGCGGCACCCTTAGGCTGTGTCGTGACATCGAAGGCAGTTTCATGATTTCTCCACTCTGCTCCCTATGGTGCATCATTGAGCATTCCATGTTGTGACATAATGACCAGAATCAGTTTAGTACTCCTTCTAATGGTCTCCCGCACACTTACAAAGGTCATTAGTTCACCCTTAGGCCTTATTCGGCCCCTAAGGTCAGTAAAAGACTCAATTTGCATATTTTATTAACTTTAGGAAAACTTGCAAAAACATAATTAAAACCTAATGAAAATGATTTCTTTTAAGCTCCTAAAGTGAAGAAATTAGTTTAATTTTCTATGCCGAATTATGGGAGATTAGATACGTGGGAAATAATGCTCACACAAACTAATTGTCGGGATATTAACTATTACATGATGCCTCTCACACAAGCTGACTAGAATCTACAAAAAATTTTAAATTCCAGCCATTGATATGATATCCACCACTGGTACATAGTACCTAGAAATATATCATTAACACAGAGTGCTTGGAAACTATAACACCGGCACCTAGTGCTTGGAACACACTAATGACATGTTATTTGTATCCTAGCTATTCATTGAATTCACACCGACCTTAACTTCTATACCTTTATCTTTTCATGATTATAACCATATATCATGTTCAACTTGATTACAAACATTCCATAGAATAACATGTTTCATGTGAAATAAGTACCATCACCATGCTTTCCTACTCAGGCTTTTGTTTCCATATTCAAGCTACCTCAATTAACTATGGTCATTATTTACACTTACATAAATACCTATATGATTAGAATCAAAAACATAAATAAGTATAACAAATCTAATACAAACTTACCTAAATGTAGTAGCTACCAACATCTCGACGAGGACTACTCGACAACTTTTCCTTTCTCGCGATTATTAACCGATTAAACCGTTTCTTCATCTTATATAATAATTTAGCTCAATTAACCAATTCAAATACCTTTAAATATTTAAATTCATGTATTTGACCCTTTATCAACATTTTACACTTTTATCTTAAACTTTTACCTTTTATTCAATTTAGTCCCTAAACTCGAAACTTACACAATTATCACAATTAAACCCAAAATCATGCTACCAAATTTTCAGTGATTCATCTAAAGCCCATAATTATATAAGTTTCACAAGAATTTCATGCTAAATTTATTATTTTATCAATTTAGTCTCTAGACTTAAAACTAACAAAAATCACTTTACAAAATAGTCCTATTTAACAACCAAACTTATAAATATTACATTCAAATTCATAAAAACTTACAAAACATCAATGAAAAATTTCAAAACCTTTTACAATTTTACAAATTAGTCCCTAGATTAACTAGATTAAGCTATAACGATTTCAAAAACATAAAAATTTCTAAAAACGGGATTGAAATCAACTTACATGCAAAGAGTTTTGTTCGCCAAACTTAATGAAGCTTAACAATGGTGTTTTTCAAGGTTGGTTTCAACAATGAAACACCAAACGAAAAATATGATAAGTTTATTTCATATTTTTACTTTTATTATTATTATTTTAAATTTTATAATATATAAAATACAACCAAAATGTCCACTAACTATACCATATTTAATTATGGTCTAATTAGAACATAAAATCTCCCACTTTTACTATTTCAGTCATTTAATTAATAAAAATCAATACCGATTAACTTTTACAACTTTTATAATTTAGTCATTTTTCTTTAATTAATTATCAAATCACCAAAATTTTCAAACCAAATTTCAATTACCTATATAAAAACTCCGTAAATATTTAATAATAATAATATTTACGGGCTTAGTTTACAGATATTGTCGAAACCTCCTTTTTTAAAAATGCGAAGGGTATTTTGAAAACAGGAGTCGCCACAAACCTTTTAAAGTGTGATTGGATCACATTATAAAACATTTTGGTCTACGAATTTATGAGAAAACGGGCTCGGGAGTCGGTTACGTACGAGTAAGGGTTAGCACCCTCGCAACACCCAAAATTGGTACCAAATTGAATAATTTTGTCTTAACATCAAAAAAAAACTTGAAAGAATTTAGAAATAATATCTCTTTTAAAACCGTAATAATTGAGTTGAAAATCAAAATTCTTTCGCTCCAAAAGAATGCGAACATCACATCCAGCATGATTGGACACGATATTCTTAAACTTTCGTAACTAAAAATCACCTCGTAATTTGCAAAATCTATTTAAAAGGATACTTTAGATATTTAGACAAACGAGAAATCGCAACCCAGCATGTTAGGGCACTATTTCCCGAATTCCTAAATACAAAAGACATTGCCTTGTTTTTAAGATTCCTTTGGATTAAATGAAATATAAAATTTAAAAAAAAAAACAATGATGCATTTATCTTATTACAAAAGATCAATATTAGATTAGTTAAACTACATTTTCTAACATTTCATGCAAATGTAATGTAGTAAATGGTAAATACAACTTAAATCACACAATATACTTTAATATTTCATGTATATATAATCATAAATAACATGAAGATACACATTATCATTTCATGCAAAAATACAAAAAGGCAAAATAATGAATATATCAATACAAATTAAACATATATAATAATATTTCATGCGAATATAGTATAGAAAATGTTAAATAATGACATAAATCAAGTAATATACATTAGCATTTCATGCAAGTATAATCACAAAAAAAACAATGAGCATAATATAAATTATATAACACATACATAATAGTATCTCATGCAAATATAACTTGAGGTAACATAAATAATCAATTTTTATGCAAATATGATAAACAAATAATATGTAAAAATAACAAATAATTTATGAAATAAAAATTAACCTACTAAACAATAATAAAAAGAATAAACAAATTATGAACATATATAAAATATAAGTCAAAGAAATAAAACATAGATGAAGTATAAAAATGTTTAAAATAATAAATGAGAAATTTTTATATATGAAACACATTATATGATATGATGACTTAATGTATTTACAATAATAATATATTAAATAAGAACAAGATTTTTAGCAAGTTTAAAAACGTTAAATATTAAACACTATATATATTATAAATATGCATATATTTTTTAATAATAATAATTTTAAAAGTTTCTTAAAATATACATAATTTATAATAAGAAAATATATAAAAAATATAAGGAATAATATGCAATAGGATATATAACGTATAATAGATTTTATAAAGAAAATATATAATAATATAAATAATATGACATATATATTATTTAATAATAATTTTTTAAAAATTAAAAAAAGAATTTACGCAATTAATAAATAATAAAATAATATATAATTTATAATAAAATAAAAATGTAAGGAATATTGTACGTAGTAAAATATATAATATAATAAAATTTATAAATAAAATGTATAATAATATAAATAATATAATGAATAATTATATAAATAAATAAAATAAGATATATACTATTTTTATATATAACTAATATTTACAAAAATAAATAATATACATAGTATTTAAAATAAATTAAATATAAAAAAGGATTAAAATCGAATTTTAATTAAAAATCTTGGGTTAATTACAAATAAATAAAAATTTGGGGTTTAATTGAAACGTGCATTAGAAATGAGAGGCTCACTGGGAAATTATCCCTAATCCCCAAAACGACATCGTTCTCGGCATAGGTTTTACAATGGCTATTAAGACCAAATTACAAAAAATGTAAAAGTTTAGGGCCAGATTGAAATAAAAATAAAATGAATTTTAGAAAACATAAAAATGCAGAAGGATCGATTGGGCAATTAGCCCTTTAAACAAAATGCACGGATCCTACCCGAATCTCGGGTCAACGCGCGGATCCTCACTTTGGAACGACGCTGTTTTGGTTATTAAACAACCATTCTAAAACGACGTCGTATGGGCTATCAATAAATACAAAAAAACGTTTGAAAATTCATTTGGTTCCATGTTTAAAAAAACAAAGAAAATTCTCTGAAAAGGAGAATAGGAGAGCCTTTCCAGGTTTCTCCGACCTCTGTCAGACCAGACTCCGGTCACCGGGTTCATACGTCCACTGCTACACGCGCCACTGTACACGACGGTTTGGAAGGTTCAAAACCTTCACTTTTCTTGGCGAATCGCAGGTAACCCCTTTTCCCATTTTAAAATACCAATTTTTCACCAAAATAACTCGCATACATGTTGAACCATAGATAACAGAATATGAAACTTAAGTCACCTTTTAAAGAAACTGCTTGAATTTCTCTGAATATCTGTATATATGTTCTCTTTTGTATAAATTTTTCGTATGTATAAAAAAAAGCCCCCTTTTTACAGTGAAATCATTTGGCTTTTATAGCCTCTATTTACAGGTTTGTATATTCTCTACTCGATTCTTGCCATATTTGCATTCATCTTTGCTGTTCCTCTTTCCTTTTTTTTTTGCAGGTACCATCAAGGATCTTACGGCGAGGAGTGGGCTGGCGTTGATCTGTGCGCCGATCACGGTGCGACACGGAGCCTGGAATCGCGGCACTGATGGAGGTGACGATGAAGGTCACTAGAACGGCGCAAAAAAAATGTGACGATTGGCGTGCCTACGGCGCAAATTCTGGAACCTTCCTCTAGCGTTTGCGGCGCCTAGGGTTTCAGAAACCCTAGGTTTTCCATCCTCTGTTTGTAATTTGGGCCTCCTTGGGCCGTGCCCATTTGTGGGTTGGGTGTAACCGGGCATAGGGTTCTTAAGCTACATGGGTCTTGAGTCATCAGGCCTTTAGGCCCATTTGTAAACTGGACATTACAACATGGACATTTATTTATTTAATTTACAAATTTTGTTTATTTCATTGCATGGGCCCGGGCAAATTTGGGCTGTTACAGATATGAGGTCCCAACACCTCATTTTCCAAAACTTCTTAACTTTAAGGTCAAACCACTTGAGTTTAGCTAACTGTCCAATTAACAAAGCTTACCACTTGATAATTTTAATAAAACATTATAATTAACTCGTAAATATTAATAAATACTATTTACAGACTCACTCGTTGGAATTGTGGTCCCGAAACCATTTTTTCCAACACCGTACAAGAACGAGTTGTTACACCACAAGTTCATCGATAAATATTTGTGAAAAATCTTTTTACTTTTCAATGGAAATAACCACGTAATCAAATTTTTGTGTCAATGACCGTAAAATCTTTTCCATTACTCTAATGTCATCGAAAGTTTCACCATTTCATTTCATTTACCACTGCTTTTACTCGAGTGACATAATCATCAATTCTTTCTAGAATTTTCATTTTTAACATCTTAAATTTGACTATGAGTGTTTGTAATTGTGTCATTTTAGCCTTTTCGGCTCCTTGAAGGGATTTTTGCAAAATTCCTCAAGCTTCCTTTGATGTTTTCGCATCTGAATTTTTTTTTCAAAGGTTAATCCATCAACTCATTGAAAAATAAAGAACAACGCCATCTTATCCTTTTTAGGAGCTTCATTCAATGCTTTTTTCTCTTCGTTTGTCAAAACCACTTCGAAAACTACATTTTTAGGCTCAACTTATCCTTCTTTGATAATATCCCAACAATTTTGAGAGTCCAAGAAAGCCTTAATTCGGATGCTCCAATTACCATAATTTGTCTTTGTTAATTTTGTGATATGCTGCTGAATCATGTTTACTATTGTGATGTTGACACGAACCAAGATCTAATACCATGTGTTGGAAGTGTAGTGAGTTATAAACCAAAATAATTTCATTATATACAAATATTGCACAATACAAATGCAAATAATTTTTCTCTCTCAATAGTAATTGTTGCTAGTTTTCTATCACACACATGCCTATTATTTTTTTCTCTCAACACTCACACACATGCCTACACTAATATATGAAACACATATATATATAAGCATAGCTAACCGCCTAAGAAACCTCTAGTATTCATTTTCGCTTTAATACAATCTTATCTTTTACTCTTCCTAAAGTTTCAGTCATGCATGTATTTTTCATGCTTATCTATTTGCTTAATCTTCAAGTCATTATTTATTATCATCATATCAATCTTAAAGATAATTCTCATGTTGCCATTTGCATGCTAGTTTCTTGAATCTTCAAGAACTTTATAGATTAATCTTACCAACTCATCATCTCCATGTTTAGCCAACTTTGCCTTGATATTTTAGACTTGTTAAAGTCAGTCCAAATCTAACACCGATGGAGAAACGATGGAATAAAAAAACATTGTAACAACCAAAACCCGTTCTTCGAGTCCGAGTTCAAGATGATACAAATCATGAATAAATGACTAACATTATTTAAAATTTGTTTCTAGCCATTTAACTAAACACAATAATCTATACTAACACATACATTTCTTAAAATTTCTGTTTACAAACTTGTTTACAAATTTGACTATAACACTCAAGAAAATTAAAATTTTGGAAAAAAACTTTGGGTTTTGGAAAATGGTTTTGGAAAAAATTAGATTTGAAAATGGCTTTCTTGCACAACGGAAAATTAAAATTTTGAAAATTGACTCGATTTGCGATATTTATAGTATAAACCTTAATCAAATTTGTACTTGTGTTTTTGACTTAGCAAACTTTTTTGTTCCCGACTTTCAACCAAACGATCTTCTTCACCCTTCTCGCACCACGAACTGCTTCGAGTGTGGGTTCGAACCAATTGAATTGAAAAACATAACTAGAAAAAGTTTTTTCGCCTTTTGGGGTGAAAACAAAAATTCTCTCTTCTTAATAGAAACCGGAAAAATTGTTATTTCAAAAAAATATATGTAATAGTTAAGAATAAATTCTCTCTATTTTTCTACAGAATAACAATCTCTCAAGGTTGTGTTAATAGCTCTACAGGTTCCATCTATTTATAGGAAGAGAACGTAGAACCCTTATTAAGTTGTAGTGGGTTATTTCAAATAGAAAAACATCCTACTTAGACTAGGACTGTAACACCTCTAACCCGTATCCGTCATCAAAACAGGGTTTCGGAGCATTACTAGAATTTACGAATCACCTAAAAAAATTTTAATTAAATACTTACCGAATCAATGCATCATATAAATAAATAAATATATTACCATTCAATCAATGGTTTGGCACTTGCCTAATCATCAACAACAACACATGTTAGTGTACTTACACATATTTCATATAAATTCTTATTTTCTCAATATGTCATATTTGAATTTAATACTCGTCTTAACTTACATATTTTCCTTATATTAACATATAAAAGATAATCTCATATGTACATGTCATGATACATATCATTCTCTTACTGTTTCTTTAATAACATATATCATTTATTTCATTATATCAACATTTCATGCACCATAATTTCCATATATCTCATGTATATTTATTTCGATAACAGTTCATATTAAAATTAACATAAATTAAATTCCATGTACCTATACTTATTTCATTTATCTATCTTTTTAATTATTTCATTCATCTATTTTGTACATATATTTCCATATGACCAATTCTTGTAAACATTTCATAGAATCATTTCATATAACCATTCATCATCTGATACATATTACCTGAATATCAATTGTTCAACTAATGTCATAGCATCTCCCATCTACGGTCTTATTTATCTTCGACATGATGCCATAGTGTCTTTCAACCATAGTCTTACTCATTTTCTGTCAGGTTGCCATGGTATCTTTCAACCATGGTCTTGTTCATTTCATGTTACATTGCCATGGTATCTTTCAACCATGGTCTTATTCATTCCCGTCACGTTGCCATGGTATCTTTCAACCATGGTCTTATTCTTTTCATGTCACGTTGCCATGGTATATTTCAACCATGGTCTTATTCTTTTCATGTCACGTTGCCATGGTATCTTTCAACCATGGTCTTACATATTTCATATCATGTTGCCATGGTATCTTTCAACCATGGTCTTACACGCTTCATATCGTAAAAACACACTCCGCTGAACCTCATCCTTACAAATGGGATTACCAACCCAAAGCTAAATCCCCACAACGACAAATACTCTAATGAGCTTGGATCCAATTACAGTCCAGGCTAAATTCAGACCCTAATTCGGATTACTCATCCGGGCTAAATCCATTTTCCACATATTCTTCGGGAGGGCTATATCAGGATAGGATCACCCGTCCGGGCTAGATCCTTTTTATCGTCAATTCCTTTTCAGAAATCTATCGAATTTTCCTTTCATTCAACAGGGATTTCTTCCCATTTTTATCAAATATGTCAGTGTTTCATAAATTTTCATATAATGAACATTCAAATCATATTCATATCAAAAACATACATTTCAAGCATTTAAGAATATAATTCAAATTATACAAACTTACCTCATTGCTTGTTTGTGTTTATAATTTTATTAATTCGATATCTTTTCTTTTCCACGATCAAATCTCTTATTTGAGTCGTCCGGATCTTTATAAATAAATTTGATCATCATTTTCATTCATTTCATATTCTAATGTATTTAATTAATGCTCTAGGCAAAATTACCATTTTGCCCCTAAACTTTTATTTAATGACGATTTCATTCTTAGGGTCAGGAAAATAAAATTCTTGCAATTTAATCCTTATTTCCAGCTATTATTCTCATACATATTGATAACAGCCCATGAATTCTATAAAATATCAAAATTTTTCATAATTTCAACACTTTTCAATTTAATCCCTAAAAACATGTTTTTCCCCAATCTTGAACTAAATTAATAATTTCATTCAATTTTGTAATTTAAATAGTAAAATAGTTCATTTCATGCAATTTGGTCATTTCTGACATTTTTACAAAATTACCCATAAAGTTTTACTTTTATTCAATTTAGTCCCTGAGCCTAAAACATGCAAATTAGCCATGTTAGATGAATAGTCATACATATTTTCCTTCTCCTCCTCTCCATTCCACATCCTTAATGTATATAACACACTTGTAAGTAATATTATCTATAATTTTTATTATTTACTTTTATGAATATTCAAGCTGTCCATCTGTACCATAGTCAATAAATTATTTATATCTGGAGCTATAGAACTCCAAATTAAGATCCGCTAATTTTACCTGAAACTAGACTCATATATATTCTTACCATAAAATTTTCAGAATTTTTGGTTTATCCAATAAGTACAGTTTATTCTTTAAATTTACCCCTGTTCTGCTGTCTGACAGTCCTGACCCTTCTTCACTAAAAATTACTTATCTCCTCGTACAGAATTCAAATGATGTTCCCATTTATTTATCTTGAAAATAGACTCACTCAAGATTCTAAACATCTAAATTTAAGTCCATAATTATTTTTATCCAATTTTTGATGATTTTAAAAAGTCAGAACAGGGGAACCCGAAATCATTCTGACCTTATCTCACAAAATTGATTATATCTCATGATTTACAATTCCATTGCTTACATAATTTATTCTATAAAAAACTAGACTCAATAAGCTTTAATTTAATATTTTATTAATCCTATAATTAGATTTATAAAATTTTTGATGATTTTTCAAAGTTAGACTACTGCTGCTATCCAAAACTGTTTTGGTACAAGATATTAATTACCATGTTATAACACCCTTATTTTGTTTTTCTACACCATTTCTCATCACTTTCTCTTATTTTCTCTTCACTAACATATCAAGAACATAGGACCTTATGAAAGAAAACTCTACTATAACATTATTTCCATGCTTTGTCAATAATAACAAACTTAAAAACATATTGAAATCTTGATATACTTACCTTGTTCTATTGATACTAATCTTTAACTTGATTTTCTCTCTCCTCCAGCTTCTATTCTTGAATCCAACTTGATATTCTAACTCCCCATGGTCTCCTTAACATTTTTCTCTCTTAGTAGCTATGGAAATTCTTTTGATTTCTAGGTGAAAATGGTGAATTTTTCGTGGAAGGACCAAATTGTAAAGAAAAGAAAATTTCTTTCTTTTCCTTCTCTTCTAACGTTGGTTACATGCATGGAAAGATGATAAAAATTCTTCATCTTTCCTTCTTTTTATACTAAATAATTAATAATAAAATAATAATAAAATAATAAAATATCTTATTAAAATAATATATATCTAATTAAATAATCATAAAATATCATCAACATCATCATTACTTTCTAGATTTCTCTCTTCCAATTGACCATTTTGCCCTTTATTATCTTTTAAAATTCCATCCTTGAGTCATCATTTAATTTAAAATAAAATGCAATTTAATCCCTCATAGTTCTTCACCTATTCAATTTGGTCCTAATCCATCCATTTTCCTTAGTTTCTAGATCATTCCATTCTTAAAATATTTACACTATTGGTCCTTCAAATTTTTCATATTTACACTTTAACCCCTCAAATTTTGAGTATTTATTCTTGTGCAACAAAACTTTTCTCACTTTTACAATTTAGTCCTTTCTTGAATTAATATATCATAATATACTTCTCAATATTGACATAACTCAAAATTCCCCTTTTTGTCACTTTATTTCCTTATTTTACTATATCAAGGATAATATCTTACTGTAAAAATTTTCAGGGTATTACAAGGACTAGGTTGGACGACACACCCGAGTATTCCTACTAGGGCTATCGTCCCTTTTATGTCCATGAGGGGTTTTTAAGGCTCTCTCACATCGGGTCCACTTACGAGTACTTCCTGGGCTTTTTTGATCTAGTATTCTGTAATGTGATCCAACCTAATTCAATTTTTCTATTTCGCAAAATAAATTCATTTATATATAAAAAAATTTCTCATCCCAATTTTACCCTTAGAAAAATTTTGACGATTTTACCCTTGGTAAAATTTTGATGATTTTGCCCCTGGTAAAATTTCAAGCAAATATGTTCAATATTTCACAAGTCAACATGTTCACTATGACCGAATGGTTTATTTTCATTTTTAGGCTTCAAAACAATCCAAAAACATAAATTCATCATCCTATCATTTTTTAAGTAATCCATTTAGGATTGCAAATGGATCATTTACATTTCCATTTTCATTTTCATTTCCATTTCCATTTCCATTTTTGGAAACCTGTATTCATTTCCAAAATTTTTCTATTTCTCCATTTCAGATAAAACCATAATTATTCCTGAGTGTTTCCCATTTCTCTTTTCTTATTCATTTAGTTCAAACATGCAATTCATTTCTGGTTTCAATGAGCTAGCGGAGGGACCGATTGGAAATATGTAGTTGAGGCTCAAATGATTTATAATTGTGTTTTGCCTTTTCGCCTATCAATTATAAACTTATTTAGTCAATAAGTCATTTCACTATAGTATCGGGACTAAGTTTTCCCGAACGACATACCATTACGAAAGCAGCTACTTAGTGCTCATCCAATGACCTTGTCATAAGTGTGTTATCCTCATACAATATCCTTGATCTATTTGGGATAATATTTGTTCTCCCAATATGATCTTATTTTAACTCATGGTAACCATTACATCTTCTTTCATGAAAAGTCAATCACTATCAAATAGCGATAGTGATCAAGTCATCCATCACAAACACGAATGACTCGTGGCCATGTTTACTTTTCACCAACCATGTAATGCCTATGAGAGAATATCATTTACCTATGTCTCGAGCTATTAATTCCACTATTGTGAATAACACTACATACTACAGAAGTTATACACCCAACGCACCCATGTTCGGTTCCTCATCTATTTGAACTTAGGCTTTTACTCATATCAAAGTGCACGAGTCACGTATACATAGTCTACCATCCACTTAGGATTTAGATATGTCACACTATAAATATAACAAGTGAATAAATCCATAAACAGATTTAAGATCTATGCTTTTATCTTCTGAGATTCATCTGTTCCGATGCCTAAGACAAGGCATATCCCCAATTAGACTTGATAGATGACATATTAGTCTTTCAATCGATTTGCTCATTTCCGATTAGACTAAGAACATGCTTTAGTTCATCTACTAATCAAGCTGTCTTTTCGTACTACGATCTGACCATGTAATATCGCTTAGTATAAGTTTAAACAATTGACAATCAATGAGCAATATTTGCTTCTATTTTTCTTTGCGTGAAAAAAACCATTTGAGGACAATAATACAAAGTATATTAATTTAATTCATGAATAATTTTATTAATCAATCTGTTCAAAAAAATTACAAGGGTACTTAGACAAAAATACTACACTTAGGGTACCAAATCCAAAATTGGGAGCATCCTTCTATATGCATGTTATGATTCCCCTCCCCCTTCCTTTCACATAGGCAAATTCTGGCACAGCCCTTTGCTCGGTTTCCTATGATAACCTTATCCCACAATTAAGCAAACCATTTATATGCTCAATTAGACTTAGTGAGATTCTATATAATGGCCATATATTAAAAATTCAAAGCTAAAGGATTGAGGATCTAAAAAAAATTTTCCACTCCTAGTCATCCTTTTCATTTGACAGATTGTGTTAAGGAAACCTTTGCCTTCCCTTTTTTTTTCCTGCAACCTACAGCTAGCTACCCTCTACTTCTTCTGTAGTATACGCCAAATTTCTTCAAAACAGAGGTTCTCTAGAAGTACACACCTGAATGCACCTCAACCAACATTTTTTCATTCCTAACCTTGAATGGGAAACCCAATGTCGGTCACTGATTGCTTGACCTTTCTTTCCTTGAGTTTCAATTTCTTATTCTCCCTATATTCCTAGTGGTATGTTTGCCATTGGATAGTCATTGACGAACTTCTTCCTTTTTTTTTCCTGGATGACTTATCCCTATACAGCCTTGACTGACATAACTACCATCAATTTACATTTATGTCTGTGGACCTTAGTATTCTTTTCATTTGGCAAACCTTGCCAACCTTCACGACCAAGCCAAGAACATACACCATATAAACTTTCGAGTTTACCTTACCGGTTTAGTCTTTATGATACCATAATCGAGTTATGGTCTTTCACATTTCCCTCCCAAGCTAACTGTCCTGATGGATGTCACCCCGCCTTTTGTCCTGGCAACTTGCCTTGTACTTACTATCCAGATGGACTATACCGTGTTTAGTGTCCCATCGGGCTATCCCATGTTTAGTGTCCTAATAGACTATCTATGATGTCGTAATGTCTTTCAACTAAGGTCTTACACAATATAATACGTGTTTACCATCTTGGTGAACTATCTATGATGTTATAACGTCTCTCAGCTAGGGTCTTACCCAATATAACCCCGTGTTTACCATCCTGGTGAACCAACGAAGGATGTCATTACGTCTTTCAACTATGGTCTTAGTCCTATTTAGCCATTCTGGCATGCTTTCATATGATGCCATAACGTCTTTCAGCTATGTTCTTATGGAAACACAAAAATTTATATATTTTTTCATACCCATTTTTACTTAAATTTGTGCAAATCCGGTTAAATTCTTGTCAAAAAATAATTAAATATTATAAAATAATTAAACTGTGTTAAAAATATGAACATGGTGAATTTTAGTTAATTTTATACTTAATTTTGATTAGTTTTGACTATTTCCGACAGATTCACACAAAGGGTGAAAATTGGCTCGGTTGACACTGCTGAAAGCACAAAACCGAAAAGCAATTTGAAGTATCGAGGCACATTAATTTCCAGCCTAAGACGGTCTAGAAATGTGTATTAATTCATAATTTAATTAATTTTAATTTATTCCCTATTTAATTTGGGTTAAATAAGTTATTTTTAATTAATTATGGAGAAAGGGTCCAGTTGAATAGCACTGGTCGAACCAAATTGAGTGAACCGAACTAGCCACTAATTGGGCAGCCTAGAACCGTCCATATGCTGACCCAAATCAGCATTTTAGCTGATTAAATATGCTTGCAAAAAGGCCCTTGAAAGACTTCCAAATTGCATTCAAACCCCACCTTTAATTATGGCTTTGTAGATTTGCCCCAGACTATTTTTAGCAAAGTTTAAAGTCTCAACTTTTGCCAAGTAGATGGCCGGCCATAAGGGGGCTCTTTGGCTTCTGGAATTTGCTATTTTTAGCAGCCACAATTAGCTATAAAAGCGACCCCTTGCTGATCATTCAAACCATCCCATTTTCCTTTTTGTTCAAGTGTCGATTTCTTATCTTGGGAAAGAGGCTCTCATCAGCCATTTTGGAGCAGCAATTAGGTGTTCATAAGCCATATTGATAGCCGAGGGCAACGAAGAACGAAGAACGGAGCAACTAGTCAAGCCACGGAGAAACACCAGATTTGCTTCTTGTTCCCTATCTCTTTAAGTTTTGTTGCTGTTTTGACGAACATGTTTATGAATATTTATGCTATTGAAATGGTTATTTTAATCAATTTAGCTTAAGTTAAGTTTGTGTTGGGATTGATTATATTATGCCTGCTTGAATTGTTAAAATGATGTTTATGCTGTTATAGGCCTTGGTAAATTGCTTGGTTAAGTAAAATCATGCCTAAGTTACTCTTACAATATAATTGTTAAATAACTAATGAATTAATTATTAAATCGTATTGAAATTATACTTAATAGACACAATGCTTAATCAGTGCATGTTTATTCTTCTAAGATAGCTGAAGTTTAAATTAGCATTGTATTTGGCGATACATATGCCTTGCATAACTTGCAAGATTTTTGTGATTAAACTGTTTCAAGGTAGAAATACCCTGTTACCTCAATCTTTTATATGCTTATGAAGATTGATTAACTGCTTGGATTGACATTGAAAAAAATGTTCAAGAGGTTGATTAATTTAATAAGTATGTATGAGTAGTAGTTAGCAAATTACCGAGTTGTCGTGAATTTATTCGTAGCAATATAAACATCAGTTTAATAATTCTATGTTAAAGACTTGTAATTAATCCAACATAAGTATGTTATCTTGATTAAATCTTATTTGAAATCGTGCATTAGAACTCTTTTATTTTAATTATTTACTTAGTTTTTTTAAATAGTTTTTTACCATCTTTTAAAACCAAATTATTTTTACCTCACTAAAGTGTTTTGCAATTAATTTCATAAATAATTCTTTTTACAGTCCTTATGGGTACGATAACTTGACATTTACTTGTCACTTTATTACTTGTTGCGATTGTGTACACTTGCACATTTTCGTCGTTCCATCTTACTCATTTCATCATGATGCCATAGCATCTTTCAGTTACGCTCTTACTTATTTTAGGCATATAACCTTTGGTCAGTCCCATGCCCCAGCTATGATCTTTACTCTTCCTATTTCATTTCATTCATTCCTTTGTTTCACCATCTTATGTAACACCCCCTACCCGTATCCGTCGCCGGAATAGAATATGAGGCATTACCGAGAAGCACGAAACACTTACAGATAATTTAAATATATTTTCATAACAATTTGTTTCGATTTCATACTATTTCATATTTAAGCTTTATTCACCAAAGTATTTGAAATATCATCTTTATGCAAATAGCACACATGAGGTACATAATTCCATAATTATGAATGAACACATTTATCAAACATATTCCATGTTTTTATATATATCATAGTTTTATATTTCCATGTATCAATTACCATCACTTCCTCGTATTTCAGACAAATACGTGTAACAATTCATAAATATTCAATTCATTAACTCTTCCTACCAATCACGATTTAAATTGCCAAATCACTTATTGAGCCCAATTTTAATGTTCACTAAAATCTATCATATAAATTTAGATGTACGTATTCATCAATAAATTCCATGTACAGATATCATCATCTCATACTTCTACATACATTTACTTTCCACATTTATGAATTCAAATAGCATATACAAGACATACCAATGTATTTCAAGTAAATTTTTATGATATTTCATTTCGAACTCATATTATTTCATACTAGAAGTTTTCTCATTAACTCATTTGGAATACCAATTCATACAGATAATACACTCAAGGCATAGAAATATATAATAAAAAATGAACTCATTCATCAACCAAGTTTTATGCTCATGTCTCATCAACTCGTATTTCCTTATGTCACATAATTCCATGTAATACTTACCAAACTTCTTCAAATTAGTGAACATCTTACGGAATTGGTCTGCACCGGTATGCACTGAATTTCACTGATAATCACTGATGCCATAGCATAGCTATGGTCTTTTCACTAGAATGCCATAGCCCAGCTATGGTCTTACATCTTATACACATATCACACCGATGTCATATCCCAGATATGGTCTTACACAAAAAACACTTGTCACTTGTAGCCGAAGCTACCACTATTCACTGATCAGGTAGCCGGAGCTACCATTTTTCACTGACCAAGCAGTCGATGATCAGGTAGCTAAAGCTACCACTTTTCACTGATCAGCTAGCCGAAGCTACCACTTTTTACTTATCATTTGTTCTTGATCAAATAAGTGTAGCCGAAGCTATCACTTATCACTTTCACTTGTTCTTGATCAGATAAGTGTAGCCGAAGCTATCATTTATCACTTTCACTTGTCCTTGATCAGATAAGTGTAGCCAAAGCTATCACTTATCACTTGTTGCCATGGTCCAACCATGGTCTTTTCCTTCAATTCATCTTGTCACTGAACTGAAATGCTCAATTTGATCATTTATTCAATTTTCATGCTTTTACATTATTCACGATTTTATCATCAATACATATGAAATAACACATCATGAAATTCATAAAATTAACAAATGATCACTAAAATTTAGCCATATAAACTCAGAAGTTCGATTTTTGTATTGTAACGATAATCATAATTTCATAATAAATATTCCAAATAAAACATTATATCATTTCTAATTCAACACTTATATATTATAATCGGGCATGTGATCAATTTATACACGAGTCATTCATATATATATGTATATTTTTTCTCCTCCTCCTCTCCATCCACATCCTTAGTATAAATAACACACTTGTAAGTAACATTATCCATAATTTTCACTATTTACTTATGTGAATATTCAAGTTATTCATTCGCGTCATAGTCACTAAATTATTTTTATCTTAAGCTACAGAACTCCAAATTAAGATCAATAAATTTTAATAGAAACTAGACTCATATTTCTTATTACCATAAAATTTTCATAATTTTTGGTTGGGCCAATTAATACAGTTTATTCATTGAAGTCTCCCATGTTCTCCTATCTGATAGTTCCAACCCTTCTTCACTAAAAATTAATTATCTCCTCGTACAGGATTTGAATGATATTTTCGTTTGTTTTTTATTGAAAATAGACTCATTCAGGATTCTAAACATATAAATTTAAGCCCCTAATTGTTTTTATCCAATTTTTTATGAATTTACAAAGTCAGAACAGGGAAACCTGAAATCATTCAGACCTTGTCTCACAAAATTTATCATATCTCATGATTTACAATTTCATTGCTTACATCATTTCTTCTATAAGAAACAAGACTCAATAAGATTTAATTTCATATTTTATTCATTATCTAATTCCATTTATACAATTTTTTGTGATTTTTCAAAGTTAGACTACTGTTGTTTTCCAAAACAGTTTTAGTGCAAAATATTGATTTCCATTTTGCCCCAAATTTCACAATTCATACAATTCAGTCCTTGCTCATTAACCCCTCAATTAAGGTAATTTTCTCAATTAATACTTTTCCTAGACATTATAAGTTATTTCATAACTATTGAAATTCAGAATTTCCACATAAAACTCTTAACTTCAAACTCTTTTACAATTAGGTCCCAAACATTCACTTTTTATTCAATTCTTTCAATAAAATCAGCATATAAACAATTTAAAGCTCTAATTCCATGCCAAATCATCATATACTTCCAGCACATATTCATAGAAACTTTTAATTTCTTTCATAGAATCAAAAACTAATGAATTCAACAAGTGGACCTAGTTGTAAAAGTCACAAAAACACAAAAATTTCAAGAAATAATCAAGAATTGAACTTACTTGAAGTAAAAATATGAAAAACCAGCTTAAGGGAACTCTTCCATGGCATTTTTACTGATGAGAATGCAGAAAAAATAAAGAGAAATCTAGATAATTCCACTTTAGTCCTAGCTTTATTAAGTAAATTTTGCAATTTTCTAATTTTTCCCTTAATTCTCCTTATTTTCTTGTTGATTTCATGCCCTTGCCCTCCAGCCCAAATAGACCTTGGGGCTATTTGCCTTTTAAACCCTCTTTCTTTTATCATTTAAGCTATTTAATCATTTCCCACAATTTTGCATTTGATACAATTTAGTCCTTTTTGTTCAATTAACTATCAGAACTTTAAAATTTCTCAACAAAACTTTAATACTAACTTATTAACACTCCATAAATATTTATAAAAATATTTATGGCTCGATTTAAAATTCCTGAGGTCTCGATACCTCGTTTTCGATTCTAATTATTTTAATATTTATTTTTAGTACACTATTCACTATTTCAAAATTTTTCCTAACTTCACATTTAACTTATACTCACTAAATTAAAAATATTTCCTACTCATTTGTCAGATCTAGTGATCTCGAATCACTGTTCCGACACCACTGAAAATTAGGTTGTTACATTTTATACCTTGATGCTTGAACACCGTAGTGTCCCTTGCATAAGGCCCAGAGCTTTGCACATCACGAGTGCTCACAACAACACTGCCTGGCGATATCTAACAATTTAACCCCTTTACCCAATTCGAACTTCATCTAACCCGTCTATATTTCCCATTGTTTAATTCATACAACACCTGCATTTCACTTACATACTAGCAATACATGTGCCATCTACTAAACCTGTAACCCTGACTATTTCATGCACAATGAACTACCATTGGGTAAGGGTAAGCGTTTGATCAAATTGAGTGAAAAATTTTTGAGTTAATCGAGTTTACGAGTCCTATTTTATCATATTAACTCAATTTGAAATTTTTTCGAATCGAGTCGGGTGAAAAGAAATTCGAGTCGAGTCAAATCGAATCGAATCTAGTGAAATTGTTCGAGTTAAATTTTAAAAAAATTAAACATGTCAAATAAAAATAGTGTTACAGTGTGACTAATTCCATGTTAGAGCACATAAATTTGAAATCATATATATTTAAAAAAATTCAAAGAAAAATAATAAAAAATAAGATACTTGAGTATAATAAATTTGAATCATTAATTAGGTCCCCAAAATTATTATTTTAGAAAATTTTTAAAATTTTAACTTTTTATATATATTTTTTTAGAATTTTATAATTTTAAAAAAATATAATATTTTATTTTATTTTTATAAATATTTTAAATTTTAAAAATTATTTTAATTTTTTTTGTAATTTTTGTTGAGAGAGAGAGATTGATTTGCTTATTTTCAAAGTTAATATGGTCCAAAAGAGTATTTACACCAATCTATTATTCGAATTATTCGAGTTATTCTAATTGTGAAATTCAACTTGACTCAAACTCAAAACTCGAATCAAGTTATTCGGTTTGACTCGAATAACTTGATTCGATTAACTCGAAATTCAATTTTTTTTTAATTTTTTTGAATCGAATTGAGTTTTACTCACCCTACCATTGGACAGGCACCCATATATTATGCAAATTCTACCCATTCATAACATACATAATCAACAAAGATCATCCATCATTTCAAAAATGGAGTACAAAAACTCACATTACTTCCTTTAGATTAACAACTTAGCTCACTCGAATGCCAAAGCCTCATTCGTCCTGGTAGCTAAACATAACAACCCTTTATCTGTTAATCTTGAAGACACTCAAGTTTCAAAGCCTATAATCTATAATTATACCAAAGCTTAGAGGACTCTTACTCTACTTTTTTTTCTTCAATCCACAAGTTTGAAGGGATAAGGAAATTTAATATTTTCCAATCTTCCTACTTCTAAACTCAAATCCGCACAATAGTGGTGACATGCATATCTTCCTTCAGCTACATCCTCTTCTTTTTCAGGACTCTGAAAAAGACGATGCTTAGAGAGAAAGATTTGGATAGCAGAATTAAGAGGTATTTCATTCCCACACACTCCTATTTATATATTCCATTGGCACGGTCTCCATAGACCATTGTTGCCACTCAATCCTAATTATTATGCCTCTCACTATGGAACCAACCAGTTCCAATCTAACTAAACCAAGATTGAAATTTAATCATTCCTTAACCAGCTATTTAAGTTTTCTAAATATCTTGTTTGGGTTCTCAAATTCACTTTTCCATACAATTGACTCCCGGACTTTTCTTCAAATTTAGGTCCCTTGGGGGACCGGGTGTGACAAAAATATTAAAAATGTTATCCATCAAGGTTTAGCAAGTAATTTTTATTTTCTAAAGAGTAAAAACAAAAAAAAAAAGAATTTTTTTTAAGAAAATAAATTAAAAAATCAATTAAGTTTGTAACAACTCGTTTTTCAGTAGTACTGAAAATGGTGATTTTGGAACCCCATTTTTTATATGTGAATTCGTAAATATTATTATTTAATATTTATGAGTCTAATTTAGTAGTATATTGAATTTTGGTTTAGTGATTTTATTGAATTATTAGTTAATTATAGTATAAGGATTAAATCGTAGAAATGGTAAAATTTTAATTACTATAGATATTTAATTTCTTAAAGGCCTAATTAGATAATTAGTCCTTTTTACAACATAGGTTAGTGGATTAGTTTAAGCTAATTAAGCTTAATTAGTTAAATCATGTTTAATTAATAGTTAAATAAAGTATAAAAGATAAAAGAAAATGAAAATGAAAACATTTTTTGTGCTTATCTTCTCCCATCCACGAAACGAAAGAAAAACAAAGGGTTTCAAGTTTTCAAATTTTATTTCCTTCAATTGGTAAGTGATTTCAAGCCTGTTTCTTGTAATTTTTATAGTTTTGAGATCCCGAGAGCTTGATTTAGCTAACCTGGGTACAAATTTGTAAAACTGTTAAAATTTCAAAAGTTTTCATTAATGATTTCTTGAAGCTTTTGATACCAAATTGCTAGTTTTTAAGTTTAAAAGTGAAAAAGAGTTATTTTGTAAAGTAAAATTGTTAATTTTAGTAAAAAGGACTAAAGTGTAAAATTTGTAAATAGGAGTGTGAAATTTCTATGATGATAGATATTAGAGATTCATGGAAGGATATATTTGAGATCGGTTTCAAAATTGAAGCTCAAATGCCAAAGTTATGACAATTTCGATTATAGTGACTAAATTGAATAAAATGCGAAATTTTAGAGAACTTTTGTAAAATGAACCTTAAAATGTCATATGCATACAATTAGATGTTATAAGGTATTTGAGAATGATATTTGAGTTGAATTTTCGTATAGATGATGATTTAAATCAACCGGTTGAATTTTCGTATAGATCATGATTTAAATCAACCGGAGGATAATCACGAAAAAATAAAAATTGTAAATTAGTCCCTAACGCCTTATTTGTTGTTGCTTTTGCCGGGTAAGTTCATATGGAACTTATTAAGTTATTTTATACTATGATTGAATTATATTTAATGTCTATTAGTTTAGATTAATTGTAATTTTGATAATTTTGGCATTTAATGGGCTAAATCGTAAAATATGAAATGTATGACAAATAGGAATACGTATATGGAAACGAATGGATGTGAACTGTTGCTTAATTGAATGATATGTATATGATGGTGTTATAAAGTTTGGAATGGTAACTGTAATCATGTGAATTAGTAAATGTTTTAGGGTCCAAAAAGAATTGGGTGTTTGATCAGGGATTTCATGATCAATTGCTTGAGATTTAATATGTGTTACAGATTCTTTGAAACTTGTGTGAGCAACATTAAATCATTGATTATCAATGGCTTGAGATTCAGAATGTGTTGTGGGTTCTCTGAAGTTTGTGTGAGCAATATTAAATTTTCTTTTACCGATGGCTTGAAATTCGACAACTATTACAAATTCTCTAAAGCTTGTGTGAGTAGTAGAGGTGAGTAAAATTCGATTCGACTTGAAAAAATCGAAATACAGTTAGAATTTTGAATTATTCAAATCGAGTTGTCGAATTAACTCAAATTTTTTTTCGAATTTTAACTTCAAGTCGAGTTGAGTTTTCAAATTTGAATAACTCAAATAATTCAAATAAAGTGAATACCAGACTATTTTATTTTATTTTTTAAATTTATATTATTATTTAATTTAGGTCTTTTACATTTTTACCCCTCCTACTTCCTCTCAAAAAACCCATTTACTTTCCCGGTTGCCCCCCAAATGCTTGCCCTACCCTCACCCTTTTCCCCAAAATCTGGAAAATCCCTGAAGTAAAGCATCTTCCTCTTCATCACTCATCAATTTCTGAAAATTGAAATCCCTCTCCCGTTCGGCCGTCCCTCACCCATCTCCGGTTAAACCATCCTTCTTCGTCATTTTATGGAACTTTCCTGAAAATTGTTTGTTCATTAGTTTTTGCTCGCTAGACGTCGCATCGAAACAACTAAGTTTAGGTTTTTCTGTTTTCTTTTTCTGGTAAATTTGTTCTTAATGATGTTCTAATCCAAAATCTTTTTCATTTAAAAATGTTTTAGTGAAAAATATTTTGGATATAGTGTAAAATGGTATTGAGTCTGCAAAATATACATGTGTGGTGGATTTGAAATATTAAGGGAAAGCCCCAAGTCTTTGCACCCATAAAACAATATATTTGCAATTGTGGTGTTTGGTTTGTTCATGAGAACAGTATCATAGTTGATGATACAACTAGGGTTGGATTTTTACCTAATTTAAGAAACATTAATGACCCATATTTGAGTGAAAGGTTCCGAAGGGATCGATGGGGGAGTTTCACAAGTTTAAAAAGGTGGCCAATGATTGGTAACTTTGGGGGAGAATGAGGCAAATGATGTAATTTGTGTTTTGGTAGTTTAAGCCAAAGTAAAAAATAAAAAATAAAAAATAAAAAAAATAAAAAGAGAAAATAAAGAGGATGAAAGAGAGAAACAATGGGTTGTAAAGTTTAATTTCATTGATGAGCTCTATTAATGGTGGTATCTCCAATCTTTTGCAGATTAATTATGAACTAAATAAGAAAAACTCATATTGAGCATTTGCATTTATTTTCTTCTTCTTTTTTTTTTTTTTTTTTTTGCAATATAAAATTCCATCAATTGAGCATGACTTCGATATTTCTAGATTTTTTGTTGTTTCAAATGGAGTCAGGTTTAACCTGAAAGTAAGAGTTAAAGTATCAATTCTATCTTTAATGGTGCATGTTAAAATAATCCAGCAAACCTAAACATTTGATGTTTGTGATGGGTGTTGGTTAAAGCTTCAATTCTATCTTTAATGGTGCATTTTTCTTTTAATTATTATTTAAGAATTTTATTTTTATCGACAAATAGGATTTAGAGAGACGTTAACATTACTACTAATCAGTTTTGGGATAAAGGAATTTGGTTGTCAACAATTACTTGGACTGTTGCATATTTTTTATTTCTTGGAGTGGGAGCAGTGTATTGAGAAATGCATTGGTTCCCCCCGAATTGAAGTTGAATTTGTAGTTTGAAGTGACAAATTGATGCATATTACTCTACCCTTAGTCATAGTGAAAGCTTGAATTAAGGTTTTTAAGTTCGACAAACATGATTAAGCTTTTATTTAAACAAATATATTCGATTCGATTTGATTCGAATTTCATTTCACTAAATTCGATTTGAGAAAATTTTAAATCGAGTTAGATGATAACGGTAACTAAACAAAAATGAAATGGTTGAAAATATTGAATGTGAAATTAATGGTTAAGTTTACAAAATGAGCAAACTTGAATAGCATGATAATAACGATATGGTAGTACTTGCATATGAATTGAGAATTATAATCTTGTAGTATTAATGAACTAATCTCTTAGTCATCTTTTGAAATTATATATGTACGTATAGGATGCCAAAGGAATGTCATGCTTTGCTCAAATGTGTTTCAATTACTTAAACTAATTGTAGTGTTAAGGTAAGTTAAGTTGATTTTCATATGGATTTACTAAATATTTTTTATGCTTAACTGTTGATTTCTTTTCTCCCTGTAGATTGATAATTGTTGAATGTGTTCGTCGAATCAACTTGAGGATCACGCTATGTTTATCTAAGTATTACTTGTGAATGATGATTGGTTTAAATCTAATTTAGTACTTGGTCTTGTAAAGTTATTATTCATATATGCAATAGTACATGTCTTAGTAAATTTTATTGAGCTTAATGATGGTATTAGATGATTTATAATCTTGTTAGTAAGTTTAGTATACTTTGTTGTGAAATGGTGTCAAATTGTGGCATATTGGTTTAGTTGATATTAAGAATGTATGAACGAATGTTAGGTGTGTGTTTTGAATTGGTTTTATACAGGTTTTGTGTGTGTTTATATGTACTAAATGAGTACAATTTGGTTTAGGCATGAATAGGGTACCAAAATTGGAGATTTTATTTTACCATTTTTGCCTTTGGGTGTTGGGTATCGATGCTTTAACAAATCTTCTTAATTTCCAAAACTTTGAATACAAAAACGGTATCGATACCGGACTAAAGTATCGGTACTCTATATCAAAGTACTGATACTTTACAAGGATATCGATACTCTGGATTTTGTCTTATTTTTACAAAAAGAAATAGATTCGCAAATTTGTATCGGTACTAGAATAAGTATCGGTACTTTATAAATAAAGTATCGGTACCATATTTTAGGTATCGATACTATTGAGTTTTTATATATTTTTCTAAAATATCAAAGTTAAAAATGGAATCAGTACTTCCTATTGAAACTTAAAATTTTACATTTTGGTCTTTTTTCATGTTTTGTTTAGCAAATGAGCTTTCATAAGCTCGATCAAGTCCCGGAAAACATCGTATGACGTATTTATGATATGTTATGATTAAGAAAGCTTGTTTTATGGTATAATTTGATTATTAAATGTTGTAATTGTTCTAGTAATGACTGTAGCATTTCATAACTCGGACCCGACGATCGGATCGGACGAGGGGTGTTACAAAGTTTCAGTGCTTAAAAATTCATATGAATTATATGAATTTTGATTTGGTGTAATTATGTATATAAAGTTGTGGACTTTGATTTTGATTTAAAGAAATAAATATATCTATTTATTTTTTATATTGAATTAATATTTTTATTTTTATAATTGTTTGCATTTAAACGGTGCCATGTCGATAATATTGTTAGCAGGTTGTAAAAATTAAATCAAAATCAAAGTAAAATTCCATGAATACAAAATTAAAGTTCTTTGTGTAGTTCTATTTATCTAAAAAGAATTAAGGTTTAATTCACAGTTTGGCCCTTAAAAGTATACTCATTTTTTCACTTTGGCACTTAATTTTTTTTGTCCCAATTTGGTACTTAAAATATCAATCACTTCTCAATTTGGTACTTAAAGTATGCCTCCATTATATTTTTGAGTCAATTTTTTTATAGACATTAAAAAAAGTGATAGCCAATCACAAAACGCCACATGGCAATTTTAAGTAAAAAAATAAAAATTTTCTTTTATTAAATGTATATACACATTAAAAATGTGAAAATAGAAATAAATATATAAAAAATTTTGAAATATATATAATTTAGAAAAAAATAAAATTTTTAAATTTTTTTAAAAATACGATAATAGAAAAGAAATTTGTTGAAATTAATAATATTATTATAAAAATTAAAAAAATAGTTTTTTAAAAAGTTTAAAAACAGTTTTTTTTTATGAAATGTTAAAAAGGTATTTAAACTTCAATGTTTATTTTGTAATTACTTGAAGTTTAAATACTTTTTAAATTTTTATAACAATTTTCAATTTTTATATATTATTTTGACATTTTAAAAATTATATTATATATTTTAAATTTTTATAAAAAAATTCAACTATTTTTATCTATTATATTATTTTTTTTACAGTTTTAATCAATATAAAATATAATTTTTAAAAATTAAAAAAAAGGACATGTAACGTAATTTAATAGTGCCACATGGCCGGTCAATAATAGATCAACGATTCTCTAACATCAATCAACAATTGGTCAACTTTGGTCAATGATTAGTCAAAGTCAACAATATTTTTCAATATCTAAATATTTAATATTATAATTTTTTTTATTTTTAATTTAAATTTAATATTTTTATTTTAAATAAATCTAATTGCTAGGTACCACTTTTTCATTGGTTAAAACAAGTCACGTGGCATTTTTCAATTGGCCAAAGTGGCCTAACAAAATTTTTTAATGATGGTTACAAAATGGACCAAAAGTACAAAAAATTGATATTTTAAGTACCAAATTGAAATAAAAAATTGAAGTACCAAAATAAAAAATTAGGTATATTTCAAGAGTCAACTCATGAATTAAGCCAAAAATTAACTAGTCCCTATCAACGAAAATCGCCCATGAAACAATTTGATTCTTGATGATGCTGTGGTAAACAATGGTATATATGTCAAATTAACAATAAAATAAAAAATTTAAAAAGTGATTATAAAATTAATAAAAATACATAGGTACAAAACAAGTGTAAATAAAAAAATTTTAATAATTTATAAAAGAAATATAAAAACTAATAAAAAGCACATATGAAATTGTCCAAATGTAGATGAATCAAGACATAAGAATGTCCAAATCCATGTAACTAAATGAGACAACCCATAAAAAAAGGTAGGTTTGTAAATAAGTAAGTGGTTTCATGTAGATTTTTACATTTTTCCTTACATTTTGGGAGCAAAATGAGCCTCTCGGTTTAGTGTTAGTGGGTGTGTTAGTTTACCTGTCTTGAGTTTGAGTCCTCTTATGTATTAAAACGAATTGATTTTATTCTAGTTTTGGTTTAAATTTTGTTTTGTTTTAAAGTTTTAATTAATTAATTATTTTTATTTTAATTTGAAGATAGGAAGTTTTCCCAAAAACATTTTTTTCACGTTTTTTTTTTCCAATTATTCTTCATGTTCTTTTCTTGTTTTCTTCTTGCTTATTCTGTTCCTACATTTTTGTTATTGTTTGTTGGTCAATGGTTGATTGTCTTCGTGTTTTCTGTTTAATTGGATGCGGGTAGGTTTTGTTTATTGGGATTAAGGAAAGATGTGTTTCTATTTCTTATACATTGTTTTAATTGAAGTTCTTATAGTTTAGTTTGTATGTGGAGTTGAGTTTTCAAAACAATTTTGTGGAGGCAAATCGGTCAGTTCTTGGTGCTTGAGATCTCGATTATCATGTGTGTTTTTGAACTATTAGTGGTTAGGGATCAATTGGCTGTCACAATTCATGATCTTTAGTCTGATTTGGTGTGGTTTCGTGACCATACATGCGTGTGCCGCACACGGGTGGTCCACACGGCCATGTGTCGCCGTGGAAATTAAGGTATTTGTGAGTCACACAGTTTGGGGTGTGCCACATGGGCTGGCCACACGGCCGTATGACCACTATTTGGGGATTCTATCGCTTTGCACACGGGCGTGTGCCTTAGACACACGGTCGTGTTCCTCAACCACATGGGCGTGTGAGTTAGCCATACTACTGTGTCTACTCTGCTTCCTAAATTTTGTACAAGTGCACAGTGAGTTACACAGGCTAGCTAGCCACACGGCCATGTGCCTCTATCACACGGATGTGTCACTCTCCACACGGCCTTGTAGACCTTCATACGGTCTGGACATTTCCACATGGCCGTGTGGCTCTATTTTTCAAATTTTGTTCTTTGTTGGAAAATTGACTTGTTTTAGTTTCTGTGTAATCCGACCCTCGTTAAAGCTTCTGTAATTGTATTTGGGACTCCGTTACTGCTTGGATTCATGTATGTATGTGTTCTCATGGGTGTTAGGTTTAGTTGGTTGGAAGGAAAGTGTTGATGTGATGTGATATGATGAATGAGCTTTAGTTATTTTCTTGTCATTGCTGCTTAATAAATGTATACCAGTATTATTGATTCTGAATTTGTTCAACTGAATATGAACCACTGCTTCTGTGAGTTTGTTAGTGATTTGGGTGTATTCCTGCATTTGCATAAAAATATGAAATTTTGGTTGTGAAGAGAAGGAAGTCTGATTTGGCAGTTTAACTGCAATATCTCTGTACAACGGTTTATCGTGTAAAATTATGCAAATGTTAGATCATTTTTACATTTTAATTCGAGTGGATTAGTTCCACGTTTGTAGTGTGTAGGGTGGATGGGCTTTCTATAGCCCTAATGTGGTGTGCAAGGTGGACGAAATAGTGTTCGGATGGTTAGGGGGTTTCTAATTTGTTGCATTCATTTTCATATCCGAGTAGAAGTCTGTCTGCAATGATGGTAGCATAACTTCATAGTAATTTGAGTAGTCCAACGTTATTAAGTAATTGGTGTTTTAAGAACAATATCATCATGTCATGTTTGGCAATGACACTGTTTGTATGTCTAATTACCAAATTGAGATTTTCATACTGTGAAAATAAAATAGGCTAAAATAAAATAAAGAACACACAAATTATTACATGGAAACCCTTTCGGGAAAAAACCACGGGCAGAGGAGAAGAAAATTCACTATGTCGAATTCAAATTAATACAAAAGGAATAGACTATGTCTATTTATAGGCTTGTAAAGCCATATTCTAGTAAGACTGAAACACCTTATTCTAATCAATATCAAATAGATGGAATTTAATAAGGTTTAAAAAACCTTATTCTAAAAATAAAATAAAAGAAGTGTAATTCTATATAGATTCTTCTTTTACTTTATTTTACCACCGTATTTATTTAAATAAGGATTCGGGTCACTTAATTCTAACAATCTCCACCTTGACACGAATTCTCAATAAACAAGTTCTTCTTTGCGAACTCTCAACGAACAAGTTCTCCACCTCTTCCATAAAACCCCTTAAAGGTTTAACTTCAACAATGAACACCAAATAAGTTTAAGCAATGCTCAAACTTGGTTATAGGAAGTGACTTAGTCATCATATCTGTAGGATTTTCATGAGTACTAATTTTGCTCACAACAATATCACCACGAGCAATAATATCACAAACAAAATGATATCGAACATTAATGTGTTTTTTTCTCTCATGAAACATTTGATCTTTTGTAAGAAAGATGGCACTCTGACTGTCACAAAATATTGTGCTGATTTGAAGGTCTTTATTGAGTTCACTAAAGAGTCCCTTCAACCAAATAGCTTCTTACAAGCCTCAGTAATTGCCATCTACTCAGCTTCAGTGGTAGACAAAGCGACTGTAGTTTGCAAAGTGGCTTTCCAACTGATTGCACAACCTCCGATTGTAAAGACATAACCTGTGAGAGATCTTCTTCTATCAAGGTCTCCAGCAAAATCAGCATCAACATACCCAATGACTCCATCTTCAGTTCTTCCAAACTGTAAGCAAACATCAGTAATACCTCGTAAGTATCTTAAAATCCACAGAACTACTTTCTAGTGTTTTTTTACCGGGATTCGCCATATATCTGCTAACTGTACTGACTGCATATGATAAATCTGGACGTGAATAAACCATAGCATACATGAGATATCCCACTGCACTAGAGTATGGAACATGTGACATGTACTCAATCTCATCATCTGATTGTGGAGAAAAAGCCGATGAAAGTCTAAAATGGGCTGCTAAAGGAGTACTAACAGGCTTAGCACTATGCATATTCAATCTGCAAAGAACTTTCTCAATGTACCCCTTTTGACTTAGGTACAATTTTCTTGTTTTTCTATCTCTGAGAATCTCCATACCAAGTATCTTCTTTGCTGGTCCTAAATCTTTCATCTTAAATTCTTCACTTAGTTGGGCTTTGACGTTTCTTATCTCTCTTTTATCTTTTGCTGCTATCAACATGTCATCAACATAAAGAAGTAGATACACAAAAGAACCATCACTGTTTTTCTTAAAGTAAACACAGCTATCAAAACTACTTCTTTAGAAATCATGAGAAGTCATAAAGGAATCAAACCTCTTGTACCACTGTCTTGGTGACTGTTTCAAATCGTAAAAGGATTTTTTTAGCAAGCAAACATAGTCTTCTTTTTCTAAGACTGTAAAACCCTCTGGTTGTTGCATGTAAATGTCCTCCTCAAGTTCTCCATGCAAAAATGCAGTTTTTACATCTAACTGCTCAAGCTCCAAATCATGCATGGCCACAATACCAAGCAAAGCTCAAATCGAACTATGCTTAACAACTGGGGAGAACACATCTGTGAAGTCCACTCCTGGAATTTGACTGTAACCCTTTGCAACAAGCCTTGCTTTATATCTAGGTTCTTCAACTCCTAGAGTCCCTTCTTTCTTTTTAAACACCCATTTACAACGAACAACCTTTTTACCTTTAGGAAGTTTCACAAGATCCCATGTTCTAGTTTTTTGGAGTGATTCCATCTCCTCTTGCATAGCAAACATCCACTTTTCTGAGTCTTCACAGCTAACTGCCTTAGAATAATTAGATGGCTCTTGATTCGCATCTATATCTTCAGCTACATTTAAAGCATAAGCAACTAGATTAGCCTCAGCATACTTCTTTGGAGGTTTAATTTCTCTTATAGTTCTATTTTTGGCGATAGAGTATTATGGTGAAGAAGCAACTCTATTCTCAATTTTTGTACAGGCTTGAGGAGTCGACTCTGTATTAATCTGATGCTCCACCTACTTTTGATTTTCTTTATTGGAAGAGTCTTTAAGGGATAAAGTAGGTAGCATAGTAGTTTCATCAAAAACAACATCTCTGCTAATCACAACTTTTCTATTTTCAGGACACCATAACTTATACCCTTTTACACTAGTTTTATAACTAAGAAAAACACATTTAATGGATCTCGGTTCCAATTTTCCATTATCAACATGAGCATACGCAGGACACCCAAAGATCTTTAAATCGTAATAATTAGCGAGATTACGGACCATACCTCTTGTGGAGTCTTTTTCTCAATGGCAACGGATGGAGATCGGTTGATCAAAAACATGCGATGAGAGGCGCTACGCCCAAAACGACTTGGTAAGTTGGCATTTGACAAAGATACATCGAACCTTTTCCATGATCGTTCTGTTCATTCATTCTGCAACATTGTTTTACTGTGGAGTATGACGAACTGTCAAGTGTCTCACGATCTCTTCTGACTTGCACAATTTATTAAACTCATCAGAACAGAATTCTAAGCCATTGTTTATGTGGAGGTGTTTTATTTGTTTTCCCGTCTGTTTTTCAATCATAATTTTCCAAGACTTAAATGCGAAAAACACATCGCTTTTCTGTTTCAGGAAGAACGCCCAAACTTTTCTGGAAAAATCATCAATAAAGGTTAGCATATAATTAGCTCCACCTCTCGAAGGCACTCTAGATGCCCCCCACAGATCAGAATGAATATACTCCAACGTTCTCTTTGTGTTATGGATTCCTCTAGTGAATCGAACTCTCTTTTTCTTCCCAAAAATACAGTGCTCACAGAAATTTAGTTTGCAAATTCCTTGCCCATCAAGAAGTCCTTTTTTGCTCAATTCTACCATGCCATTCTTACTCATATGCCCTATGCGCATATGCCAAAGTTTAGTAATATCATCATCTGACAAGAAAGAGGAGGCGACAGCTGCATCACCAGTAACAGTAGAACCCTACAAAATATATAACTTGACAGTCTTTCTTTGCCCTTTCATCACAACAAGGGAACCTTTGGAAATCTTTAAAACTCCACTTTCAGCTGTGTATCTGTACCCTTTTGAATCAAGAGTACTTAACGAAATTAAATTTCTCTTCAATTCTGGAACATGTCGCACGTCACTAAGTGTTCTGACAACTTCACCAAACATCTTAACTTTAATTGTTCTCCAACACCTGTGATTTTACACGAAGCATTATTTCCCATCAAAACAACACCTTCAGACATTGTTTCGTAAGTTGTAAATCAATCCCGATTGGGACTCATGTGGAAGGTGCAGCCTGAATCAAGTATCCACTCTTCGCTTACTTTAGGATTATTGACAGAAACGACTAGAAGTTCACCATCGCTATAGTTTTCTACAACATCAACTTCACCAGAATTTTCTAGTTGTTTTCCCTTTTGATTCGCAGCCTCCCTTTTAATCTTGTTCTGTAGCTTATAGCACTCAAATTTAATGTGTCCTTTCTTCTTGTAGAAGTTACAAGTGTTACCTCTGTTTGAAGACTTCGATCTACTCTTAGATTTACCGTAAGGATTCCATTCCTGTGTCCTTCCATGTCTTGTCTCCCACGAGCAATGAGACTCTCTCCTTGAGAGAGAGTCGGGTTTAACCATAAGATGCTTCATCTTATCATACGAGGTCAAAGAATCATAAACCTCATCAACTGTGAGAGACCCGCGACTATATAAAATCGTGTCTCTAAAGGTTGAATAAGAAGGGGGTAACGAACAAAGTAGAATCAACCTTAGGTCTTTCTTATCATATTGAACCTCCATGGCCTCCAAGTTTAAGAGAATTTCTTTAAACACTGTTAAGTGTTCGTGTACAGACGCACCTTCCTCCAAACGATGAGTATAAAGACGCTGCTTCATATGCAACTTGCTTGTTAGAGTTTTCGACATACATATTTGTTCTAGCCTCTTCCATAATGTAGCGGCAGTCTTCTCTTTCATCACATCCTGTAAAATTTCTTTAGACAAATGCAGATGTAATTGTGTTAACGCCTTTCGATCTTTACGTTTCTTCTCTTCATCTATTAAAGTCGAAGGCATCTTATCTATCCCTAACAGGGCATCCTCTAGATCCATCTGCGCAAAAACTGCTTGCATCTTAATCTGCCACAACTCAAATTTGGTGTTGCGATCCAACAGCAGAATTTCATACTTCAAAGACGCCATTACCGTGATCGAGATAAAAAAAATTCAGAAGCTCTGATACCAATTTGTGAAAATAAAATAGGCTAAAATAAAATAAAGAACACAAATTTTTACGTAGAAACCCTTTCGAGAAAAAACTATGGGCAGAGGAAAAGAAAATTCACTATGTCGAATTCGAATTAATACAAGAGGAATAGACTATGTCTATTTATACACTTGTAAAGCCATATTCTAATAAGACTGAAACACCTTATTCTAATCAATATCAAATAGATGGAATTTAATAAGGTTTAAAAAACTTTATTCTAAAAATAAAATAAAAGAAGTGTAATTCTATATGGATTCTTCTTTTATTTTATTCTACCACTGTATTTTATTTAAATAAGGATTCGGGTCACTTAATTCTAACACATATTTTAACTCCAAGATCTCTTTTTAAGTATCTATTTTGGTACTCCGTCGTTTGTCTTCATTTCTATTTCGGTCTCACACTAAGCTCGTGTAGCTCATCCCCCTTAGTTTTCTCCTTTTTCAAGTTAACTTGAAGCTTGGAGGTTGGACTCGGTAAACCGGTGGTCTCAGAATTTAAAGAGTTTAGTTTGTTTTTAATGAAGTTTCTTAAAATTTAGCTTATTATTTTCAGTTGATTTGTAAGTAAGACTATATAAACTGTGGTAGAGTTTTTGTTCTTTAAATTTCTCGTTGGATTCTATGTTTTGGGTTTTGCATAGATTTTTCTGAAAATTTCATGCATGGTTTTTAACTAGTCTTTTTGCAACTGTTCCAAAGCTCACACGATTGTTGAGAAATAACCTAAGGTTTTCTATCAAAAAGTAAACAACATGTTTTCCGCTGCATCACTGGTTATGTATTTTGATTGACGTCAGTTAAACACTAATCTTACAAAGGGATTGACTATTGAAGAGGATTTTGGAATTCAATCATGTGACCTCCGAAATTCGACCGAAACTTTCAGACCGGGTTTTGGGGTGTTACAATAAAAATATATAAAAAATTATAATTAAATATTTTTTAACAAAAAATATGAAAAATCAAGATTCATCCTTTCATTTCTCATCATCAAAGTTCATTTGTTAATTGTTCTTCATCAAATTTATCTCTTCATTCTCATCATCAAAGTCTTTTTGTTTTTTCTGTTTAAATTTTAAAAAGAAAAATTTTAGTTATTAGTTGATAATAAAGGAAAAGTAGTGTTGTGAAGAGGTGTGAAATGGAAATCGAATACCTCCTCAGCCCCTATAAGATGGAAATATAGAAACCCAATAAAATGTTTTTAATTAAAAAGAAGAGGAATCGAATACCTCCTCAGCCCCTATAAGATGGAAATATAGAAACCCAATAAAATGTTTTCAATTAAAAAGAAGAGGGTTCATTTTTCATCTATTGTTCATGGTGTTGTGATACTTTGCAAACAAGTGGCTCAAACGCAGAGCACCCAAGAGCAAGTCAAAAACCAGCTCCACCAAAATCTGTTCAAATGAAAAACCTAAATTAATTAGGACCGACTTTCCCTTGAGTGGGTCATTCAATGAGAGTTTGCCCCTTTTTTTTTTTTTTTCTTATGTAACAATCACGTGAAGGATATTTTACCAAAAGTAAAAGCTTTTTAGTTTCGTCCAACTTGAGAAAATAAAAAGGAGATTTGACTAGAGGAGAGAAAAGAAAAAAGAGGAATTGGAGTGGGTTTGGATGGGTGGTGCGTTTATCTGTTATTAGTGTAAAAATAGAAGTGGCGGTGAGATCAGATACTGTAGCGTGAGACAAAATGTAAGCTAAGCACACCGCACCCCACCGTTCATCCAAACCCACCCTTAGACAGGAATATTTGTCGAAGGAGTGACTACGGGGGTGTAGCACTTTGATCTAGTTGTTTACTTAAATGCTGTGGAAAAGAGAGTGGGAGAATAAAAGAAGTATTTGTTTATTTGCATTAAATTTTTTTTTAATTTTAGTTTTTTCTCAATCTACATAGTAAAATAAAAAAGCATGACATATTAAGAATCTCTAATAAAAATCATCCACAATTGAAACATATCTTAATGTCTAAAACTTGGATCGTGTGGCCTTACATTGCCTCCTAATTTTTATGAAATACAAAATGTCTATTGAATGATAACAAACTAATTATAATTTCGAATTTTCAAAGAATATTTGTACATTCTCTCCTAGCTCAAACAAATGAATTGATGTTTTATTCGTAATTTTCTAGATAGGCTAATAAATAAAAATAAATAAAAGAGAATACATCATTGAGATTCTCAATTTTTGAAGAGACTCTTATTTATTATTATTATTATTTCAAATGAGTTGGGAGAATAGAATGAATAACAAGAATTATGTGTCATGAACTTTGTATTATGCACATCATTTAGATAAACTCTAGCTAGTTACGTAGAAAGAAAATGAAAGAGAATATAAAGAAAAAAAACTAAAAGGGGATGGAATTCTATTTATACGGTAGTTGAGATCCTGACATTTTTGTTGCCTTTTCAACCAACGATTTTAATCTTTTAATTAAATAGGCAAAACATGGTTGGTGCTTTTTTCTGGTCGATTTATAACTGGACTAAAAACCATAATATTTGAATATTTTAGGCACTTAAATTGAATAAAATATTAAAATATTATGCATATTTTAAAAGATAATAGATGGAATTTTCCAAGGACACGTTGGATGTATTGGGCAGATCAAACAAGATTCTGAGGTGAGGCCTGGGCTCAGTTTAATTTACTCAGTTCCATGCCCGGCCTTGTAGCCGACGCCGATTGACATCTAATTCTAACTCTAAATCTTTTTATTGCTTATTTTTCGAATTATCTCCCTTAGAAGTAGTCGTCGCCGTCGTCTTCAATTATTGTTTTTAATTGTATTACCATCGAGTTGGTTCTTCTCGTCTTATTGGGTAAATCAATTGTCAACTATTATCGCTCCAGTTATATAAAAATGAAAAATCCCAACGCCAAAAGCGAGGAATCCGATTGGGAGGTGAGGCCAGGTGGCATGCTGGTCCAGCTAAGAGACCACCACAAAGAAGAAGAAGAAGAAGACGATCATACTCATCACAACCACAATCACGAAACCGCTGCTGCATCTTCTGGCGGGCCCATGATCAACAGCGACCCTGCCCATAGCCCAGCCCAGCTCTCCGCCCATTCTCCTTTTGGTAATTTCCTTGTACCTTCTTATTTTTTTAGAGCTGCAAATACAACAAACACAAAGATTTTCTTTTTGGGATAATTGATATTATTGGGTTTTTCTTCTGTTAGAAATATTATTGGTTTCATCATGCGTTGGCGTGTTAATTGTTCTTGCTGGCGTTAATTTTAGCTTTTTGTTGTGGATAAAGAATGAAGAGTAGTTAGGATTTTTGTCGTCTGTTTATTCCTTTCATATGGGTCTTGCTTCTTCCACTCCCAAGGCATCTTCTAGTAATTATTCTGTTACATTCCTAATTTTTCAATCATTTTCTGAAATTTCGTTTATTATGTTCCTAATTAGTTCTTGATCTTGTGTGAACTTAAAAAAAAAAAATAGTTAATCAGGTTTCATCTATTTATAAAACTGATCTGTATATTGCAAATTTTTAACATGTAGATTGTTATGTTTTCGTCACAAAATTTTTTAAAGCTGTATTTTCTCTGTTGTGAACTGTAATCTACTGTGCTAGACAATCCACCAAGCAAAGAGAAAATGACCAATACTAAAGATAGTAAGGTTGAAGAGGTAAAGGAAAGTGAAGAAATATCTAAAGCCTTTGCAGCGGTTGCCGGAGTCCGAAAAGAAGTAGACAAGCTCTCTGAAAGAGTGAGTTTTTCTGCTTGTTTCTTATATTTACTGGTATTGAATCTTGAAATTGAATTATCTGTCTCTGTTATATTGCTTTATTTGTATAGGTTGCTGCATTAGAAGTGGCTGTGAACAGTGGGACAAAGGTAACCGACGAGGAATTTGTTGTACCGGCGGAGTTACTTATGAGAGAGTTGCTGAAATTGGATGGGATCGAGGCTGAAGGAGAAGCGAGGTTACAGCGGAAGGCTGAGGTTCGTATTGTAGGCTTTGGTGTTTACTAAAATCTGATTGTGGATAACTTTTGCATGGTGCGTCAATTGTGATATAATATGTCTTAAACAATGGCTAGGAAGGTTTGAATTTAAACTGAGTATAGGACTAATATTCATTTGAATCGCAGAGTCAATGGTATATATCCTGTCCCGGGTTCCTTGTGGCCTTCTTGTTTGGGAATGCTGTGTGTGGTCTCGATGTTTGCACCTCTTGTAAGTAGGATACTTACAAGCACTAGCAGTCCATTACAGATTCCCCTCCTTGAAGGATGGTTTGTGCTAAAATCATGTCCTCAATGTACTCTTTCTGCTGAAAGAGGAAAGGATTTTATACAATTTGTAGATTAGGAAATGTGGAGTGGGATAATGTTTCAAGCTTTAGAAAATTGCAATTTCTGTATCTAGCCAAGGAATTAATGTAGATGATGTTGTATGCTGTTTTATCAACTAATTACTCCCTTTGATCAGGTACGTCGCATCCAGAAGTACCACGAGATACTCGACAAATTAAAGACAAGAAATTCCAATCCTTTTAGCGACAAACACAAAGCTGTGTCGGTGACAACGAATTGGGAGACATTCGACTCGGGGATGGGAAGCTTAACTGCTCCTCCACCTATGTCATCTTCAACAAACACGACACAGGATTGGGAACGGTTTGGTTAGTGACTATTTGCTCTGGATTCGGAAGCTTGATTGTGACTCTACATATGCAATCTTAGATTTTGATTGGTTAATATTTGCCTCATTCTTGTGGAACATAATATATAAATCATCCAGGGTTCATTTGTAATGGTTCTGGGGCTGCATTTAATTTTCAAGCCAAGGGGGATTATCTTCTGCTTGAAAGACAACTTGATTCTTATGGATTCAGATGTAATGCAATACCTTAATACTAGAAAGCATTGTCGCTCTGCCAGGTTTTTGGACTCGGCTCTTGCTTTTGCTTACAGCTTGCACGTACAAGTTAAATCTGAGGCAGCTTAGATATCAATATATCTCTAGGAAGTATGGATCTCTTAACATAAAAGGTGTAAGAATTGGGCTGGAGGTCGAATTAACAAAATAAAACTATTCAAAAAGAATTCTATAAAAAGAAAATAAACACAAATAATTAATAATAGAAACATAAATATTCATTTTATAAACCATAAAAACATCAGCATTATTGGCGCAAAACTCAGACAGACCACAGAGACAATGGTCTTCGCTCTTAAAATTCAAGAAACCAGGCAGAAGCTAGGGGACGCAATCTCACACCAGGGAAAATCGTATTTACAGCAAATTTGTTTACGTTCACATGCATGCAGCTACAAACTAATGGTCACACCTCTCGCACCATCAACGAAACTTGAGGGTGCTGTCACCTCTGAGTACGAAGACGTATGCCAACCGTGCTTTGTTGGGTCATATTTTTCTCCATCACCCCAAAGGGCATATGCTTCTTCTCCATGAACGGCGTCATCTCCGATTTCGAGTTGGTTATCAGGCATTCTTAATGGTATAAACAACCTTATTACTAAAAGTATTATTGTCGTGGACGCTACATTCCAAGCAATAACAAACAAGGCTGCTACTATCTGCTTCACGAATTGAACCCCTCCATTCCCACCATAAACTGCACCCCTTGTTTCTCTTGGGAGTATGAGTCTGCAGAGATCTGGCTCTGCCAACAGCCCGGTAAGGAGGCCGCCCAGCAGGCCGGCCACCGCGTGTGTGTGAAACACACCAAGAGTATCATCTACCTGTGGTTAGATAAAAAACATAATATTACAGTTAAACCTTTAAAACTTCATTACATATGGGAAAATATCATATCGGCATTTGGCAACCTCTAGTTTCTGACTTGCAATAAAACCAACTTGTTCTTTAAATAAGGAAATTAAGAAGTAGACATATAAAGGTCAAGATAACAGTACTTCACAGAAAACCCAATGGGATTTTTATAATTAAGAGTGGGTTTTCATTATATAGTCCGTATATAATAGTCAACATTGATGACCTTTGGCTATTTAAGAATGTAGCTTAGAGACATAATTATAAAGTGCTCAAAAAGTCATAAATTCGCCAGTGAAAGCGACTTTGCTGTTAAATTTCCAAAAGTGGGGCGAACCTGATCATGTTCTTTCGGATAAACGATGGCCTTTTCTTTTTCCCTAATTCATAAACGACGACTTTAAAGCAATGGGAAAAATGCAAGACAAGTAACAAGTGTTGAATTTTCTTACAACATCAACTTAGAGGGAATATTCATGGAACCATCTTTTTAGCTGTACAAGTTAAATTGATATATTTAAAAAATTAATTTTAATCCGTACATACGATAAAAGAGCCGTCAAATCATTTCACAAAGTGGAGGTAATCAATGATATGAACTCAATTGGGTTATGATAATTTGGAGGGGCCTTGGCCGCAACTGTGAACCGTGGGGGTAGGGGAGGGGGTCTTAAATTCAATGACTCCAGTCATATCCCACATAGCTGCTCTTTAAATAAAGAACCTACCGAATCATAAATTTCTAGACCTTCTAACTAGTAGGGGTGGTTTCAAATTAATATCTGATTAAATGTGGAAAAGTGATGAGAATATTCAAACAAAGGCAACAGAAGACAAGCCTTAGAATGGGAGACACACACACTTAAACCAAAAGCAAATGAAACAAAAAAAATTTAGAAAGGGAGTTTGGAACTTAATTAGGTCACCTACCTGTTGTAGCCAACTGCATTTTTTGTGAAGGATCATCATAGACACCCATGGTATACTGCCCGAAAGCATTCCCATTACTATTGCAGCCCAAGGTTGCACCAAGCCTGCAACAAATTAATAAACACTTTGAATGTGTACAAAGGACTAAATTCTTGAAATTAAAGTAAAGAGGGAAAAATTCAAAAGTTCAAAAAGTAAAGGGACTGGAAACATAATTAAACTTTTTTTTCTCAAATTCCTGTTACTATAGAGAATTACGATCGAACCTGCTCCTGGAGTGATGCAAACAAGTCCCGTCATCATTCCCTGAACAGCTCCGATAACGGAAGGCTTCCCAAAGAACACAACATCGAGAGATGTCCACACAAGGAGACTGGTTGCTGCACAAACGTTTGTGTTGAGTACCGCTATCGAAGAGTCAATATTTGCAGCATATGGGGCTCCTCCATTGAACCCTGACCATCCCATCCACAGCAACCCTGCACCTGCAAGCATCAGTAAAACATTGTTTGGGGGAAACCTCTCTCTGTCGCTCTTTAGCCTTGGTCCAACCTGTTTGATTTATGTTACCAAATTGTAAGAATTTTATACACGAAATTTGATGATACGAACGAATAGTTTGATTTATGTTACCCAGTATGCGGCTGTGAGACCGGCGATCCCAGAAGAGAGGTGAATAACATATCCACCGGAGTAATCGATGACACCCCAGTGATAAAGAAAGCCTCCACCCCAGAGACTAAAAGCTCCAACAGTGTATGAAAATATAAGCCATAGAGGCACAAAAGCCATCCAGGCCTTAATATTCATGCGGCCGAGGACTGAACCAGCTAGCAAGATAAGGGTAATAGCAGCGAAAGTGAATTGGAAATATACAAGCGAAGCCATGGGAAAAAAGGGCACCGTGGTCTCATAGCGGTCGGTGGTGACCCTGTGCCTACTCTCAGGGACCCTGGCTCGGATAACGAGGTACTTTTGGCCTAGAGCGGGTGCACCCTTGCCCCAGAAAGGGAGAAGTTCATCACCGAAGGCCATGCGGTAGCATACAAGGACCCAGCAAATGAGGACAGCAGCGAAGGCGTAAAGAGCCATGAAGGCGGAGTTGACGGCCCATTTCTTCTTGACGATGCTAGCATAGAGGATTACAAGTCCAGGCATGCTCTGAATTCCCACCAGAGTGGAAGCTGTCATTTGCCATGCATTGTCTCCTTTGTTTAGCCATTGGGGCACTGCTGGGGCTCTCTCATTTACCGTGTAGGCTATCTGATTGGCATCCATGGCTAAACGTAGCTTGTGCTGCGCCGGGTTGACTCAGACGCATACACACCTTGGCAATATCTTTTCTATTTGTAACCGCTCTTAAGTCTTCTTTTTATGTTATGTTGGGTAGAAAAATGTGAGATGCGTTGTACGGAACCTTCTTTTTCCTTATTTTAATAAGGATAAAATAAACTTTAGTCAACCTTTTTTCATTTTGACGTGTGAATGGTGATTTGATATTATGCTACATTATACTATACTGCTCTATATCATTTTTCTTAAAAAAAAAAAATCAAAATTTAAGGATTAAATTGTAAAAAATTAAAAATAAGAGACCAGATGTCTCTGTGTATATCCTTTCCTTTTCAATAAATACTTCTAGGTTGTTTTGGTAAGTTGTGTGAAAGTTTGGTATATATTCTGGATGAAGTTAGACTTTGTGCAAATGGAAAACATTGATTTAGGAGAAAGGTCTCCGCCTTTAGACACACATGTGTTGGCCCTAGCGAACTTTCCAGGCTTCATCAGTCAACGCATTTGCCATGTGATACTATAAATAAAATATGAACTTTTTTTTTTTTATGTATATAATTTATGGGTTTTTTTTCTTTCCCTTTATATAAATATGTCTCTAATTCATGAAAAATATGTTTCAACGTATTTAAATTTACATTTTTCTATATTGACAATATATCAATAGTAATTTAACTAAAACTCAATCAATAATTTTTATCTTTTTAAACCTTAAAATATACATATAGGTGGATTTGGTAGATATTTTAGCTTTTCAATTTGAAAATTTAGTGATATTGCAATTGTTCTAAAAAAGGTGGATTGATGGAAGCTTCACCGTTGTATGTTTAGAGTGTTTTCTAAGAAAAAGGGAAATTAAGAAATATAGCTTTTTTTTATTCAATTTCAAAATGTTATTAATTAAATTATATTTTAAAATTTTTATTAAAGATATTAGACCGTTAAATTTTTAACAGATGGTTGATGTGATTGTTAAATCACCGTTTATCATATATATTAGTTTCCATGCTGCTTTTAGAAAAACGTTTTGAGTGATTATTTTATCTTCTAATGTAACTTTAAATTATATTTAAAAAAATTTTAGGAACCTCCTTAAGTTCAATTTAGTGTTCTTAGAGAAAATAGGTTAGGTTTGATTCATTAAAAGATAAAAAATAAAATAAAATAAAAAACACTCAAAACATTTTTTTTTTTAAAGCCATGTGGAAATTACGATGCTAATATATGTTATATATGAAAAATAATGATTTAACTATTACATTAACCATTTGTTAAAGATTTAATAGTTGAATAACTTTAATCAAATTTTTCGAATAGTTCAATAATCGATTTGTAACTTTTTGAAGTTGAGTAACTTACGTATAGTTTAAAAATATTAGGTGTAGTTTATCTTAAATAAATAATATTTAAATGGGTATACAACACCATTAGTCATTAAACTTTGTGTAAGCTTTAGTTTTGGTTGCTTAACTAAAAAAAGTTACAATTTCGTCACTAAATTATTTGAAAGTTTTCATTTAAGTCATTGAGTTATTCAAAAGTTTTATTTAAGTCATTGGGCTGTTAAGTTTTTTTTTTTTTTTAAGTTCTACCAGTGAGCTCCAAGTGATGATTTAACGATTGGTACGGTGAATCAGTATCCATCAACGAATAAAAGAACATAATTTAGATCTAGGTCGATTTTATAGTCAATGTTGGATATCAGAGAAAAAAGCTATTTGAATTTTAGTTCACAGATTCTAAGTTGTTTCATGAAAAAAAAAACTAAATCGTAAAAGAGAAAGGAAAAGAGAGTTTTCAATTAGTGTAGGTAGTGTGAACAGAGAAAGCCATATAGCATCAATTTTAATAATCCGATGACTTAAAAAAAAAACTTTTGAATAGTTCGACCAAATTGTAACTTTTTTTAATTAAGTGACCAAAGTAAAAAATTTACCCATAATTTAATGGCTAATGGTGTGATTTACCCGATTTAAATTTGATAAAGCAAGTAGCTTTCTCATATCATCTTTGCCTCTCTGGAGTTCGGAGAAGAGCATATGCACAGGGGTGAAGACTATAAGCAGTTTCGGAGATGCCGTGACAGAACTGCTTTGTGACGCCCTTCCATTGCTGTTCTTCATAAAATATATCAGCCAAATAGAATTTATGTATTGTTATTCAATAGAAATTACCCTAATGTTTCGATTGATAGAAACAAGTATTCTTAATGCTGTTTTCAGCAATATTGACTGAAAATGAAAGCAACTTAACTCATCAAATCAAACGATTTTAATTAAAAATCACTACATAACTTCAAATATATTTAATTCTAATTTCATCATAAAAAAAAAAAACTTAAATTCAAGATGTAAATAACTTGAAATAATGACTCAAAATATTTGATTAGTAAGCTCAAATAATTCCAACTCAAAGGATCAAAAAACTAAAGCAATTAAACTTAGAACTTATATTGACTTGATTGAAAATTAATTCCACCAATTCAATTTGCACTTAACTTGTAATATTAGTGGTTAAATTATTTTTTGGGTTTAGACTTTTTTTTTTTTAAGTTAAGTTTTGAACTTGACCATTGTTCTCATATTTAAGCTTGAATTTTTTTTTTTTTTTTTTTAGTTAAGTCTTGAACTTACAATTATTTTCACATTGAAACTTGAACTTTTTTTTTATCCATGTTAGCCTTTAAAAACCCAAAAATTAAGGCTCCAATGTAGGAAAATTTGTCACGTTCAAATCCTAATATGAGAACGATTGCTAAGTTTAATGTCTAACTTGGACAAAAGAAAAGTTCAAGCCTCAATACGAGAATAGTTACCTAATTCAAGTCTCAATTTAAGAATAATTGCTAAGTTGAAGTTCTAAAATGAAAAAAATTATTAAATTGTAACCTCAAATATCAATTTAGAATAAAAATGGAATTGTTGGAGGGAAAGGTGAACTCAGTTGTCATGATCTTGAATCCGGTAAAAGCCTATGAATCCATCAATGTCCAATTAGTGAGTAAATGGGTTGGAAAACTAGAACTGATTTATCTAAGATGGGCTAACCCCATATCTCCATAAAACTTTGTTTAAACAAATCCTAAACCCAGCCCATATAAGAACAGCAGACGCCTTCCCCACATACTAACACCACAATAATGGACGAAAAGACTGTCCCACCACCTATCCAAGTACTAAGCCAACGTAGGTATCAATATTTAATTTAATACAGCCATGGATCATAGACATTGTGAATTGATCCTAGGTCCTCAAGTTAAAAACAAAAAAGGATGAGATGGGGGGCGTCTTGTAAAAGCTTGTGGCATCTACAACATTGTGTGGAATAATATATATGGAGGAAACAAACTAGGAGGGTTTAAAAGGCTAATATGGCTGATGTGAGATTCTTATAAGATAATATTAGTAATTAGGGGTGAGTAAAGTTTAATTCAACTCGAAAAAATTAATTTTTTTTCAAATTTCGAGTTAATCAAATCAAATTATTCGATTTTTCAGTCAAAGTAAATAAGTAATTCGAGTTTCAAGTTCGAGTTATGTTAAATTTTACAATTCGAATAGAATAGAACTGTAATGGAATAAATATTTTGTGGAAATACAATAGGGTTCAAATAAATAGAAAAAGTATAACAATAGTTTGGTTAAATGGAATGGAATAGATACTTTAATATCATTCAAATGTTTGACTAGTGAAATAGAGATTGAAATAGCAAAACAAAAAAAAATACTCAAATGACAAATATACTCTTTTAATACCTTAAAAATGTTGAAATACTTTATGAATATATTCATTAATATTTTTTTAGAAAAAAATATAAAATCATTATTATATAATTTTTGGATGTTATTAATTATTATGTAAAGATTGTTAAAATATGTGTGAGTCAGCAATATTTTACCATTCATCATGCCTTTGCTGGTTAACTTTCAAAAAAAAATTAATCCTGTGTATTAATTACAATTAAAGTGCATTAGTAGTTTTGTTTTATCTAAAACACAACTAAGATCTCAAGACAATACAAAGTTCATCAATTAAAAATATATGCACAACAAAAGAATGAAATGGATAAACAATCTAATATAAAGAGAAACAATCAAAATAAAAACTTTAATAAACTTGCAGACACAATCTCCATTAGAATTTGGCTCAAACTTCGTAGTCTTACATACAAAAAATTACAACCTCCTATTGTTACAGGTCAAAGTGTAAAAGCCCGTTACCATCGCACCAAATGCATCCAATGGAGGTCTATTGTTTAGACAGAGATCATTTGGCCCACAAGAACTGGCCCGATTCGGTAAGCTGTTGGAGAAGCCTATCATATTGAAGCTTGGTTAGCCCAATGATGAAGATATGGCAACTTAGGCTATCTTGATAAGTATGGGAACTAACCTTTAAAGGTTAATAGGGAATCATATCTTGTAAAGATTAGATTAGATTTGATTTGATTTGATGTAATCTTGTAAATCTCTAAAATCAATGGATAGGCTAATCTCGTTCGTCGATGTAATGTAATCTTGACCGTAAATTTTGGGGGAGCTCAACTATAAATAGAGAGCCCCCTCATTTGTACTCACTTCATTCATTGTTTCATTATTCTTTGTGAATAAGAGAATATTTAGAGCATTTACTCAAACACCTCTCGTGTGTTCTATCTATTGTTCTTTTGTGGCTTCTTTTGGCATAAATTATTTCTGCCATACAAATTGGTGTCTTGAAGGAGTTTTAAAGGAATCCTCGCTTGTGTTTAGGCTGACTTAAGTGAGTTTAAACAAACAGATTGCCTAAGGTCGCACGGATCACGAGATAAAAGATCTAGCCCCGTGATAAGTGATATCAGAGCTATTGGTTGCAAAGGCACCGTTGGGATGTCGAAAGAAGAGTTTGCACAAAGGTGGGCCAAAAGATCAGTCCCTTTGAGAGAGATGATGTCGACTGTTGAGGAACACGTGGGTAAACTTGAGGAGTCCAATGGGGATGCAAATGAGTCATACAATGCGCTTGGTGAACGCATAGATGACTTGTAGGAGCAGTTCAGGGACTTTGTGACCATGTGTCTCATTTCTAATAGGGATAATGTACAAGAGTTGTTGGATTCCCAAAGGAAGAATCTAAAGGAGAGGAATGATACTCTCAAGGCCATGGTGATGGCTTTAAAGGAGGAAACAATGGCCACAACGAAGGCTTTGAACATAAGAATAGAGGAGCTCGAGGGAGAGCTAGCCTTGTGTCGAGCAGCAGTAGGGGAAGGAGTGTCAAGTGCAAAACTCAGTTACGAGAATGTCCCGAAGTCGAAAGAGTTTATGGGGACAAGGTCTGCATGCGATGTGGATAATTTCTTGTGGAACATGGAAAACTACTTCGGTGCCAAAGGCATCATGGATGATGCGGTTAAGGTAAACACTACTTCAATGTTTCTTATTGATATTACACTTTTATGGTGGTGAGGCAGGTCCACAGATAAAAGGCAAAGTGGGATTGGGATGTGACAAGAGTTCTAATGTGAGTTGAAGGGACAGTTTTACCCAGGATTTGCTAAGGAAGAAGCTCAAGCAAATTTGTGATGGCTAACACAATGAGGCACAATGGAGGAGTATGTTCGAGAGTTCAAATGACTCATGCTCCAAGTTTTAGATGTGACCGAGAAAGAAGCATTTCTTGTTTTTCAGAATGGATTGAAGCTATGGGTTAGACAAAAGGTGGAACAAAGAGGTGTCCAAAAGCTATTGGAAGCCATGATGGTAGTGGAGTCTATGGTCAAGCTTGGTTTAGGGAGAGACAAGCTTGAGTATTCCAAGTCCAAGGAAAAGGGCATATGTGAAAAGGATCACAAGGAATATATTGATGGCAATGACATCGACGACAATTGTGGTAATGAGAAACCACGAGTTGGAAAGAAGAAACCCAACAAGAAAAGGGACAAGTTGAAATACTTTCTTTGCGACAGTCCACACATATTGAAGAAATGTCTAAAGAAATTCACCCTTTCTAAGAAGAAGAAGCCGATAGATAAGGCCTTGGGATTTGGTTCGAATGCAAAGGGTGTCGAAGCCAAAGAGGCTGAAAGTGAGAAGAAGCAAGTGGAGTGTTTCTTGTGTCATGGTCCACATAGATTGCAGAAGTGTCCAAAGAAGGCTGTCATCAAAGGGGACAATAGAATAGACAATGAGCCAAAAAAGCTTGGTTCGAGCAAGGGAAAAGTCGAAGCCAAGAGGGCCAAGAGGAGCAAAAAGAAGTGAGTAAAGTGTTTCTTGTGCCGTGGTCCGCATGAGTTACGGAACTATCTAAAGCAATCCAAGTCAGTTATGGTCAAAGGAAATACAACATCGGAGCTTGTTGAGTCATCAAAAGGGCTTCCACACAAGGAAGATGTGGGTTTGTCATCGAACTTAGGAGAAAAAGTTACGATGAAAGTACTAAAGTTGGGACCAATGAGGCTTAATTCGAGTAAAGCGACAGAGTTACCCGAGTCGTCGGTGAGGCTTTCGCCCAAGGAAGAGGTGAGTTTGGCATCAGACTTAGAGGAAAAAGCCATGATGCAAACTGTAAAGCTAGGATTAATGAGGCTCATTTCTATTGACACATCGAAGAGACTACCACCCATGAAAGGGGTGGGGTGTGCATCAAACTTCGAGAAAATGGTGATGCAAGTTGGACAGTTGACCTGAATAAATGCAACGAGTAAGGTATATTTCGAACACTTTGATAGTGTGTTACATTCTAACTTGTTAACTTGGAAAGAACGTAGGGGCTCTTTCGAAGTTCTTGAACAAAGAGGCCGAGGGATTATGGGCAATTCAAAGCCAAGTATTGTGAATCAAGAGGATTCTGTTTGAGGCAAGTTAGAATATGAGCAAAAGAGTGACATAACTTCTTGCCATCGAGATGTACAAACAAGTTGGACGGTTCGAGTTAAAAAGCGACGTAAGTTGAGGTGAAAGTTTTGAAAGAAGGAAAAAGCTAATGCGTCGAGACGAGATCGAGGCAAGTCAAGTCAGTGTCATTTTGAAGTCGCAACGAAGGCGTTGCGAGAATGAGTGGAGGAGAATGTCACAGGTCAAAGTGCAAAGCCTGTGACCATTGCACCAAATGCATCCAATGAAGATTTATTGTTTAGATGGAGATCATTTGGCCTACAAGAACTAGCCCGATTCGGTAAGCTGTTGGAGAAACCTGTCAGATTGAAGCCTGGTTGGCCCAATGATGAAGATATGGCAACTTAGGCTATCTTGATAAGTATGGGAACTAATATTTAAAGATTGATAGGGAATCATATATTGTAAATATTTGATTTGATTTGATTTGATGTAATCTTGTAAATCCCTAAAATTAAGGGATAGGCTAATATCATCCGTCGATATAATGTAATCTTGACCGTCGGTTTTGGGAGAGCTCAACTATAAATAGAGAGCCCCCCTCAATTGTACTCACTCCATTCATTATTTTATTATTCTTTGTGAATAAGAGAATATTGAGAACATTTACTCAAACACTTTTCATGCGTTCTTTCTATTGTTCTTTTGTGGTTTCTTTTGGCATAAATTGCTTCCGCTATACAAATTGGTTCCTTGGAGGAGTTTTAAAAGAACCCTTGCTTATGTTTAGGTTGACTTAGGCAAGTTTGGAAGAACGGATCGCCTAAGGCTGCATGGATTACGAGATGAAAGATCTAGACCCGTGACACTATGACATGCTTATATCATATAAACTTCAACATACAGTCTTTTACATACAAAAGGAAAATACAACCTTGACAACATATTCAATTTCTAGATGATTGTCATTCATTAGACAATTGATATGCTAGTTATATCCTCCAATTTTACCATAGATCACTTGGATGAATATTGATTACATCAGGATCATCTTTCTTGATTATGTTTTTGCTTCAATAGGATCAGAATTCATCTTCATTCGAATAAAATTATGAAGCAAGCAACAATCAATAATAATCTGGTTATGTACCTTCACAAGATAAAATGAAGGACTTCTAAATATGCCTCATCTGAGTTTTAACAATCCAAAATACATTTTATAACATTACATGTTGTTGAATGTTTCATATGAAAAAAATTCTTTCGGAGTGCTTAGTTGGTGATCTTGACTCCATTCATTTAAATGATACCTTTGACCCCTAAAAGGTACAAGAATTCTTTGCAATTTGTGTATCCAACATAAACTAGTAGTAACAACCTATATTTAAAAACATTTACATTTATCAATTTCTTGTTCTCGATATTAAAAAGATATAAAAAAATTAATTCAAAAAATTTTTTAGTCAAAACTTTACCATGAAGAACTTTAAGTTCATGTCTCTTAGTAATTGCATATTGAAGAATTCATCCATCGACAACAAAACCTTCCCAACTAGAAAGAACATATATAAATTGCATATCAGTTGTACAAACACCTAACGTATTTGTTGCTATGTCAACTTTCCAAGTTCAATATCTAGGTTTATCAACTGATGGAACTTTTGAAAGATTGTGTGTTTGAGTTGTTTTTACTAGCACGATGAAATGAGTATTTCGCTATATGTTATTAATCGATAATTGAAATCAACTTAGTTGTTTTTGTCAGAGTGAATTGGTCAGTTGAAATGTGATTTGAATTATATGTATTTAAAGTATCCTCAAGTATAGTAAGGAATTTTGTGCATTCACAAGTATGTAAACAGGTAGTCTGATGAAGGACCTATATTCTAGAAAGTATGATATAGAGATATACTTATTAGATTGCTCTAACCGAATGATGTTATTACAAGTTAAAATTGTTCTGATTTGAAAGGTTATCGCATTTATAAAAGTTGGAATAATCTGTGCATGTTAACAAAGTCAGAAACAGTTGAAAGTATTATTAATCGAAGCTCTAGTTCTGAGTTCAATTTGAACTGAGTAAAGAATTTATGATTTCAGTGATGCACTGTTGAACGAATTAGAATGTGTCTAAATACAAGAATGTAAAGAGATAGTTTGTACTTTCAGAAGGTTAATGTCACATTAAAAAGAACTGTTGGACTAGTGATTTAGAGACGACCGCTATTATGTCTATGCTGAGAATTCGATGACTTCGTGTGTTCGACGGGAAATGTCACGTGCTTCCTGGTCCAAAAAGTTAGAGTATTGAATGTCCTAGAAAGATCTGAAATTTAAGACATCGTCAATGGTTTGTGATAATGAAATATTTCGAGTAAGTTATTAATTTAATCTTTGAGAAAGCAGTTATAGCTGTAGATGCCTGGATGGAAAATCTTTGTTTATTTTGTGAGTACTGGTTACTTGATTGACCTTATTTGATGATGGTTTATATCTAGCTATATTAAATGCTAAAGCAAGGTTTTCCTTGCAAAACCGAGAAGCTTAGAAATGTGACAGTGAATGGTAATCTAAATGAGTTCAGAGTGAGTTTACTTCTGATGTTGAATTTTAGGTTGGTCATGACTTCTGTTATTATTGTTATTTTGAGATAGAAATTGCGTACAGTAATCTAAAGTCTATGCAAAAAATTTTGTACGAAGCTCAGTGGTAGCTCGTCTGTTCATCCTAAAGTAATGAAATGTGTAGTTATATGAAGTAAATGTTCTGGTGATTGAGTATGTATCACGATATTTTTTATTTTATGTCCAGATGTCTATTTTTTAGCAAGTAAGCCAAAAATCAAGTGTATTCAGGACTAATACGGTTAGTGACGGTACGAGAGTGTTAATGAGATAGAGTTACCATAAATTTTGTATCGGGATTGTCATAATCTCCGAAAAGGAAGATGTTACTTGAATTGTGGTTGATTGTTTGGCAAAGATCCGTATGATCTTTTCAGTATGTACAGAGTTTCTATTTGATAGAACAACTGAGTATATGAATTCCTGATAGAGTAACTAAGATCTTGACGATATGCTCTGGCACTGTGTACTAAAGTCCAAAGGTTACTGAAAAGAGATATACGAGGTGAATTCAGTTTGTGATTTTGAAAAGTTTTGTGAAAGTGTTTTATGAGAGTTGAAAGCAACTTCTTCTGGTAAGATTTTCGAGGACGAAAATCCCTAAAGGGAGAAGAGTTGTAACAACTCGATTTTGGGCCTAGTTGGAACTATGGTTTCGGGACAACAAATTTGATGAGGAAAAATTTATTTTTATTATATTTTATGGTATACGATTTCACAAAACAATTTCGTGAAAATTTTGTTTGAAATTTTTGACGTTTGGGCACTCAATTTACTCAAAAGGACTAAATCGTAAAAAGTTCAAAACCTGAGTTTTAGAAGCTAAAGGTGTCCAATTGTTATGAAATTTTAAATTGGAGGTTCTTAAATGGTAATTAGACCATTGAATAATTTTTTGGACAAAAATGGACATGAAATAAGTGAAATAGAATATTTTTAAGTTAGGAGTATTTTGGTTAGTTAGTAATTAAATGACTTAATAAACAAAATAAAAGCCAAAATTTCTTGTCCATATTCTTCCTTGTCTGAATTTTACATGAAGAAGCCATGGCTAGGGTTTTCCAAGCTTCCAAGCTCGACTGTAAGTCCGTTCTAACCCCATTTTTAATGATTTTTACGTTTTTGAAATCCTTGCAACAAGATCTACCTATTTGTACCATTTATTTGAGTTATGATGAAGGTATAGGGTTTGAACCATGTTAGAAATTTGTGTATTTTGATGTTTAATGATAGATTATCCATGTTTATGGTTAGAGAAACAACTTTTGCTAAGTGATTTTCGGTGAAAATGCCTAAAATGACTAAACTGTAAAAGTTATAAATATATAGTAAAAGTGTGTTTTAATGGAAATTTGGGCTGTTATAGTTATGAAAATGATTCAGCTAGGCTTGTAGGTTAAATAAATTGAATAAATTTCATTTTACGAGCCTAGAGGTAAAAGTGTAAATATGTTAAACTTTAGAGGCAAAAACGTAATTTTGCCATAGTATGATTTTTTGGTCACATTGAATAATGTTACTAATAAGTGGGATAAATGTGATGTTATAGATTAAAGAAAACGAGATTTGCGACTAGAACGAGGGTAAACGAGTAATTGATGGTTAGGTCCCTCTTTGCCATTTTTTTGGTGTTGAGGTAAGTTCGTGTGTAAATAATGCAACTTTATATTATGCATTTAATATCTGATATTGCATGAATTGTTTAATTATTTTTATGAATACGTTCGATGAAGATTCGATGTGGTAAAATTCCAGGTTAAACCTCAGGAATAGATAGGATACAAATGTCATGACATTAGGGTTATGTGTGATCCCATATAAAACCATGTCTAGGACATGGCATTGGCATCGATATGTGATCCCATGTAAGACCATGTCTGGGACATGGCATTGGCATCGATATGTGATCTCATGTAAGACCATGTCTAGGACATGGCATTGACATCTTACTGTGTATGAGAATTTCCGAGTATCCTTTAGTATTCCAAGTGGTTCAACAGGTGATCTAAAGATTATATCAAAGGAATGACAAGATATGACCATGTTGAAAGGGTACAGGTATGTACACGAAGCTCATAAATATTAAGATTATGAATCGATGAAATTTCGGTAAGAAGTAAATGAATGAATCATATTCTTGAGTTTTATGATACACATGTAAGTGACATGATTTAAAATGTATCTATGATACTTGATAACCTTGTGACTAATGATCTACTTTTATGATGAATGGATGTATGATAAGATTTAAAAATAATCATGTGTAGGGCTTATGAGCCCAATTGAGTTGTGATAAAGTATGATGTATATACTTAAGTTGTGATTCAATGGATATGAAAAAAAAGAAGAAGAAAGACAAGCGTAATCATCGATTAAAGTCATTATGAAAACATAGAGAGAAGTGAGCTATAGATATGTGAAAGATTGTTAAGTTATATGTTGAAATTATGATACTCATAAATGATGTGCATGTTGTTAAAAGGGTTGAAATAACTTGTTAATAATGTGATATGCTATAATTGGGGGATTAGGGTTGCTAACCTAATGCCAAGACATGCAATTAGTGTTTGTAAGATAAAAGAGTAAGAATTATGAATGGGTAAATGGAAATCATGAGATTAAATGCAAATTGTAATAATAGTATCCTTATAGATGGATAAATCCTTTCCCATCTCTTATAAGTTAATTTAGCTAGCTCGGGTTGGAGAACGCCGGAGATGCCATCACACTATCAAGCTATCATTTGGGTATAAGTGAACACAAGTATTTTAAGTTTATGGCATGTATAGGGACTTTGTCTTTTGATTAATTATGTCATTATTAATTTGGCCAAGTGTGTTGGCTTATAATGATTTGGTGATTCATTTTGTATATGACCATGAGATATGGTTAATATTGATTATTGGGTTGTAAACCTAATTAATTATGCATGCATGTGTCAAAGTCTTGATGATGATGGATGGTGTTATATAGCATATGGGTATGATGATTAAATGATGAAAAAATTGGTATGGCTATGATCATTGTTTAAATGTGTGAATTGAGAGTAGGTTAATAATGTTGATTGGATATGAAATTGGTGTGGAATGCCTTAAGTAAACTTGTTAATTTGAGTATGTTAAATAGTGACATTATATGGGCATGAATTAGTCTTGATTAGGAATGATTAATTGTCAAAATGTGACATTTTGTGTGCCATGAAATATGTTTAAGTATGTGAGTGCCTAAGGGTGGAAAAAGGCTTGGAAAATAGCCTCAAAGTTGTCCACACGAGTAGACACACGGGCATGTGTCTAAGCTGTGTGTGACACACGGTCTGCCCCATGGGCGTGTGTTCTGCCCGTGTGTCCCTTGCACTCTAATTAGGTAAAACAAAATGCCCAATAGTAAACACACGGGCAGAGATACGATTGTGTGTCTCAACCGTGTGAAGGACACGACCTTAGCACACAGACGTGTGACTTGGCCGTGTGACCCTATTGTATTGATGACATCACAAACAAAGAGTTACACAGGCTAAAGACACGGGCGTGTCCCAAGCCACATGGACGTGTGTGGCCACACGGGCGTGTGTGACCACACAGTTTACCCACACGAGCATGTGACCCTCCAAAACAGAAATTTTTTCTAAGTGTCGAAAAAGTTTCAAAAGTTCTCGGTTTAGTCTTGAACCACACCCAATATATGTTTAGGGCCTCGTGGGCCCATATAAGGGACGATATGCATGTGAATGAAAAATTTTCAATTTGGAAGGAAATTCCTGCCTCAGTTTTGTATGATTGTGTGAGTTTATGTCTAATAACACCTCGTATCTTGTCCCGGCATCAGACATGGGTAAGAGGTATTACAATACGAGCAACCATGCATGTGTGAGGGCCTTATATTTTCATGATTGTCCACATCTGGGTTCGCTGCACTAATGCAGCTTAAACACACCAGTTACAGTCACTTGAGGCTTTCCAACATTCTCCGACATATAAAAATTGCGATAACTTTGTGACTTTATAGTCGACAGACAACTTTAAGCTGTACTACTTTGTAACATGTAAGCAATCTTTCTTGTTATCGAATTGTTGTCCTACAAACAAATCTTTAGCTTCCTATTCTTCATCTAGTAAGTAAATCGACACTATATCTGGATATTCAGAGAACTCGCGCACAAGTGATGCATCAAGATCTACATCAGTCATGAAAGCCCCTGGATTATTAAAGATAACTATACTGGATCCCATGTTCCCGGCCAAATGGGGATGTACATCTTCACCCTCCCCCGGGCCTCCATCGTCTATGTCTTCAGAGATGTCATCCAAATCGAGATTACTCAAATATTCAATATCATGGTCGAACTACTCTTCATGGTCGAACTACTTTTCATTTTGGACTCTTCCTCACCATCTTCTATGGTGGCCAACACCTCTAGATGAATCTCTAGACGAGGACACGGTATTAGAACATTATACCAACATCCACCATAGTTTGGATTTTCGGGAGTTTGTAATAACCGTCCACAACTCGGCTGATCTTCCCAGTAGACATTAAGATCAAAATCAATTTCAAAACGCTGACTTACTAGAATTATAACTTGAACAGATTCCAATTCTGCTATCTCCGAAAACAACTCAACTGGGCTAGGATTTTCCATCTCCGGGGGGTAATAAATTGCTATCATTGTCCCTAGATCATCATCTTCAAGTTCCATTTTTGAGAACTTGAGCAGATTTGTTGAAATAAAAAATTTATAAAACAGTATCAACATCTGTTTCCAGCAACATGTAGCTATCTTTGTACCGATCTTCTGCTTCAAATCCGTCAGCAAAACACGTTTGTTGAATCTCATTCCAATTTTTTTACTGACTTTGAAAAACACAACTTCTTCAACTGTATTTATCATCTCTCGATCAAAATGAACATAAACTAACAAAATTTGGGAATTCATTTTCAACAATTTTTGCTTCCTCAACAAACAAAACATCGGTACTCTTAATATTGGATTTCAAATGATAAAAGCAAAGAAAAAGCTCAAATGAAATACAAAACAACTCTATATATTGAAGGGGTGCTGGTCATCAGTGTCCCAACACCCAATTTTTTTTTTTAAATCTGGTACTGGGGTGCCGACCATCAGTGTGCCAGCACTCAAATTTATTTTTAAAAAATTGGGTATAGGGGTGCCAGCTATCTAGTTCCCTTGACCAAAAAAATTTTTTTTGTATCTACTAAAGTGGGTGTCGGGCATTTATGTGCCAACACCCAAAAGATTATGTTTTTTTTTATAATAATATGGTGTTGGATATCAAAGTTCCCCAACCAAAAAAATTTTACTTTTTGGTAAAGTGAGTGCTGCCTATCTATGTGCCAGTACCCAAAAAAAAAATTTTGGGTCCCAAAAAAGGTGGTGCCAACCATCAAAGTCCCCCAACCCAATTTTTTTTAAAATATTATTGTAAATTATACCGTTATGATACAGTTGAAAAAAATACAAAAGGTGCGGCCATTTAGGTCCCCCAACTCCAAAAAATATTTTTTTTAACCCTTGACACAATTTTCAAGTGATGATTGGGATAAAATAGTGGGTCATTTATGTAATTATTTTTTTTAAGTCATTTAGATAAAATACCCTATGTTTGTGTACTTTGTCTCTATATGCATTTTAAATATGTAATAATGATTATAATTTGTTAAGTTCCTTCGCCATTCAAAATTTATCTTTTTTATTTTAGAAATATGAATTCATGTCGTGGGATAAAAAAAATCATAAGTAAAGGATTTCTTTATATATAATTCTTTTTTAAAATGGAATGTAAAAAATTAAAGGAAAAATTTTATTTGAAATCAATTAAGTAAATGGAAAAAGTTAGACTATAATCCAACATATATCTCACTTAAATCCCAAAATAACATAAAAGGGAAATGCTGCTAAATCATTTGGATATGAGCATGTATTTGATATGAGTATGGCTAATCTTTTTATGTTCTTTAATGTATTTGGAGAATTCTTGGGTGTAAGTTAAATTTAGGTGTGATTATAGAATACGAGCAAGTTTTTCGAGTATTTAGAGGATCATTGAATGTGATAGTTGTACATAAATATTTACATGCATCAACAAAGAATACATATGAAACCTAATATGTTAGATGTAATTCATTATATAAGATTAAATTGATGCTGTGGGGATCTTCCCTGCTAACTAAGATATTTTTAATCTTAACATAGATTTCTTATGGTAACAATTTAAATCTATTGTCAGAAAGGTTGATGAAGCACACACTATATATATATTTTCTTAAAGAAATCCGTTGACTCATATCAAACACCGAAAATTATAAAAACATTTTCCGAAAAATAAAATTAATGAATCAAATAAACCCTTGCTTCTTACCCTAAATCCAAAAAATAATTTGTGATATGTCCTATCACCAACAGATAGCCTAATAAATGTCTCCAACAAATTGAATAATGCATTAAGCAATGGATTTGTCAATCATATCACAGAAAATGAAACCACATCTTTCAAAAGTTGGGCTTCATGATAGAAAGTAGTAGGCCATGCTTCCATCAAAATTGGACATTTTATTGACCCTACGCCTAAAGCAGTCTTTCTATTGATATATAAAATTAAAATTGAAGGATAAATTATAATTTTGGTCCTTATATTATATTTAATTTAAAATTTCAATTTTTATATTTGAATTTGAAATATTTGTACTATCTATCTATTATTAATTTTATCTTTCAATCTAAGCTATTAATATCGTTAAAATATCTTTTTATATATATATATATATATAATTGAAGGTAGAGATTGAATTATTTCGGATTAAACCTTAACGCTCATGCATACAATCTAATATTCTTGATTTTAGATAATAAAAAACTTAAAATTTTAAAAAATAAATATTTAATTTAAAATTTTAATTTTTATATCTTAATTGAAATGTTTCTACTATCTATTATTTTTAATTTTATCTTTCAATCTAAACTATTTATATACTTTCTTCCAAGAAACAATGTTAAAATATTTTATTAGTTAAATAAAGTGAGATTTTTTTAAACTCAAAATTCTATTATTTTCTACAAATTTTTCATTTAAAAAATCACTTTTAATATTTTTATTTGGATTTATGATTATTTATGCCAAGTGTAACACCCCACACCCATGCCCTATGCCGGGACGGAATGCGAGGCGTTACTAAACTAAAACACATGCATTCTAACTTCTTCGAATCATCTAGATTTGACCCAATTTAAAACTTTTTCAAACTTTGTTTAAAAATTCCTTAACATGGGCCTACAAGGCCTCATATATCCATCGAAAACCATCCGGGACCAGTTCGAGTCCTTAACCAACTTTAGAAAAATAATTCTTGAAACAGGGCACACGCCCGTGTGGAAGGGCAACACGCCCGTGTGGAAGGGCAACACGCCCGTGTGACCAGTATGACATGGTTGTGCTGATGGCCCGTGTGGCGCACACGGCCTAAGCACCTAAGGACACGTCCGTGTCCCATGCCCGTGTGAATTAAATTCTAATTTCGAACCTACAGGGGTTTCACACGGCCTGACACACGCTCGTGTCTATGGCCCGTGTCCCTCACACGACCATGACACGTCCGTGTCCTAGCCCGTGTCTAAAAACCTTGACATTCTGTTTCTGACGTCAGCATCCAATAAGGGGTACACGGTCGAGGCACACGCCCGTGGCCAGAGGCCGTGTCCTCTACACGGCTGAGTCACACGGCCGTATCTCTGCGTGTGTTTACTACCATGCATTCTGACTTGTAAATTTTACGTACAGGGGACACACGGTCGAACAACACGCCAATGGAGCTGACTGTGTGTCACACACGGCCTAGACACACGCCCTTGTATCTACCCGTGTGGACAATATTAGGCTATCTACCAAGCCTTTGCCACCTTGAAACACAATCTAACACCAACCATAGCTAAGGCCTATATACATTTCATATACTCAACCATACCAACAATTTCACAATTTTGAAAGACTATTTTGCATTCATATAATAACTTTCAATATTAGCCATTTTCCATGGCCTTATACAAAACGGGTCAAGTATAAGATTAAGCCAACACATTTGGCTAATTATCAAAGACACAAAACCTAAAAGCCAACGCCCTATACATGCCATAATCAAAGTAAAAGATCTAACTATACCAAGTGCTTCAGATGATAGTGTGGCTGACTTCTCCGACGTAGGCAATGATCCTCGAGCTACTTTGGCGACACTATAAGAAAATCGAAAGGAAATAGGGTAAGCACAAAGCTTAGTAAGTTGCATACAAATAGACATAACAACACTTTACCATTTATCATCATGCTCATAATACAAAAGTAGGCATAAGTACAACTTACTCATCACTATCCAATTCAATTCACATGGCACATATTGAGCTCACATTTCATACATTTCAAATAGGTACTTGTACCATTCACAACATGGTTATACTTTTCTCGTTTAACTTAAACTGTAACTCTCTCCGTTGAACCATTTGGAATGCTATCGGATATTCACTAAGCCTCAAACATCGGGTATAATGTGATGCCATGTCCCACACATGGTCTTACACTAGTTCATCTATCAAGTCGATGCCATGTCCCAGACATGGTCTTACACTAGCTCTCACATATCTGTGTCGATGCCATGTCCCAAACATGGTCTTACACTGACACCTCTATACGTGCTGATGCCATGTCCTAGACATGGTCTTACACTGACACATCTTGTAGCTGATGCATGTCTCAGACACATCTTACACTGGCATACATCATGAGGCCGATGCATGTCCCAAACATGTCTTACACTAGCTCTCGTCTCAATACCGACACCATGTCCTAGACATGGTCTTACACTGGCTTTCATAATGTGGCCGATGCATGTCCCAGACATGTCTTCCACTAGCGCACAAATGACCCAAATGTCATGGCATGAATATCCGATTTGTTCCTAAGGGTCATCCGGGAGCTCTATTATCTCTATTATCATCATGTATTTTAATTACCACAATTAAGCAATTTATGCCATAAAAATTCTTGCATAATTGATAACAATGTAGTTGCATTATTTATATACAACTTACATCGAATTACAAAATGTGGACGACTAGTTCGGTTTAGTCCACTTGTTTCGCTTTTCCTCGGTCTAGGCCCGGATTTTGTAATTCTTGATCTAAAATGATAGAAATTCATTCATATCATTAGCATAATACTCTAGACACTCGAAAATCCATAATTGGGCAAAATGACCGTTTTGCCCCATAGACTTTCATAAAAATACCATTTTACCCCTAGGTTCACATTTTCTCACTAACCAAGCCTAACCGACTATTTATCTCTCTTATGACAACACCAAATTCCCAATATTTCACAACATTACTATCTATTTTACAAACTTTACAAAATGGTCCTATTAGGGTTTTCATGAGAAATCCCTTTACAAAGTTGTTTATTTCACAACCATGGTTCATTTTCTTCTATAAAATTTCATAAAATAGCATGTCTACTATCATGACAAAACCCTAGACTTTCAACCTGTAACGTTCCAAATTTCAGTGGTGTCGAAATAGTGATGTGAGATCACTAAATCCGACATGTGATTTTAGATATTAGTAAGCAAAAGTTAAGTGTGATTTTATTAAAAATTTTGAATTAGTGAAATTGTGAATTAAAGGAAATATTTAGATAAAAACGAGGTATCGAGACCTCTAATTCATAAACCGAGCCATAAATATTTTAAAAATATTTATGGAATGTTACTAAGTTAGTATTAAAGTTTTGATAATAGATTTTAACATTTCAGTAATTAATTGAAGAAAAAAGACTAAATTGAATAAAGTGAAAAACTATAAAATATGATTAAATAGCTTAAGAGATCATTAAGGAAGGAGTTAAAAGGTAAATAGACCCAAATTAGGTGATTTGGACAGATGATTGTGCAGGAAATGTAAAAAAAATCAAGTGTGAGCAAAGGGCAAAAGTGAAAATAATGTAAAATTTAATTGTAAAATATGATGTAGTTGGTAATTCTAGAGAATTCATCATTTTTCTTCATCTTCATTAGCTAAAAACACCATTAGAGCTCTTTTAAGAAGCTGGTTTTATATTTTACAAAATGTAAGTTCAATTCCTGATTATTTCTTGTAATTTTTGTGTTTTTGAGACTTTTACAAATAGGTCCAACTATTTAACTCATTAGTTTTTGCTTTTATGAATGATTTAGAAAGTTGCCATGAGTAAGAGCTGAAAGTTTATGATGATTTAGTATGGAATTGGGACTCTAAGTTTATTATATGATGATTTTATGAAGAGATTTTATAAGAATTGATTTTAGGACCTAATTGTGAAAGTTGTTGTAATTAGGGTTTTGTGTTGAAACTTTGAATGTCAAAGGCTTGGAAGTAGTTATAATTTTTAGATAAAATGATATTTGAGAAGAATTAGTTCAATTGATGAATAAATTGAGCAAGGACTAAATTGTAAAATTTGAAAAGTTTAGGGAAAAAGTATAATTTTAAAATTTAAAGGGCATAAATTGTGAAGTAGAATAGAATTAAAATAGGTGCTAATGAGGGAATGATTTTATAATTATAGATCAAGAAAACGAAATGAATCGTGGAAAGGAGAAATTACAATAATAGTTCCTGAAATTTCTACGACTTTTGCAAATCAGCCCAGGTAAGTTCATATGGAAAATTTTAATGTTTTGTTATGAAAATATTATGATTTTCTAAGGTATATTATTGTAGATGAATACTATAAATTGTAATAATTATGAAATAATATTTAAGTAAAAGTACAAATTAGTTGGAACAATGGATTTGAGTGCTTTCATTCTGTGACCATGATGAATTGATGGAAAAGATGTGATATGTGCGCCCGTATAAGACCATAGTTGGGCTATGGCATCAGTGTGATGTGATAATGTGCTTTCGTATAAGACCATGTTTGGGATATGGCATCGGTATAATATGAGCTTTCGAATAAGACCATATCTGGGATATGGCATCAGTATAATATGTGATCCGTGTAAGACCATGGATGGGTTATGGCTTCAGTGTGTGATATGTGACTATGTGCAAGTCCATGGTTTTACCATGGCAATGTGATAATGAAGCACTCAATTCCATTATTGTTCCCTGATTTGACTATGAAAGTAAATGAGAAATACGCCCAAGAGATCTAAAATTGGTGAATAGTGGCATTGAAATCAATCAAATGAGTTTATTAATGATTTTGTGATTTACAGAAAGGTTTAGTGAAATTAAATATTATATGATTGTGTGCAATATTCTGTAAGATTTATTTTTCTGTGCCTATGAGCTTACTAAGCTTCAATAAGCTTACTTGTGTATGTTATTTGTGATTAAGTATGTAAAGTAAATTGAATGCGATGGTTGTGTTTGATAATGAAATATACATGTTTTGGCTAGAAATAGTTGATTTGTTGGACTTTATTAGTGTATAAATGTGATTTTGTGCAGGAAAATATTAAGAGGGTGAGAAAAACAGCCTTGAATGACCTATTTTCGTCCACACGGGTAGACACACGGGTGTGTGTCTAGGCCGTGTGTGACACATGACCTACCATATGGGCATGTGATAAGGCAATGTGTCTCCTATAACTTAAAAATGAGAAACAGAATTATCAGGTTTATGCACACAACCTAGCACACATGCGTATGGCTTGACCGTGTAACACACACGAGCTTTAACATGGTCGTGTGATATGGCTGTGTAAAGTCTGCACTTAAAATGTGAAATTTAATTATCACACAGCCTAGCAACACGGGCGTGTGCTCAGGCCATGTGACTCAAGTTTCTTCTTGAATGCAAGTCAGAGAGCTCCTCGGGCTTGGGACATGGGCATGTGTGACCACACGGCCTACCCACACGAGCGTGTCCCTATCCATACGGGCGTGTGGCCCTGTTTCATGATAAAAAAAATTTAGTTTTCTAAAAGCTCTGAAAGTTCTTAGTTTGGTCCCGATTTATCTCCAACGTATATTTTGGGCCTCGTTGGCCCGTATAAGGGACTTTAAGCATGTGTTGGAATAATAGTTAATTTGGAATTAAGTTTTATGATCTAGTTTTGGGTGTGTTTAATTGTGTTTAAGTCTGGTAATACCTCGTACCCCGTTCCGGCGTACAATACGGGTAAGGGGTGTTACACAACCATTTTGCAAAATAGTCCCCTTGTTAGAAAGCTCATGATACAAGGGTCTCAAAAGTACAAAAATATTCAAAAAAAGCCCTCAAAATCACTTACTTGTAGAGAGGCTAAGTGGCTGAAATTTTAAGCTTCAAAAACCCCTCTAATGGCTGATATTTTCAGTCAAGAAGAAAGAATGGAAGAAAAATATGATGGCTAGGCTTTTTAGGGTATTATTTTATCACATATTATATCATCAATTTCCTAACATTTGACTATTTAATTTTCTTTGTCTTATGGCTGGCCAAGCTATAATCTAAGGGCCTATTTGCCCTTTAAAGACCCCCAATTTAAGTTTCATGACAATTTAACACCCTTAGCTATTCATTCAAGCCTTTTGCACTTTATGCGATTTAGTCCTTTTTCGTAATTAAGCATGTAATCGCTAAAATTAATTTACCAAAATTTTCATACTCTCATATAATCATGCCACAACACATAAAATAATATCAAAAATAATTTCTCCATCCTTGGATTAGCGGTCCTGAAACCATTATTCCGATTAGGCCCAAAATCGGGCTGTTACACCAAGAGCAATGGTTAAACCCTTGTTGGCATTTACAAAATCAAGTTCGAAATTATATGGTTGCCATCTTCTTTCTCAATTTGTAATTTGTAAAAAAAAATTATAATTATTTGTAGTACAAAAAAAAATAATATTTTTTCATGCACTTCACCAATTTGTAGTTCAAAATTAGGTGAATGGAAACATGCTCAGAATAGAGCACGAATATTATCAAGAGAAATGAGATTGTTGCTAAATTGAGATATCAACAGTGATGGTAACCCAACCTATGAGATTAATGATCACATGAACTAAGTTCTTATGGGTAATAACAATGATTTGTTGAGCATTATAAAGTTATATCTTTCGTATGGGTAATAACAAACCATTAGGTACAAAACCAACATATTTTGTGTCAATGCATTGTGATTGCCAATCAACAAAAACTTTAAGTGTTAAAAATAAACATATTCTTTTGAGACATGATGTGATAAAACAATTGCAAAAAGATAGAGTCATATTAATTGATTATGTGAAGTTGAAAGTGAATTTAATCGTCTCTTTTACTATGTCTTTAGGGAGAAATTTAATAAAATTAATAAATAAAACATCAAGGATAATAAGACTATTGCCAAATTGAAAAATCAATGGTGATGATAACCCAATCTATAAGATTGATGGTCTCATAAACTAGATTCATATGAGTAATAATAAATCATTAGTTGAATTGTTAAGCACTATAAAATCATGTCCTTCCTGTGACACCCTACATCCAACCCGATTGTTGAGTTCGAGTATGTGACACCATATTTGTTGCCAAAGCAACTTAAATTAGTTTCCATTCAATTTCTCATAAGAATACCATTCAATAATCAACTCATTAATCAACACATTAGAAATATTTTTAAATGAGTTCTAAGTGTTTGGGGATGCTCAGGACCAAGTTCAAGTCATCGAAGGTCAAAACAAGTCAAAACAGGGGAGGGTCCCCTATCTGACCTAGTTGTATCGGTACAGGTAAGCATTTGTGTCGATACTTTTAAGCGGCACTATTCATTTTTGGCTACTGACTTACTTGTTCAGATGCACCTGACCACTTATACCAAAACAAAATTTCCACCATTGGAAAAATCCAGTTAAGAAAAGGACAAATATAGCGAAAGTTTACAAATTTTCAAAATCGAGCCATTTGCGATATTTATAAGAAAAAAAATTCCCAAAAAGTACTTATGCTTTGAATGAAACGAATTCAAGTTTATCTTGGCTTTGAACTGAACAGCCTTTTCTGCTATCCTCATACCCTGAATTGCATCAAATGTGGGCTCAAGCAACATGAACCAAACATAAAACAAGAATCAATATTGTTACTTTCAGTAGGAACGAAATTCTCCCAATAGAAACCAGTAAATATTGTAACTCCCAGAAAATATAATTTATTCTAAGTAAGGTCTAGTTTGATAAACCATTGAAAAAAAAATTAAATCTATTAAAAATTAAACAATAGAGTCTACTCAACAACATTTTCTTTCCCTCGATCTTCTCTCGGTGGATTCAAATATTGATCTATACTATAATCTAATTCAATTTTTATCAACCATTATTATTCACCGGCTTATGAAACATATAAGTCAGTTCAATTCTATCACTTTAGATTCCCTTAAACCTAACACATTGAACAGTTGAACCCTTTATAACAAAGTTTATAGACATCTTAAGATGGTTTCGAAATGTCTTTAGTTTAGTCATGATATTCAAAACTAACAAATTTCCATTTTACCAAGTGATCCTTTTTTATAACCCCTCTTCTAATCTAATCATTTAACACTAAAATTTCAAGCATTCAACAATGACAATCTCATGAAATTTTTAATAGTTTTAGAAACAAACACCACTTTTAGCTAGATTGAAGCACAACAATCTCAAAAACACAAAATCCATGCAAAATAGGCTTGAATTGTCTTACTATGTAAGAGCACAAAACTTGATCCTAGATTAACAAAAAAGAAAAACGATGATGTAAAGGATGAAAGAAAGAAGAAAAAAAAAGAGTTTTCTTCCCTCTATCCACTATGTTATGGTATAAATATCTAATCTGATTAATAATTAAAAATTACCACTATTATAGGTAATGCGAACACCTATCCAACCACTTTCTATAAAAATGGCTAAATTATCATTTTAGTCTCTAATCAATTAATGTATTATCATTAACGAATACAAATCCATAATAGTAAACTTTTACCTCATTTACTATTTCATCCCTGTACTATGATCAATTCTCTAATCAATCAATTTTTGTGAACTAAAATTTCATATAACACTATATTAAACCAATGATTATTAAATATTAATATCTAGAAACTCGATCATTGGAGAACGGGATTTTTTTGCGTTCTTAGTTAAATGTGGGGGTGGTGAACGTGGTTGCTCGACGAAGTGAGGGGCTGAGGGGAGGTTTCGGTGGGGGAGTGTGATAAGGAAGGGGGTTGAGGCTGATGGGGAGCGAAGGGGATTGATGTGATGCTCGGATTGATGAGGGAAAGCTCGTTGGGTGAGGGTGTGGGCGTGGTTGAGGGGCGATTGGGAAGGAAAGGAAATGAGGGTGGTCGAACGGGTAAGGGAGAAGTTCGGCGGCGACAATGGGGGCTGTGGTGGGGAACTTGGACGAGCGGCGGCTAGGGCAATGTGGTAGTTGGAGACGAAACTCCTCTTTCTTGTTATCAATTCTATTATCAAAATAAGATTTAAGTCGAGCACTATTTACCCTAAATGTCTCAAATTCAGAAAGAGTTACCTCGACCATACCATATGGAAAGATGGTCAGTATCGTAAAGGGGTTTAATCCATTTGCATCAAGCTCCAAAGTGGTAATTCATGGATCCGTTTTGTCTAGCAGTACCTTGTCTCCAACCTTAAATTGGTTTGTTCCATCCACATGCTCATCATGGAGTCGCTTTGGCTCTTCATCGTGTTTTTTCGGTTTCTCCTTGTCATGTGTCCGCCATTCATCTAGTTTATCGAGTTGTAGCATTTTTTCATCGTAAATCATTCTATTTCTGTTGCATTGACTAGAATATGGCTCCATTACGTTTTTTCGAGGGCTTTCCTGAAAAGAAGGTTGAGTCACATGGTCACTAAAATTAACAGAAGATTTAAAACCATCTTGATCACTAGATGTTCTAACAGAATTATGAGCTTGGAAAGTAATTGTTTCGTCACCTAAACGAAGTACTAATTCACCCGTACCAACATCAATAATGGTTGTCGAAACCTTTTTTTTTTTTTGAAAAAGGAGTCGACTTTGATTTTGAAAACGAAAATGAACATGGGAGTCGCCACCAATCCTTTTTGATGAGGTGTGACTGGGTCACCTCGTAAGATGGTTGTTTTTAATAAACGGTTTGATTTATTAAAACAACAATTTTGGTCTACGAGATTCAGAAAATGGGTTCGAGAGTCGATTACGTATGAGGAAGGATTAACACCCTCGATACGCCCAAAATTGGTACCTAGTTGCTTCATTAGTGTCTTAGTGTCGAAAATTAAAAATTTTGAAGAGATTTAAAATACGATATTTTGTTAAAATATCGCTTAATTGAGAAATTTTTGAGAAAATAGCGTATTTTACGTTAATCGAGAAAAATAGAATTATGTCTCGTAAGTTAGGACACAATGTCTTAAATCCTAAAACGAGAATAAACACTGAAAATTTTATTTTGAAAGATATTTGATTATCTCGGTTTTAGAAAGAAAAAAATCATATTCCGTTAGTTAGAACACGATCTTTTCTTGATTCACGAGATTATTTAAAAATTTAAAATGTTCGTTTGTGCAGATTTATCGAGAAGATCGAAACCCCGTAAGTTAGGGAATGACCTCTTGAATTTAAAAAACATGGAGTATTGCTTATTTTAAAACAAAATTTTATGTATCGAGTGAAGGTTAATGTAATACGATTTGATAGTAAAATGAAAAAGATGAATTACGGAGCTAAGACGCATAACAGAGTAATTATTAATGTGTTAATGAGAACGGTAATAACAAGGACAAAAATAAAATGAAATAAAGAAATAAAACAAACAAGCTATAAAAAGAAAAATAATAGGTAAAACTAAAAAATAAAAAAAATAATAGAATAATAGAACCTAACAGTAAACCAATAAATAAATAAATACTATGTAAAATAGTTTGAAAATAATAATAATAATAATAATAATAATAATAATAATAATAGTAATAATAATAATAATAAGTAATCTAAAGCTTGAAAGGATGTGAGTAAATAAATAATAAGATGATAATAAAAATGTCTAAAAAGAAATAATAATAATAATAATAATAATAATAATAATAATAATAATAAGTAAGCACAAAAAGGAGAGAAAAAATGATGTAATAATAATATTAAATTAATTAGTTTAATAATATAATAATGATAATAATAATCCAATAATAATAATAGAATAAAGAATAATAATACATTAATAATAATAGTAAAGACAATAATAATAATAATAATAATAATAATAATAATAATAATAATAATGCTAATAATAATAGTAATAATAGTAATAATAATAATAGATTTAATAATAAAGTAGTCAAAATAACCAAAAATGACTAAAATTAAACTTAAAACAGAAATTTGGGGCAAATCTGGAATAAAAATAAGGCGAAGGACCGAATTGAAACGCGTGAATAACAATGAGGGATCAAAAGGGAATTTTCCCTTTCTCTCCAAAATGCACAGCATCAAAAGGGACCAAATTGAAAGTCAAAATAGATTATAGGGCAAAATTAAAAAATAAAATAAATTTAATTGCAAAACCATAAAAAAGCGAAAAGGCTAAAAGTGAAATTAGCCCATTAATAAAAAACATGCGAATCCTCCCTAGCGGGTCGGGTCGAATTCAGGTTAGGGCCTTAAACGGCATCGTTTTGGCGCCTGAAGCTTAGGCCCAAAACGGAGCCGTTTTGCGTCATTATAAAAACCAAAAAATTTTAAAAAATTTCATTTTCTCACTTCCTCAAAAAAAAAAAAAACCTCTCAAATTCTCTCCTCCCCCCTTTTGCCTGTGAGCTCTGGCAAGAGCTCCGGCACTGGTAGTTGCCGTCCGTCGCCATCATCGCCGTCGTGCACCGCGGCCGGAGCTCAAAAGGTTCCTTTTTTTTTGGGTGATTTAAAGGGTAAGCTTCTTTTTCCTTTTTCCTTTTTATGATATATGTAAAAAGTTAAAAAAAAAAGAGAAATAAAGAAATGTGTATATATATATATATATATATATATATATATATATAAAAGCAATTTGAAAAAAGAAAAAAAACAAGAACATAAAATAAAAACTTAACACATTGGGACCTTGTTTTCTTCTTCGAATATTTGCTATTTCTTTTTGTTTGTATCATTGAATATATTTTTTTTGTATATAAAAAAATGTCCAGATCATTACAAAAGATTTTAGATGGCTTTTATAGCCATTTACAGCTTATTTCTTTAATCTCTCTGTCACTTCTGTTGCAGGCAAGTGGGCGGTGGCAGGTGGAGTGGTGGTATGGTAGCTGGCAGAGGCTAGGGCGGCGGCTAGGGTTTCTCTTTGTCTTTTTTGTTTTTTTTTGGTATTGTATGTATTGAGCTTGGGTTGTTGGGTTTGGCTGATTGGGCTACTAGGGTTAGGTTTAGTTTGGAGTGGGTTTGTAATTGAGTTTAATAGTTTTGGGTTTTGGTTTTTAGGATTGGGTTTAAGTATTTGGGCTATTTTGGGTTTTAGGTCTATTTGGTTTTTTTTTTTGAGTTGTGGTTTGTTGTTTTATGGGCTCCAGGCTAAATTAGGCTTGTACAATGGTTATAGTAGTTGCTAAAAATGGTTGCCCTAAAGTTAAAAGTGCCTCACTACCCTTATCTATGTCTAACACAACAACATCAACGGGGAATATGAATTTATGAATTTTTACAAGCACGTCCTCAATAACACCTCTAGGATATCTAATGGTTCCATCCGCTAACTGAATACTCATCGTAGTTTGCTTGGGTTTCCAGGACCTAGTTGTTTAAACATTTTATAGGGTATGACATTAATACTAGCCTCTAAATCAGCCAAAGCATTATCAATATTCAAACTACCAATTAAACAAGGAATAGTAAAACTCCTTGGATCTTTTAATTTGTTGAGTAGTTTATTTTGTAGTATGGCCGAGCAAACTGCATTTAGCTCCACAGTCGACGAATCATCTAACTTCTTTTTGTTTGCTAAAAGCTCCTTTAAAAATTCGACATGATTAGGCATTTGCAAAAGCGTTTCAACAAATGGTAAGTTAATATGTAATTTCTTTACAAGTTTGAGAAATTTACCAAATTGTTCGTTTGTGTGGTCTCTCTTCGTCGTATTAGGATATGACACTCGAGGTTTATATTCCTTAACAATTGAATTTTGGTCTTTTTGACTTACCTCAACCTTATCGTTATTTACCACAATTTCTTGCCTTGGTTTTGGTTCAGATTCAACTAACCCTTCTTCGTCTCGCACAGTAATTGCATGAACCTGCTCCCTTGGGTTAGTTTTGGTATTGCTAGGCAAACTACCTTGTGGTCTTTCTGAGATTAACTTAGCAAGCTGACCTATTTGGTTCTCGAGCCCTTGAATCGATGTTTGTTGATTATTTAGTGCTGCCTCAGTGTTTTGAAAATGCGTTCCTGACACTGATAAACTTCGTCAACATCTCCTCAAGGTTCAGCTTTTTCTCTTGCTGGTAGGGCTGTTGTTGAAAGCCCAGAGGGGGTTGTGCTCTCTAATTTCCTTGACAACCCCAAGAGAAATTGGGATGGTTCCTCCAACCTGTATTATAGTGGTTATCATAAGGGTTATTTTGAGGCCTAGAATTATTACCCATATAATTGATTTGCTCATTTTCTGTGCTAGGAGCAAAGAGTAAATATTCTAGATTATTCATTCCTCCTCCATTTGTATTACATTGCATCATTGGATGTACTTGCGTAGAAACATATAAACAATTAATTTTCTTATTTAATTATTCTACCTGATTTGATAACATGGTGATTGCATCTAAGTTGAAAACACCACGGCTTTCATCGACTTCGTTCTTATGACTTGCCACTGATAATTATTCAATGTCATCTCCTCAATAAATTCATAAGCCGCTTCGGGTGTTTTATTGCTAAGTGTACCATCGGCTACTGCATTGATTAGTTGCCTAGTTGAGGGATTCAAACCGTTGTAGAAGGTTTGAACCTGTAGCCATAGAGGTAACCCTTGATGAGGGCACCTTCTCAATAGGTCCTTATACCTCTCTCATGCATCATATAAAGTCTCTAAATCGACCTGAACAAAGGAAGATATATCATTCCTCAACTTGGTTGTCTTAGCTAGTGGAAAGTACTTCAAAAGGAACTTCTCGGTCATTTGAACTCATGTAGTAATAGAACCTCGTGGTAAAGAGTTTAACCACTGTTTAGCTTTTTTCCTCAATGATAAAGGAAATAACCGTAAACGAATGGCATCGTCAGAGACACCATTAATCTTGAAAGTATCATAGATTTCTAGGAAAATGGCTAAATAAGTATTTAGATCTTTGTCTTGCAAACCATTAAACTGAACAAAATGTTGTATCATCTGAATTGTATTTAGCTTCAGTTCAAAATTATTCACAGTAATAATGGGTCACACAATACTCAATTCAGCCTCAGTTAGAGTGGGCTTGGCATAATCGTACATAGTATGAGGAACAGGATCTAGATTCGCAACAACTGTAGAAGGTAGCTGATTATTCTAATAATTACCCATCTCCTTAGTAATAATAATGTTTTCTTGTTCGTCTACTATATTTTGTCGACTTTTCCTTACTTCTCTACGGTTTCTGCAAGCAGTCTTTCAATTTCACTGTCAAATAATAATGGTCTTGACGGGTTTCTTCTTGTCATAAATTAAAAGAACCTGCCATAAGCAAATAAAAGAAAATAAATTAGAATGTAAAAATTAAACTAAAAACAAAAACAAAATGTAATAAAAATAAATGGCTAAATTAATAAAAATCAAGTGTTCTTAATATTTTAATTCCCCGGCAACAGTGCCAAAAACTTGATGGTCACTAAACTAACTATAAATAGGACTAAGGCAAGCGCATCTATCGAACAATAGTATAGCTATGGTGAGTAGGGAATATCATATCCACGAGGACTAAAAGCACTAGTAATTATCGTCTTCTTATTATTTAACCGACAAATTAGAGTGATTGTGTTTTAATTTAAAATTACTAGACTAATTTAACTACGAACTCAATAGAGAGTGAAATAGGAAAATAATCGAAGATAACCAATGAGATAGACAATACTTAGGAAAGAATCCACCTAAACTTCACCTATTATTATGATCCTGAATTAAACGATTTATTCACTTGTTACTTGATTAATTGAACAACTGACTCTAGGTTGATTAATTGAAATCTTTAAACTATATTAATATCTAGGTTGATTAATTGAAATCTTTAAATTATATTAATTTCTCTTTCGAGAAAAGGAACAATTGACTCTAAGTTGATTAATTGAAATCTCTTTCTAATTAAAACCCTTATCGTTGTATTAACTCGATCTTGATGGAGATCCGCTTCCGAGTTCGTTTCGATGGCGTTCTTCGAGTGTTTCCTTTGATCTTCTCTTATTTAGGATACTCAGAATGCCTAAAAATTTGGTTCTTCTAATTGGTATTTATAGACTTTAGAATGCTCCCAAATACTCTTATAAGTATAGAAACATGAAGTTAAAGGATTAAGAGCGTCAAATTCACCAATTTGCATAATTAATCATCCAAAAACGTATTAAGAATAGGATTAAAATATGTTACTTTTATAGCTTATCAGTTTTCAAAACCATAATTTTTGGTACCACCGAAAATAGGTTGTTACAAATCCTCTATTAATAAATTTATTGAAATTTAGCTTTGAAACCGCATTTTTCGACTCCAGCTAAAGTTGAGTCATTACACTTCCTATGGTGTAAATAGTGCCAGAACAACAAAGAAAGTAAGGATGAGTAAAACTCTTAATCAAATCCATATCTTTTATAGGTGGTGTATTAATTTGTAGTGTACACTTGATGGATTGACTTATTTGAGTGTGAGTGGAACTGCTTCTATGAGAATTGTGGCAAAATCTCTATAACACTCTTGAAAATCTAAGCACATGTATGGCCTATTAGTGCAGAACTATGCTAAAGAACAAAATTATAGGTATGATGTGATTGAAGAGAATTTTAGTTTACATGATTAATTCTTGGTTCATAGAAACTTAAGGTTTCACCAATTGTTTTGTAAATTATATCTTATTTTCTAGTTCTAGTTCTAGTTCTAGTTCTAGTTCATTGTCTAAAAGACACTAAAATCAATGCATTATATGAAAGAAGAAAACACTTAGCTAAAGTTTGTCCGTTGTTCTTCTAAATTATGTGGGGGATTGTTAAAAATAGAGGGTATTTTCAAAATAACTTATCCCTTGTTAAATGAGTATCTATAACTTTTTTTATAAGCCATAATGAGTTCTTGGGCTTGTAAGAACTAGTAGAATGGAAGGGGTTGTTCATAAGAGAATTGAACCCCAAAGTCTAGTGTAGTGCAAATCATCGAGTTCTCCCTATATGCGAGAATATAGAGAAGGTCAGTCTTTTTAATTTTATGGAGTAAATTTGGTTTTTACATTCCGAGAGGTTTATCTTGAAAAGACCATTTTTTTCTCGACAAAGTTTGAAATCTGCCTATGTACTGTTGTCGCTACCTAAAAAATTAAAATACTACTCAAAAATATAAATTTAATAGACAACGATGAGTAAGATCATGTCTACAAATATCGGTAATAACTTTATTTCTTCAAATGGAAAGAAGAAAAGTAAATAGAAAAGGGAGGTTTAGGAAATCAAAATTAAATTAAATCTAAAACTTAGCTAAGAAGGCAATAATTAAAATTGGGAAAAAATCAATGAGACGAAGCTCTAGCCAAAGGTAAAGTCTCTGTTTGATTCATGAGTTTGATCATTGTTGCAAATATAATTTTCTATGTTCTTTAATAAATTATTTATAGTTCTCGGCTTCGCACCTAGCAACCAATCTCTTCTTACTGTTTCAATAACCAAAAGGATGCTTGTTAAAATTATTTCCCTTATCAATAAACAATTCTATAATTTCGCGCCTAGGATTTACCTTACCGATAGTATTAAGAGATAATTCTAACCAACAAACACATACAAGTTAGGCTTATTTAAGTGAGATTGCATGCCCAAACAATATGGAGTTCATAGCTATCTTATATCCAACTATATTTGTTTGTTACCAATATTAGAATCAATTAAATAATTACGGATTTAACAATTCTAATTAACAAGGCAGATATTCTAAGCAATTGAATATGAGCCCTATATTCAAATAACTTGAATATTTACAATTAAATCAAAAGTCATGTAAATACTAAAGAACACAAAAAAGATTAAGGGTGTGCTTGGTTGGATGAAAAAGTAGAGGGATGGGATAAGGGAATGAAAAAGTGAAAAGAAAATAATTGTTGAGTATGCTTGGTAAGGAAGAAAAGTAAGAGGAGAGAAAATAAGAGAGATGTGCATATTAGTTCAAAATTATACATTTTTCAAATATTTTTTGTTCTTTCATTTTTCAACTCTATCAAGCAATGAAGAGAAAGAAAATTACATTTTCTCTCCATTTTTCTATCATTCCTACCAAGCATACCTATGTAAAGAAAAAAATATGTTTTCCATCCTTCTAATTTTCTACCCTTTCAATTTTTCATTCCTCTAGTTTTATTTTCACTCTACCAAGCAAAGCCTAAGAGTAATTAATCTCACAAAATTTTTGACTCAAACTTTGAAGTTCCTTTGACTAGAAAAGAAGGTTAGTAATCCGTAGACTAAGATAAACACAAAAAAAAAAAAAAGTTTTCAATAAGCCAAAAGTTCAATGGAAGAAAAAAAAAAATTTATCCTGTAAAAGATTAAGGTTACAATACTTGCTTAGACTTTAAGTCTATTTGAGCTAAATTATGGCTACAATACTTGTTTGGACTTTAAGCCTTGAACAAGGACAAAAATAACCTTGACTCCAGAGTCAAAATGACAAGTAAGTCATTTGCACGGAAGCGTTAGTGACACCAGTTGGATCTCAAGTTGGGGTTCACGAGCTATCCACGTTGGGGCTCCAAATCTAGCGCTAGGGCTCCAAATCTGGCTCTAGGGCTTGGCCTTTTTGAACTGCAGTCCACACGTCTTCCTTTGACACTTCAAATTTTGCTCATTTTCGCTCATTCATTTTACTTTTATTGGTTCTTAAACTTGCATCCCATGCTTGTATGCGCCTAATTAAAGTTATGAAACACCAAATTAATTAATAATTATTAAATCACATAAAATTAAAACATAAACAAATAAAAATGATAGTGAATGTGAATGTGAACATTACACTAAACATGCAAATGAGTATAAAACATGATATTTTAACATTTGTAATTGAATTTGAATTTTTAAAAGAAAAAATCTGATCTTTTATTCTCTTATTTTAAATTAATAGGGATAACATGAAACCACAATTTCATATAATCCCTTCTCATAAGTAATAATTAATTTAGTTGTTGCTTAACAAACTTTGACTATCCGTTACTCTTTAATTTTCTCCACGTCCAAATGCCCATTATTTCCTCAATCTGCATGCAGCCATTACTTTCCTGAATTATATTAACTAGTTATTACATTGATGATTATAAATACCATGCACTGCTAGCTTTTCAAAGCACAAAAATCCTACAAGCTTTGCTTTCAACTAAATATTGCTTTTGCTTTTGCTTTTGCTTTTGCTTGTGATTCTCATTCTTGTTCATTTTCGAAACACACACACGAGCTTATTAAATTCTAAAAAATATATTGTGGACAAATTATCTTACACCCCTCAAACATTATTTGAGGTTCTTGCTATCTTGGTCCATTGTTTTTACATTAATTTATTACTCTGTCTTTGTGGTCCGACTCCTACATTGGCGTATGGTGTGGCTGTTAGCCTGAGTCAATTTCTTGTCATATCCTGGGATAAAAAGGGACCACTGAAATGTCAAATTCAAGTTTGAAAATCAGGGTTGGTTCTGATTTTTTAATATTCCAATCAACATACGCCAAAATCACTAAGTTTCCTTAAAAAATAAAAATATGAAGGTTAATATATGCTGTTAGTCCTTGTACATTGACAAAATTGAGATTTAGTCTATACACTTAAAATATTAAAAATTATCATCTTACTTTTCTGATTTAAAATTCTCAGTTTAATCATTAACATTATTAAAATTTTCTATCAAAATTTATCAACTTGACACGTTGACTAGGTTGTCTTCATATGATGTGATATTTGGTTGATAGGAAATAAACATGTTAAGTTGATAAATATTGACGAAAACTACAAACGGCGATGATGTTTGGACTAAGATTTTTAAATTGAAAAAAAAAATAAGATAATAGAATTTTTAACTTTTAAAATATAGGGACTAAATATCAAATTATGTAGAAGCACAAGGACTAATAACATATTTTACCCAAATATAATTTGAATATCCAATGCTATTTTAAATAAAAATCAAAGCAGATTTAGATATCAAATATTTAATGATTTTTTAGATATATTTTGAATAATAAATTTAATGTTTGATTCCCAAAAGTATTAAAATCTGCAAAAATAAAAGGTTAAACTTTACTACTAGTCAATATATTTTTGACAGAGTTGTGGATTTAGTTCTTATACTTTAATTCGATCTTTTTTAATTATTTTAGTTTTCAGAATTTAATAATTGTTAAATTCATTAAGTTCTGCTATTTTCAAAATATGATGTGGCACACATATTATCATATGTGTAATGTCATTTGCCTCAAGACTGAACTTTCAGAATTTGAAAAGTATAGGGACTTAGAATGACCCTATTAGAGAATATGAACTAAATCTACAACTGTATGCATAATGCATAACTAGTAATTGAATTTAACAAAACAAATTTAGCTGCTATTATTTGGGGTAGAACTAAAATTTCAAAAACCGGCAAGTACAAGGACTAAAATTGACCAGCTTTAAAAGTACAATGACTAAAATTGATCAAATCAAAGTATAGAGACTAAATCTAAAACTTTCACAAAGTACAAGAACTAATATCCTAATTTAACCAAATTAAGTCTCCTAATATCTAAAATGCAATATTTAACCGGTATAATGATAAATTTAGCCCCTAACATTTACCGATTTTGTCATTTTGGCTCTATTTTTTTAAATCACTTACACTCTCAACCTTTAAAATTTAGTCAAATTATTTTCTTTTAGATGGAAAATTTAACTAGACCATTAAAATTTTAACAACACAACGTGGCCACTTGCGTGATAGTCTAGTTATACTTTACAAAAATTCAGAAAAAAATAAAAATATTTTTAAAAAATAAAAAATTTATTAAAATTCAAAAAAATTTAAAAAAATTTAAAAAATTTATCCATATTAATAGTGAAGAACATGCGTAGACTACTACACAAGCTACCACGTTAATGTCATTAAAATTTTAATAGTTTATTAAACGTTTTTGTCAAAAAAAAAACAATTTAATTAAAATTTAAAAATTGAAGACCAAAATTTTAAAGTATGAAAATAAATAAAATCGACAAGAAAAGAAAGGAAGAAATAATCAAAAGCATAAACCAACCCATTCTAATTTTGTTTTTAAGGTGGGATCTTTTGAAGCCCGTTGTTTCCTGGAAAAACCTTGAAAGGCAAGTCGTCGGTGGTGAACATATTCTCTTTTTTTTTTTTTTTTTTTTTTTTTTGGTTTGGATCTTAATCATCATCTCAACTTTAAAATATTTTAATTGGGTATTCAGAATATCATTTCTTTTATTCGTTTAGTCATTAGTTTTAGTGTTAAATGTCAGCTCAAATATAGTGTAGAACATATTTAAAATATGTCTATCAAATTATAAACACGTGTGTAACTATTACATGGATAAGTTAGGTATGGGGGTGTTTAGGAAAAAAACAACCCTCCTAAATTTTATTGATATTGTTTACTTTTCGTATCTAAGTTGTTCATGTGGTAAGAACACACATGTTTACAATTTAATTAATGTGTTTTAAGTATGCTCTGTATTAGATTTAATCTGACATTTAATGTCTAAATTAATGGCTAAGCTAATGGAAGGACCTAATGACTCAAGTAGAATATCTTAAAGCTTAAGACTAATTTAAATTTTGACAAATATGCAATTAACCTAAAAGTGTATATTTTAAATAGACTTTACGTCATATTCAAATTAATATTTGACATCTAAATTAATTGCTAAGCTAATAAAAGGACATGATAATTCAATTAAAATATTTTGAAGTTTAGAGTACAATTTAAAATCCAATTATTTAGTGCAATTAACCCAAAAAAGAAAACACATGACCATGATTCCAAAATCTAAACCAGCTTTTCCTTTTTATTTATTTTCTAAATTGAAAACCTTTCCTTTTCTATTACATTAAATAAAATTATTTTCTATCCACACGTGCCATCATCTACTCCATATCTACCTAAATATCTAAAATAACCTAAATAAATTCTTAAAATAACATTAGTATGATATCATAAAATTATGCAAGAATTTCTCAAATTCTAGTTAGAGAATTTTTTCCTCCATAAATTCATTAAATTGGTGTGACGAATTAATCAAATATTAACTAAATTAAAAAATATTTTAAAAATATTTTATATAAAAATAAAAAAATATTAGTATAATGGTATTTTTATGTTTTTATACTTTTATATAAAATTAAATTTTAATAAAAATAATTTAAATCCAAAATAAATCTACAAATGGTAAGGTTTAAACATAAGATTAGGGGTGAGTATTTGATCGAGTCGAGTCAAATTGAGTAAAAAAATTTCAAGTTAGTCGAGTTGACGAATCTTATTTTAGCATCGAACTCAATTTGAATTTTTTTCGAATAGAATCAAATCAAGTTCAAAATTTTCGAGTCAAGTTAACGAATCATATTATTTATACTCAATGTTGTGTTTACATGGATAGATTATTTAACTAGTAGACGAAGTACAAAATTATTTAACTTAATAAACAAATATAATAGTTTTGCCTTTTAACTTAATGAGTAAACATTTATCAAAATGATGACTTTTAACTTTAAAAAAGGTAAACATTTATCAAAACGACGTAGTTTTGCCTTTTCTTATTCGGATTTTCGGATAACTCGAATTGTGTAATTCATATTCGAACTAAACCGAAAAACTAAATTTTGTATTCGAGTTGATCCAAATAACTTGATTAACTCAAATAACTTAAACTATTTAATTCAAAATTTGAATATTTTATCGAGTTTTTCGAATCGAATCGGATTTTGCTCACCCCTACATAAGATACCAAGATAATATATATTATCTATTTCCCAAATTGGACTTATAGACAATATAATAGTCTCTATGAATCAATTGCTCATTTTGATTCCCACTGATTACCAACTATTTAGGTTATCTACTAATATAAGTTATTTTCTCGCATCATAATCCTACATATGATGCAACTTAATATTAGTTAAAACCTTAGGTAATTAATAAACAAATATTTGCTTATTCATTTTGTTTTCCATACAAAAATCATTGAAGACAATCGTATAAAGATATAATAAATTAATTATGGAATTTGAAAATAAATCTACAAATGACATGAACTTTAATAGCAAAAATGATTACATTTATTTGGAGCTTCCTCTATTCCTCTAAACAATCTGATCAAATTTTACTTTTCATTGGGATTAAGTTTACTTTGACTATTAATGAGAGATTGCAGTTTAAAGAATGGCCAGGTGTTCATAAAGGCCTCAATCCACAAATATATTGTCATTATCAGAGGGAATTCATGTTCAAAAATTGCTTTGAGCTAAGCTTAACAAATTGATATTGAAGAAGAAAATTACAGGAGATTTAAAAATAAACCCCAAAACTAAATAAATTCATCATGTTAAATTAAAAATTTATTTAAAATGGAATTAATTGAAGATTTAAAATACAAAAAAAATTCATGTATCTAGCTTATGTCTATCATATATTGATTATTTTTGTTAACTCATTAAAAAAAATATTGTTAGCATATTGGAGTAATTTCTATAACATTTCAAAAAAAATGTAACAAATTTGACCCAAAAAAATAATGTACCAAATTAAAAAAAAAAGTGTCAAGTTTAGATACTAAATTGGTTTAAAAAAAAACCTAGGTACCAAATTTAGAAAAAGCGTCACGTTCAAGTATCAAATGATATATTAAGCCAATTCAAAAAATATATAAGAAAATGTCAGATTATGATATTAGTCCTTGTACTCTACATAAGTTGTAGATTTAGTCCTTATACTTTAATTTGATCAATTTTAGTCCTTGTAGTTTTCAATTTGGTTAATGTTAGTCCTTGTACTTTTCAAAATTTGAAATTTTACTCCTGAACAAATGATAGCAGTTAAATTTGTTTGATTATATTATGCAATTAGTCATGTATTATGTGAAAATTTGTAGATTTAGGCCATGTTCTCCAATTAGATCATTCTTAGTCGCTATGTTTCTCAAATTTTGATATTTTAGTTTAATATAAACGACAATTATTAAATCCCTTAATTGATTTTTTTTTTTTGTAAGCAATATGTGGAAATAGAAAGTTGATATGGTATTACACATGCAATAATAAGTTTTCCACATCAAATTTTGAAGATAGCAAAACTTAATGAATTTAATAATTGTCTATTAACCAGTGAGATTAACAAGGAGGAAGACGGTGGTTGTAGTGGCGGTTCACCCGTAGTTGGAGCGAAGAGCCAATGGAAGAAGAGTTAGGTAAGGTTGCCCGAGGAGGTAGGTTTAGAATTAGATAAGGAAAAGATGAGGAGGAAGGAGAAGTAGTTTTCTGTGTCTTAGTCCCCGTCTCAGGTGTTGTAGTGAGCTTATAAATGGAGGACAAAGAAGTCCACACGTCCTGAGTCTTACTAACAATAGAGTTATACCTTGTTCCTATGTAGTGGTGACAACTAGATAATCAATGATTTTGATCCCCACGTGTGCTTAGTTAGGGCAACCTTATGAAGGTTCGCCAGTCTATTGTCGTACAAGGTTTGCCAAGCTCACTTGGTTATAGTTTCACTTAATGTGGACACGTTAGCCTGTGATTTGTCCGTTGATAACATGTGGAGGAAGTATAACAATGTCATTTTTTGTCAAGACTTAAATTTAAAAATTGTAAAATTACAATGACCGAAAATAACCAAATTGTAAAGACTAAATTCACAACTTATACATAGTATAAGGACTAATTTCATAATTTAATCTAAGAAAACATGCCAATACTAAAATACACCAAAGCCAATAGAAAAAGAATACGTTTACCAACTGGCCACCTTAAACAGGTGAAAACATCTAAATAAGCGTAGTTAAACACGCAAATTAGAGAGGGAAGCGAGGGATGGGGGTAGGGACAGGGACAAGGGAGGCCATCCCTTGTGGCGTCTCATTCGGCCGCCTCACGCTTGGCATTGTCCACCATTTCCACATTATCCCAACCCAATTCTAAAATCTACCAAACGTGTTTGCAAGCAAGCTTCTCTCTCCGACAGGCAAATTCTTTTTTATAATTAATTTATCATTAATGTTCATTTTATAGTTCATTAATATCAATTGTTTTAAATTTCGGTGCCTTATTATCTACAAAGTTTGAATCTAAATTTTCTTTTTAAAAATATGTGTATTAGCAATGGCAAAGTCACGGAATTGACAAGGGCTAGTACACCCTAAAATGATAATTTTTTCATTTAAATTACTTTATAATTTATAAAATTTTAAATTAGTAATAATAAAATTACACTTTAATCTCTAAAAATAATAAAAAAATTAATTTAATCTTTTAAAAATTATAAAAATATAACCCATATTTAAATAATAAAATTATATTTTACTATAATAAAAATATACAATTTAATTTTCTTTAAAAAAAAGTTTTTTCTAACTTTAACCCTACAACCAACATTTATTAGTTAGATATACAAATTTTAACCTCTACGGATTAAACCAATCTGTCTAGCTAACTCCTTTTTTGTCCTTTATTTATTTATTTAAAATCCTATATATGTCCCTAAACATACAGTACTGGTCCACCATTGAATAAATTATTCAGTCCTCATATGGCTAGTCCTCCTTTGTTATCATCTTCCATGGAAGCCCCCATTGATCCTCAACAAGACGATCACCTCCTTCTTTCTCCTGATAGAAACTTCGCTTTGCATGGTGAGATCATGATGTTTGTTTTTCTCCTACTCTTTGCTGTCTTCCTTTCATTTCTGCTCTGCGTCTTCTACAAGAAACGCTGCGGCTGTAGTGATAATGCTAATCGGCAAGATTTTTATTCATCGGAGCCAGTGTCGCTGAATAAACTCTCCTATGTCCAGCCGAAGACCCAGTTTCCAAAGCAGTAGATGAATCAAGCTGTGTAGCCAATGCTATATATGGTATCAGTAGGCCTCTCTCAAAACTTGGGTGCTTCATTGCGGTAAGGAGGCATGGCCGTCGGGTTAGCAAGAGGCCATGGACTATATTCTTATATGCAGTAGTGTAAAACGTGCCAAATGAACGGCCACCACGAGATTTGATTGCATCCCTAGATTTTTCTTTTCGAAAATTTGTATATTATGTGTTTGTGAGTGTAGTAACTGTAGTTAATAATTGAAGAATTGCTAATACATCTATTTTTGCGCTTCTGTTCATTGCCGTCTTCCTTCTAACAAAGTTTTATTGTTGTCATTTTCGCTCTTCAATGATGAAAAATAAAAGCTGCTACCATGGTTGTAAATTTCTGACCACACTAATCAGTGCATTTGGTTGATTAAAGATTTCTCAGTTCAATAGTAAAAATTAAAATTCATTAAGTATTAATTTATTATTATTATTATTATTATTATTATTATTATTATTATTAGTTTTTTAATATTCAAAACTAGGCTAAATTAGTCATATATGTCAAGAAAAAAAAGTTTATTAGTTAAATAAACTTTTTTCTTTTTAATTTAGAGAAATATGTCAATTTTGAAGAATGAGTGTAAAAACTGCACAGATGGTAAGAAAGCATGCCCAACTGAACATGCTTTCTCTTTAAATTGAATTTTTTTGACCTTTTTTATATAATTAGTTTCTTTGGCTACATGATTAAAGGTTAGCATTTTTGTCCTCGAGTCCGGAGTTCGATTCCTCTCTCACTCACATTTGTATTTTTTTATTTCATGTTGTTTTAAGTTTTTTTATTTTTAATTAATATATGTATTATTTTCAAATTTTTTATTTTTATTTTTATTTCAATCTTTTTAATTAATATCTATTTTATTCATAAAATCAAATAATAAAAATATAATTATGTAATAAAAATATAAATTTTATATATATCATTATGTTAAAAATATTTGAAATTAATAACTCATTTACATATAATATAAACATCAGCTAGTTTTTTTTATATATTTTTCTTTATAATATTTATATGTCAAATATTTATTTTCTTCACGTATATTGTAGGTATGGTGATTTCTAATATTATAAAATAAAATAATTATTTCAAATATAATTATTATTTTTATATGTAAAATATTTCAAATATCATTGTTTTTTCATCTACATTGTGGGTATGATATTTCAAATATTTTTATATGTGAAATATTTTAATTAATTATGTCAAATATCATTCATTATGTTTATATGTGGAATATTTTAAATACACATACAATAATATATAATACTAAAATCTACTGCACTCATGATATGAATTGAAAAATAAATATTACACATATAAAAATTATATTTACTAAAAATAATTATATTTTTTATAATTATTTGATTTTATGAATAAAAGAGATATTAATTAAAAATATGAATTAAAATAAAAAAATTGAAAATAATATATTTATTAATTAAAAATAAAAAAAGTTTGAAATAACATGAAATAAAAATTACAAATGTGTTTAGAAGAGGATGAATTGAACTTAAGACTCAAGGATAAAATCATTATTATTTAACCAAGGGAGTTGATATGTTAAAAAGATTATAAATGTGAGTGGGAAAGGAACCGGACTTGAGACTCAAGAACAAAATCACTAACATTGTAACACCCTAACTTTTTTATTACTATTTTTGTAAGTATTTGACATAAGTATGTATTTGCTTTAGTAGTTAAGTATTTTGGTGGTGTGTTTGACATCCTAAGCTCAAGCCTTACCTTTAGCAAATTTTGTTATTTTTGGATCTAAGCCTTAACCTTATCCAGAGGGCTTATATTAAATTATCTGTAATTTCATACTAGAATGAGCCTACTGGTTTGATTGGTAAGGGAACTAGTGTGTTAGAGGTCTTGTGTTCAAATCTTTACATTAGTGTGAGTATTTATTTTGCTCGGTTGGCTGACAGTGTTTTGGTGGAATTAAAATGCTGAAGTGGTGGAGATTTGGGTGTTAGTGGGAAGTTAAGGGATATCAAAATTGAATTTTTTTTTCCCAAAATTCCCTCTGCTTCTGACTTTTTTTTTCCCAAGAAACAAAATCCCTATTTTTGTTTTTGTTGTCTTCTTTTCTCGCTGTCAAATTCAACATTCTTCTTCAGTCTTGCTTTTTTTTGTTAATCTTTCTTGTTGGGGCGTTGTGAATCCTTATTTTTTTCTTTATGTAGTCAGTAAGTGGGCTTTCATTGGTAATGTTCTTATCGTTATTTTCGAAAGAATTGAAACATTGCTGTATTTTTTGGTGTAGGAGAAGTCGACGAACTGTGATTTGTGTTTCATTTGTTGGTCAGTGTTAACGGAGCTTCTCATTGTCAGTAAGTCGAGATTTTGGTCGGATTGTTATTGGCAAGTTAGTAAATGTAGTCGCTTAATTGGTGTTTGGTATGCTGTTATTAGGTCTTGGAAGGCTTTGGAGTGGTTTTGCATCGAATCGATACCAAGTGTGTACCTGAAACGCAAAAAAAAAAAGAGATTCGATAAAAGCCAAAAAATTACTCTGTCGACGCCACACGGACGTGTGGTCACCCGTGTGGTAGGCCATGTGCGAGGACACGACCGTGTGGTCAACAAAGGCATGGTCGTGCGCAGCACGCGGCCGTGTAGGCCACACGGGCTAGGCCGAGTTGGGCGTGTGATTCTTGGGCCAGGCTGTGTGGGCCACACGAGCAAGGAAAATCTGGGCGTATGGGCCCACACGAGAAAGCCAAATGGGCATGTGAGCCCAAATTTTTGAAACTTCACCTAGGGTCGCATGGGTTGTCCCAATCTACTGTGGGCCTACTGTAGGGTTGGTAAGGGCTAACTAAACCCTAAAGCTATGTGACCTGGTAGTCTGAAACATTGTTTTGAGTATGAATATGCATGTCTGATTACTATGTTAATTGCATAACTGATATTTGTTAATATAAAGCATGTTGAGCATGTTTAGTTTGATAATTTTATATCTGATATCTGCATCTATTTGGGGTGGGTTTTATATATATGTGGAGGAAGTGTTCTGTATGGTGATCATCGCCTATATTCTGGAAGCTTACCTGCACTATATCTGATACGTGTTGTAAGGACACAATGTGGTGTATAGGAATGGTGAGTATTTTTAACCCCATATGGTGTGATGGGATGGTCGGAGTTGGTGTGTAGAAGATGGGGGCAGGACTTTGCATATCTAAAATCTGTTATCTGATCTGTACATTTGTTTTGTAACTGTATCTGGGATAGGTATAAGCCCAATTCTGTATCCAATTGTCTGAAATGTTCTGTATGTTTGCTTGTCTAATTCTGCTAGGTTACACACTGAGTTTACGTAAACTCACATCTGTTTACCTGTTCTATCAAGTAATCCTCAGACTTAGGCGGATCAGTGCAACAGAGACATAGCGGTGACCACGATATCGTAAACAGTCAAAATTAGTTCTTTTGGTTTATTTTAAGTTTTGGACTTGTTTGAGAGTTGTAATTTTTGGAGACTCTCTGGACTGCTTGGTTCTTAACTGATTATTTTTGGATTGTTTTTTTTTTATATATATTTGACTACTTTGCTAAAATTGTTTTACTAAAACGACGGGTTTTAAGTAAACAATGGTTTTCCTAAAAACACGACTGCATTTTCAAACTATAATGATTAAGGCTTCCGCTGTAATAATTTGGGTAAAGAAACTAACTAAATTACGATTTTAGCAAAACATAAATAATGATGGTTTACCAAGTCAACATGGTTTTTAAAACTCTTTCCTTGTGACATCACCAGATTCAACCATAATGTCGGGGTGTTATAAACATTTAACCATCTAACCAAAGAAATTGATTATATTAAAAAAAAAGTCAAAAAATACGATTTAAAGGGAAAGTCCGTCCAGTTGGGCGCGCTTTCTTTCCAGTTATAACAAAAGCACGACCAGTTGGACACGCTTTCACATTCTTTCTCCAAAATCGACTTATTTCCTTAAAATTTCAAAAAAAAAAAGCCTATTTGGCGAATAAACTTTTTTTTGGCATATATGGCTAATTTAGCCTCGAAAGCGCCTCTAAAATGAATATGAATAAATAGTTATGTCCAACTTCAAATGAATATGGACAATTTTTTTTTTGTCCAGATTCATTCTAGACATGTATTTTTAGTAATTTCTTTGCAATTTTAGAATTTTTTTTAAAAATAATATTTTTTTCAATTTTTAATAATTTGTATAATATTCTGGACCACATCAAGAATAAACTTGAACAAATTATTACAGTTCAAATGAATTTGGACATCTTTTTGGCTAGGACATCTTTTTGGCTAGCTTGGACATGTATTTTTAGTAATATTTTAAAGATTTTTTTAATTTTTTTAATTTTTAATAATTTTTAATTTTTAATAGTTTTATAATATTTGAAACCACATCTAGATTAAATTTAGACAAATATTTATCCAAGTACATTCTAATAAATGTTTTAACATTTTTTGTATTTTTTATTTTTAAGTATATGTTAACGTGGCATGCCAGATTAGGATACTTGTCCATATGACATGCCATGTGTTAGTTTTTCCTCACTACCTCTAGCCAAATCAATGTTCATTAAAGGTCAAATTAATTAATAATTGAAACCTTTAATAAAAGGGCCTAATTAATTTTTTTTCACAATAAGAGCTTAATCGGGTGTACTTTTTTCTCATATGAGATTTTTTTTTAATTTTTGTATTCAGACTTTTTGCCCTATTTATTTGAAATGTACCTTTTGTGTGATTTAATGAACAATTAAAAGGGATAGTGACACATTTTTCACTTTTTAGAAAGGGATAAGCAACATTTAGTCTCTAAATTTGATAATTTTTTAATTTAGTTTTTGAATTTTGTTTTGGTGCACATTAGTTTTGGAATTTAATAACTTTTTTTCTAATTTAGTCCACAAATTTAGATTTCATTAAGACATGATGACACTTTAAAATTATGGCATGTCATCACTTAAAAATATAAATATATATAATTTTTAAAAATTTTAAAAAAATATTTTTTTTTAAATTATGTGATGATCTAACACGGTTTTAAAATGTAAAAGATTAAATTGAAAAAAAATTGATAAGTTTTAAAACCGAGCCCAAAAAATTTTAGGAGATAAAGTAGAAAAAGTTGTAAAGTCCATGGGTTGAATCCACACGCCCAATCCACTTTATCTCTTTCAAAAAATAAAAAAGTAGAAAAATGAAAACTATCTTAATAATTGGACTAAGTGCATAAATAAGCCCATGAGGAGCAGGCAATGCCTTCTGAATAAATGGTAAAACAGTATTATTTTTTTTCTATCCATTTAAAACTTAATAATTCAATTTTTAATTTATTCTCTTAAAATCTTCTAATTATATCTCAAGTCTTTTCACTATAAAATTTAACTTCACCCTTCACGTTCTCTATACAAAGGGCAAGTGTTCTTTTAGTTAATCAATTTAGTCCAATAAAGTCTTGTTTTGAATTTAAATTTAAACTAGAGCATTTAAATTAGGCGTAATTCTTGATTTGGCTCTTATAGTATATCTACTTTTTTACTTTGGTACTTAAGTATCAATTTTCTCTATTTTCCGTTCATTTTGTAACGGCCATTATAAAAAATTCATTAGGCAACTTTGGCCAATAGAACACGTGACATGTTTTCACCAATGAAAAAATATCACGTGACAATTAGGTTTATTAAAAATAAAGATATCACGTGACACTTTTGATATTAATTTTTATAATATTTTAAAATTTTATGTATTATTTTGACTTTTTAAAATTTATAATTATATAAAAAGTTTGCTAATCCTAGAAAGCTAATGTCTGCCGCCGTTGGCATAAGTTCATAGGTTTTTCTGGTCCACCAGTTTTTTGTTCCTTCGATTCTTTGTGTTCATTTGAAATTAGTATTTTGATAATTAGTCTATCACGCACGCTTGGAGTAAGGTTTTCTGAATCTTGATGCGAGTACCTGCATCAATGGAAAACTAATTAGCTGATCTCTCTCTCAACGAGGATGAAGATGAAATTTTGCATATTCAAATAGACTCGGTTACAGGTAAGGAAAGGGGTGAGTTTCAACTAGTAGGATGCTTCCTAACGGCAAACATAGTACACTTTCTAGCCATGAAAAGTACGATGGCGAATTTATGGCATCCAGTTCGTGGAGTTCATATCCGAGATTTGGGAGAAAAAGGGTACTTATTCCAATTCTTTCACGTCATGGACATGGATCGGGTTCTCAAGGGGTCACCATGGACCTTCACCAACCATTTATTAGTTCTTCACAGTTTACAGTGAGGAGAGGATCTATTAAAGGTGCCATTAATCTATACCCCTTTTTGGGTTCAAATTCATGATGTTTCTACTAGATTATTTTCTGAAAAATTAGCAGCACAGTTGGGTAACTTTTTGGGAAGTTTTTTGGAATATGATGGTGCAAATCTAGGGAAGGAGAACCGCAATTATATGCGTATAAGGGCTCAAATTGACATTAGACGTCCACTGAAGAGGAAGAAACAGGTTAGGTTTAATGGAATATGTTCATACATTAGATTCAAGTATGAACATTTATCTCCGTTCTGCTTCTATTGTGGTCGACTGGGGCATAGTGATTCATTTTGTAAAGCGAAGATGCTACTTGGGGTGGAATTTGCTGAGTTAGGTTGGGATCTCTCTCTACTAGCTCAATCACAAAGAGCTTTGTCGATGAATAGTGTTTGGCTTAGGGAGGAGAATGATAGTCAACGTGAATGAGAGGGGAAAAATTGTTGGGGGTTAATGAGAAAATTATGGGATGGTTCAATTAAGGGCAAAGGTGAAATGGCCATTGATCCAATTTTAAATTTCAATCTAGAAGGGGGTTCATTAATTTTAGACCGACAGAATGTTAATTTATCATCAGATTATTCACATTCAGTTATGGAGCATGATATAGAGGATGGTATTTTAATTAGAGAGGAGGGGAAGAAGAGAGCTAGAGGGGTGATAGAGGAAACATCAGAAAGAGATGTTACTACCGAATGGAATAGAAGAAGGGTGGATTCCAATCAATTTTTATCATGACCGGTCGCAATGAAAATCTTGAGTTGGAATGCCCATGGTTTGGGGAGGCCACGGATGATTCGACGACTTCGGCACTTGCTGAGGACGTGTAATCCCCATATTATCTTCTTTATGGAGACGAAACTTGGTAGTAGGCAAATGAAACGTATGTGTAGAAGATGCGATTTTGTGCATGGTCTTAAGGTAGATTCCGAAGGCAGTAGAGGAGGTTTATGTTTGGCTTGGCAAACGGAGATTTCAGTTGTTCTTCAATTTTACTCTAAAAGACATATTGATATGAAAGTCGAGGATAATGAAGCGAAGGTCAAATGGCGATTCACAGGTTTTTATGGGTCCCATTATGCACAAGAGAGAAGTAATTCATAGGAGGTTTTGAAAAGCCTAAGTAATGTTGGAGATGGCCCTTGGTTCATTTGTTGGGATTTTAATGAAATAATGTATGGCTCTGAGAAAAAATGAGGGCTGCCTAGGGATGAAAGAAGGATGGATTTATTTTGAAGAACCTTAGAGGAATGTCAATTGGTAGATATCGGTTATTCTGGCAGATGGTTCACATGGGAGAGAGGTAATCTTCTAGAGAAAAATATACGAGAACGGTTGGATAGAGGGGTGGCAAATGATGAATGGGTATCTTTGTTTCTAGAAGTGAAAGTACAGCATTTGGTGCACTCATTTTCAGACCATTGTCCCCTATTGATTAATACCAGTAGAGAAGAGAGGTGTCTGAAGAACAGAAATTTTAGATTTGAAGCCTGGTGGCCATTGGAGGAATCTTTTCTTAATGAGGTTGAACGAATTTGGGGGAAATCTTCAGGGAACTTGATGGAAAAGCTAGAAAATGTTAAAAAGGGTTTGGACGTTTGGGCTGGACAGATCCAATTCAATAGGAAGAAGAAGAAACAAGTACTTACGAATAAGCTAGCTGCTTTATATGAAGCAGAGAGAGATGATAACAATTTGGCAAAGCTACTTGACACAAAAATACAGTTGAATTTCGAGATTAAAAAGGATGAACGCTACTGGGAACAAAGGGCTCAGCTGAACTAGCTGAAACTTGGTAACAAAAATACAGCATTTTTTCATAGCTAAGCAACACAACGTAAGAAGCGAAACCTTATTCGTAAGTTAGTAAATGAAGATGGGGAGGAGACAGAGGTTCTACATGAAATGGAGGAGGTGGCCCGTTCATATTTTCAGAAGCTTTTTTCGGCAGGACATAGAGGATCTTATGAACACTTGCTATCAGGTATTGATTAGTGCACTAATGATGAGGATAATAAGTTGCTTACTGCTAAATATACAAAAGAGGAAATTCAAATGGCGGTATTTGAGATGGGACCTATGAAAGCTCCAGGTGAATATGGTCTCCCGGGATTGTTTTATCAGAAATGTTGGCACATTATTATGAGTGAAGTAACAGAGTTTTGCTTACAGCTCTTGAATGGTAGCATGGAGGTTAGTTTACTAAATTTTACAAATATTGTGCTCATTCCAAAAATAGCTAACCTGTAACACCCCTATAACCCGTATCCGTCGCCGGAGGGGTTATGAAGAGTTACCAATCCAAAACACTACATTTGTACATTCACATTTATATAAGTTCATTAGCAATTATATGCATAGCCAAACAAAATCAAAGATCGAAATTCAGACTTATACCAACATTCAAAAGTTACCATATTCACATGGCTTATATACAACATCTCAAAATATCATTTACTTAAGTCTATTCTATACATGCCATACGAATTCCAAAACATAATAGTACTAAAACGATAGATAGTGTGACGAGTTACTGACAATCCCCGAGCAAGTGGCTGGAGTCAACGATCTAAAAATAGAGAAACATAACAAACAGAGTAAGCTTCCATAAGCTTAGTAAGTTTTAAGCAATGCAAACAATTAAATTCAATTATAAATCGATTAATCAAATTCTCAAGTGACATTTCTTAGGTATATTGCCATTTGGCCAAATATATACAAACATTTAACGCATATTTAGCATATTAACTTCACTTGAATCTGAATTCATATAACATAAGTAAATCAAATATTTTCACATAACTTCACACTTTGGCTGAATGTATCATGATCATAGATATAGTTATAACACTTATTCACATATGCATCACATTATATACTTATGATTCAATTCAAATCAAACTCATATATAAGTACATGATACGTACCTGGCCCACTTAATATATTGAATGTATTCAATTGTCGTTCTAACACGAAGTATTATAGTCTTAGACTTTTATCAAATCACCGACATTAAGCCTGCTAGGTTTTAAACCCGAATTCATCACCGGCACGAAGCCTGCTAGACTTTAAGTCTGAATTCATTCACCGGCATTTCGCCTGCTAGGCTCGAAGCCCGATATTATTTCACCGGCATTATAGCCTGCTAGGCTCAAAGCCCGAATTCATCATACGATAATCAATTCACCAAGTTTCATGCATATCAAATTATATGTTACTTGATTTCACATAGCACAAACGCGCTAATAATTTATTTCCTTCATTCGAATAAATACACATATCACACACCTTATCATCATGTCATAATTCTCCTATTATACATTTTTCATATTACATTCAATTATAAACTATGTTTGAATACTCAAAACTTACCTCGAATATTTTCAACAGCCGCGGATCGGCTATTCAGTTACTTTAGCTTTTCCCTTATCCGAATTTGCCCCTCTATGCTCTTGAGCTAAAATCAACAAATTTAACTTCTCAATCAAACACATACGTATGGCAACCATATACATTTCAAAAGCTAATTCATTAACATCATTTGTCCACTTAAGTCTATCACCATTTCATTTTCAAATTCATGTACTTTGTAATTCACATTCGAACACTCAATTATACCTTAACTTATCCATTTCTTTCATTTAAAAAACCCACATAACTCATTCATTCATGAACACATTCGGCACTATGCATCTTTACAAATATTTAATTTAAACACTTTTGGCCACCTTAAAATCAATTCATGCACTCACAATTTAAATAGATTCACTACTCCACAATCGGTCAATTAATTATACAATTAACCATAGTCGAATACCAATCAAGTAGATATTTGTTCACATTTCTTTAACACATATTTATCAACTAGTCTATGTATTAGCTTTTAGCATATTCGATCATTAGAGCAACCTATTAAATTTTCATGCATTCTTTTCTAAGGTTACCAAGACCATCCTATGATTAAATATATACATCATCTTTCATAATACACGAAATTCCTATTAAAACTCTCATACATATTCATTTGGCCTAATATACTTCACAACTATACCCCTAGGTCGATATTCACAAAGTTCTCAAAATATAATTTACTCAACTTCCAAGCCAAGTTATCTAAATAGACCATCTATACATAAGTACCAAGCCTCAAACTTAATTTATAACTATCTAAATCATTTAAAACATCCAACACCAAATTTTCTTTGCATTACATACTATAGCCGAATGCCCATTCCAAGCAATTGAGCCACATATAGTTCAAATTTCAAAATTTAAACTTATAAACTTACAATCACATGGATTTTAACATTATAGTCCATCAAACTTTCATTCATCAATTTCTATCATCAAATACAAATTTTTGCAATTTCCTATCATGACCGAATGCACAATTAACCAACATTTAACAAATTAATTCATGGGTTTAAAGTAGAACCAAGAGAGGAACTCAAAAACATGAATTTTCAACCAAACTACTATGAACTTACCTTGAATTTATCTCCCCAAATGACCGAATATTCAAGAGTTTCTCTTCTTCTTTTTGTTTTCTTTAGTTTTGGCTAAGTGATAAAAATAAGGCTCAACTTTGTTTTTATCACCTCATTTTATGTTATAAAATAACATATATTATTTTATACCATAATTTAAGTTTATAATTTATTATTATATAAAGCACATGATGCATTAAACCAACCCCACTACCGTACACTTAAATAAAGTGGTAAAATAGACATGCAAATCCTCTACTTTAATAATTTACAAAATTAATCACTTGGACATTCCCCTACCACATTTTCAAAGTTTCCCAAACAAGTCCTTTTTAGCTAACTCCACATTCAAATGACAAAATTAAGACACGATACTTTCACACATGAAACTTCACATATAATAAACATTGAAAAGAGCATTTAAATAATTTTGTGACTCGATTTTGTGGTCCCGAAACCACTTTCCGACTAGGGTCAAATTAGGGCTGTCACATAACCCGTCCAATTTAATGCATTTTCGTCCAATTAGCCTATGTAATATGCTATATAAAATTTTGGCAAAGGCTATTGCGAACCGTTTTTGAGCTGTAACTGGCAAATGTATCAATGATGCACAGAGTGCGTTTGTACCGGGACGTTTAATTTCTAATAGCGTGCTGTTAGCTTATGAAGTTTTGAACACGTTGAAGCAGAAGAGGATGGGGAAGAAAGGGTTTATGGCGGTGAAACTTGACATGAGCAAAGTGTATGATAGAGTGGAATGGAATTTTCTGGAGCAAGTTATGACTCGGATGGGTTTTGCAGCAAGATGGATTGAGGAGATTATAAAGAGTGTTTCCAAAGTCTCTAATTTAGTGATTTTGAATGGATAATTAAAAGGAAAGTTCTAACCAACAAGAGGACTTCAACAGGGAGACCCATTAAGTCCTTTCTTATTTCTGTTATATGGTGAGGGTTTATCCAGTTTAATGCGACTAGCGGTGAGAGAAGGGCTTTCGAAAGGAGTGAAAGTAAGTAGAAACGATCCTTCGATTTCGCAGATGATTGCATTTTATTCGGAGAGGCAACAAGAAGGGGGCGTAAGTAGTAAAAAGTATTTTGCAAGAATGCAGAAGTTGTTCGGGTCAGTATGTGAATTTTGATAAATTAACGATTTTCTTCAGTAAGAACACTTCAGAGGAAGACAAGAATTGGGTAGTCAATTTACTGGGTGTTCGTAGCTCTAACGAGCTAGAGAGGTATCGTGGTTTGCCAAATATGGTAGGGAGGAGGAAAAAGGATACATTTCAGAATTTGAAAGACCGTATTAAAAAACGAATAGATAACTAAAGTACCAAGTTTCTTTTGCAAGGTAGGAAAGAGGTTTTTATTAAAGCAATTTTGCAATCTGTTCCAACCTATTCGATGGCCTTCTTTTTATTACCTAAGTCGCTATGTGAGGAGCTTGAAAGTATTCTAGCAAAGTATTGGTGGCAGTAAGGTCGGGGGAAGAGGGGAATTCATTGGTGTACTTGGCAAAACCTTTGTTTTTTAAAAGAAAATGGTGGCTTAGGTTTTTGTAATTTAAGTCAATTTAATATTGCATTACTTGCTAAACAAGGTTAGCGTTTGATTAGTTATCCTTGTTCATTATTAGCCAGGGTTTTGAAAGAGAAATATTATCCGAGATCAAATTTCTTAGAGGCTCAGTTAGGAACTTTGCCTTTACTTACCTGGAAGAGCATTTGGGCAGCCAAGGTTCTCCTTAAAAAAGGATTATACTGGAGAATTGAGTGAGGAAATAAGGTCTCCATTTAGGATGATTGCTGGATTCAAGGGATTGATTCATTGGAAAGGCCAAACAATTCAGAAAAATATGCATATAGAGTTAGTTTCGGATCTTATTGATAATACTAATAGGAAATAGAGGGCAGTGTTAATTAGTAATACCTTTCAGCCAGAGGTGACTCGATCAATCTTACAGATCCCATCATCAAAATCTGACCACGAAGATTTTCAAGTCTAAAGGAGTGAACTAATTGGTACATACTCAGTTCGCAATGCTTACAGACTATTACAAATTGTTAATCTAGATCCTAGTGATTATTTATTACAGACCGAATCTAAGGAATTTTTTTAGAAAATTATGGAATCTGTAACTACCACCTAAAGTTACAATTACAATCTGGCGCATATCCTAGAATTATATTCCCACTTTGGGAAATCTCAGACATAGAAGAATAATGTCTAACGCCAGATGCCCTCGTTGTGGCTATGAAGTGGAGGACTGTCATCACATCTTCATGCAATACCTTACAAGCATCGATGTTTGGCAGTTAGTAAATTTATCATAGGTCACAGATATTTTTCAACTTAATTTTTGGGAATGGCTTACCGAGGTTTTCAAACAAGGGTCAGAGGAGCAATGCAGATACTTTTGTTTTGCCTTATGGATGCTTTGGTTTTCAAGGAACCGGCTGTTGCATGAGAAGACAAACACAATAGGTGAAAGTATCGTGCAACAGATTCGGAATCATATGACAGAGTTTGAGGGGATTAGAGCAAAAAAGATTTTAACAAACACGATCAATAAACAAAGTGTGAGGGAAGACATACGATGGTGAAGATTCAATCTGATGCGACGTTTGACTACAAAGAGCACAGATCGGCATCAGGGCTGGTGATTTGGGGTACGAGGAATGAGTTTCTGGTTTCAAAGTCAATCATTCATGCCAATATTGCATCTTCGTTTGAAGCAGAGGCACATGCAGGGTTGGATGCAGTAAAGTTAGGAATCGAAATGGGTTTTCAGGAAGCTCAAATATTGGGTGACTCAAGAATAGTAATTCAAAAATGCCAGTCAACAACAAGGATTACTCAGTTATCAGAGCAATTATTAGAGACATCCACAGCAAGAAATCATGCTTTCAAAAGATCGAATTCAAATACATTCAAAGAACAGGGAATAGGAGAGCTCATAATATCGCAAGTGAATTATTGAAGAAATGAGAGAATACATACCTGAAGAGAGAAGAACTGATTCGGCGCACTGGCGGTGAAGTAGAACAACGGGCAAGGAATCCAAACTAATGGATTAGGAGAAATTTGTTTTTCAAAATAAAATAGCAAAGAAAGTATCCTTGGGCAGAGCTATCGACAGACAGATGGAATGGATGAGAAAGACGATAAGACAAGTCGTGCAAGACTAATGGTTTCCAGCCGTTGAAGTGTGAATACTGGGTAGATTAGGTTTACTTTTCCTAGGCTATTAATTGCTTTGTCGGTTTCCATATATTTTTTTGATTTATTTGTTTTTTTTTAATTTGATTTGCTGGCTTCCAATACAGATGGTAGAAGACTAGGGTGGTCATTGGGCTTGCCTTAACAGGCCAGAACAATTGTTTTTTGGATTTTTTATTTTAATAATGAATACCCAGTATATCCTTATTCAAAAAAAAATTTATAATTATATATTTTAAAATCTTATAAATTTTTTTTTAAGTTTATATATATTATATATGATATTTTACATTTTTAATCAATATAATATATAATATTAAAAAATTAAAGAGACATGTGGTGTGTTCTAATAGTACCATGTTGTTGGTCAGCAGTCAATCAATGTCGATCAATGCTCGGTCAATGATTGATCAAAATAAAAAATGTTTTTTAATATTTAAATATTTAAATTTAATGTTTTTGTTTTAAATAAACCTAATTGCAACGTGGCATTTTTTTCATTAACCAAAACACGTCACATGGTATTTTTCCATTGGCCAAAGTTGTCTAACATTTTTTTTTTAAATGGTCGTTACACAATGGAGCAAAAATAGAAAAAAAAATTGATACTTTAGGTCCCAAATTGGAACAAAAAAAGATTAGGTACTAAAGTGAGAAAATGGATATACTTAAGAGGCCAAATTGTGAATTAAACCTTTAAATTACAACTAAGCAACTTTTAATAAATCCATGCACAAATAATATATTATATATGAAAATTAGAAATTGATAGCAAAGAACATAAAGCAAAGTCGGAATATCGAATGGTTGCGCCAACAAACAAGAAGAATGAAAATTTGGAAGTTTGGTAATGCAATTTAGACTTAACCTACATTAGCGGAGTTTTATCAAGACAAAAAATTCCACAATTAAATATCACAGTATAAGCAATAATTTAAATCTACTCTAATTCAATTTTCAAATAATTGCAATCTCATCTAAGTATACTTAGCATTACCCTAAAAAAAAACAACCATTCCTACTAAATCACTCAAATGTGAATAACAAAGCACTCAAAACAATCCCTTAATGGACATAAATTATATTATCTTAATGTTCTACCCATCCCACAAAATAAAGTTGTTATCAATAGGCAACAAAAGTTTGGCAAAATCGATCTCTACATGTGCAAGAGATAAGTGCGATGATTCTTCAATTTATCTCTTTAATTTTTTATATCCAACATTAATCATTATCAACAATCAAGTTGATAAATTGTCAATAGATTACTTTTTTGAAATAGTAATCTCTTATCAACCAAAAAAGTTTTAATAAAGTGAGATTATACTTGTCAAAATTTACTAACTTGTAACACCCTAATCCCGAATACGAAGTACTCCGCTATTAAGGTGCTACATTAGGTCACTGGAGCAACCTAGTAAAATTTTCAAATAATTTAAAACATTGAAATACATTTTATATAAGAGAAAATACCATACATAGTTATACCGAAAATAGTAATAAAAATAGTTATACAAAATATGTAGAGCTCCAATATCATCGTATATCAAAATTGTCAAAATAACAAAAATGATAAATAAGTTACAAACCTACAAAAAAATACAAGTAAGGCCATAGGAATACAATGCCCACTAATAGATAAGGTACTGTACTCTGAATACGTGATGCTAGGAATCTCTCATCGATGATGTTCCTCGAACACGAACAAAAGTCTACAAATTTGAACATTAAGACAATTTGAAGGGTAAGCTTTATAGCTCAGTAGTACACCACAAATCTACCATGCTTCAAGCAATTCATAAATATAAGCATGCAAATCAAATGTATACATAGAAACATGATATGAGTTTCGAAAAATTAAATCATGAGTCATTAAATCTACATAACCAAATCACTTGCATATCAAACTTGTCAAACTTGTTAGATTGCACAAACTACTCAAATAATTGGGTATCCGGATAATCCCGCACCACTCATGGTTGCTAGTCAAATATCTCGAGTGTTCGTAGGGTTATCCTGAGCGCCACTAATGGCCGTTAGTTAGGCTAATGCCCGAAGGCTGAGCGCAAACAAAGCATCAAACATATAATCAAAAAATACAACCATGACATTCAAGTCACATACTAGTTTTAACTTGCTTATCATTCCAGCTAAAATATTAACTAATGAGATGTGACAATCTGCTATCTTGACATTCTGACCTTTTCTCATTCAAAAATTAATAACTCTTAATAAATAACTCTAAATCAAGCATCTTTTGTTTTAAACGAAACTAGACTTCTTTACGGTTATAGAAATATAAGGCTCACTTCCTATTTTATCTTGTGAAATTTTGTTAATTTTTCAAAGCCACTGCTAAATCTGTTTTATAACAATTTTGCTGTTAGATTTTTATGACCTTTCAACACTCAAAAATTCATATCTTTTAAAATACAAATCGAAATCGATCTCCGTTTGTTCTAAACAAAACTAGACTGACTCACGGTTACAAACATGTATAGATCAATTCTTAATTATTTTTACAGAATTTATGGAAAATTTTCAAACTTACTGTTCATGCAATAATTTGTTTCTGACAGATTTCACAACTAAGTTTTTAGCTTCATTTTAAATCATCCAAACATGATTTCCACCCAAAGACATATAACATGCTTGCATTATCTCACAAGCATCATATTTATGACTTATCAAGAAGCATAGGAGAGTTAGAGGGTACCACCTTGATGGAAGAACATTAACAAAGTTTCTTGCCTAGCTCTCCACCACTTTGCCTTTACCCTTAGCTTTAGAAGATTCACCACCCTCTTTAACTAATAACCATGTAACACAAAAGATTTCCTATAAAAAAATAAGAGTTGATAGGATGCAAAAATACATGCTTTAAATAAATAAATAAATAAATAAATAAATAATATATGAGAAGATGGGTAGAGACTTCCTCAAACTCAAATCCTCTCAAACACCCAAAAACCTCTACCTTCATCCTTGATGAATAGATTTTTTTTCCATGGAACTTTAAAAAAAGCTAGATCAAGACCCTTTAGCTTCTTTGAGATTTTGGAAGATGCAAAATAGAAAGAACTCACTCAAATCTCTCTCCCTCTACATAGTTTGTTAAGAGAAATAGATGGAAAGAAGAAAAAAATGAAAAAAAAAACAAAAAAGAACAAAAAAATAGGGTGATTATAATATAGGGAAAAATAGGGACAAATCAACTTTATCCCATACCTCAATCTGCCAAACCATCTTTTCCCATTAATTGGGAGAATACTTTTATTCAAAAATGGTAAAATCACCATATTAGCCATCCATCTTCCCTCTACTTCATACAAGCTTCCCAACATCCTTAATTTCTTATAAAAAGGTCCAAAATCCACCCAAGTTAATTCCAACAAAACCCAATCCCAAAATAAATTTATCCATCGCCAACCCAGGTCTGCACTCGAACGTTGACTCGAGAATTTGAGGTCGTTATAGTACTTGTTTCAATAAGGCTAACTATCTTCATATTAACATAATTTTGTTGCTTAAAAAATTTAATAAATTACCACGTCAAAACTACCAACACTTTATGGTAGTGCATAAATTGTTGTCAACGTGTGAAAAGAGATAGACCAACACCTGAAACCACATTGCAAGGCACTGACAATCTCCCTTTTTGAAATTTTGCTTTTCAAAAACATTGTACTATCAAATACTTTTATAACAACACAATAACAAATGAATCAACCAAACAAAACTATTCAAGTAAGCAAATGTAGAAACACATAATCTAAAGTAGAAATAATTGTAAATAAGCTTCATGCTAGCAAGCATAACTCCCTATACTTTTCCCTCTCACCTTTTGATAAAAATCTAGAGGGAGTAGCGTACTAGACCTTTAGACCAGTAATGAATCAAATAATCAAACATTTCCTCTTATTCAAGAATGTAACCAATGCAAGTTTAACCTCAAAATGAGAAAAAGTTTTCGCCTTATTGTAGCATCTAAATTCTTTGTGGAAACATCAAGTTCCTCATATTTGTTATCTACTTTAAATAAATTATCATGCATTAAACTAGTCAGTAAACATCTTCATTTTAGTTTCCAACCAATATCATATCAAAGGCTTTATATGCAATCAAATAGGTCTAAAAAAAATATATAATATTTACTCTCCCTTAATAGCACCAGTAATTCACTCCCCTTAACATGTCTCTCCATACTTATTGTACAAATAATGGAATCAATTGTGCCAATAAGGCCAACATCATATCAAGTTTGTCAAAGGGATGTGATAGAGGGAAATATAATCAAATGTTGTAATTGGTGGAACAACTTGGATCTTTTCCACCATTATGATCTTCATAAATATGCACTTCTTTACTCTTACAAGACTTCAATAAAGTATTTATGAAAATGTCTTTATCTTTAATATGATCTACAACGGCAATTTCATATTTAACTCGAGTATCAATCTTTCGTTGATCTTCATAGCTAACTTGTGGTTGAACTTTTCTCATCCACACTTTCTTGTAAGGTTTGCTTGTTGGTTGTCTTGAAGGAACACTATGTGCAACCTTTGTATTTTGCTTCCATCTCAAACTATTAAAAAGCTTATAACATTATGGTTTGAAGTGACAAACTTTACCACAATAATGGCATACTAACTTTTTGGCATTTCTAGGGCACGATTTATTTTTTATCCTGCTTACTTGTTATTGTTTCTAATTTTGAATTGTGGCAGTGTAAGTGGGCATATGAGTTAACACATGATAGATTCTTATGAGATTGTTGAGCCTTATGTGACATGGTGATCTGGTATGGCCTACTACACCATAATAAAAACATGTAGGCTTTTCAAATTTCCTTTCTCATGTCTTAGAGTCAACACAATTTTTGTTAACTTTAACAAAAAAGTAAGGGGAATAGATTTCTCACCAATGTCAATGTAACCTAAGCCTTTTTGCCAAGTTTTCCTTTGTTCTAACAATTAAGATCTCATCAAAATTTTTACTTCTATGGACCATTTTGTTTAATTGGATTAGGTGTCAATTAACTCTTTTTAAATAACATTCAATTCTTCCTATTTGCCTTTCAATTTAGCTTCCTAATCAATGATGACCTCCTCATTATTTATCTTCTTAAGATCTGTAATCACGTCACCTTTTTCTTTAACAACTTCCATAAAATTTAAATCGACCTATTTTAGATTTGCAATTTTCTCATTCAAGAATTTGCTCACGACATATCTCATTTCTCTAACATAATTTGGTAAGTTTCATATTGCATCACCCCATACTTGACCCGATCATCGAATCTCAACTATAAGGTGCCACATTCATTGTCGAGGACAAATTAGGACCAAATTATAAAATCTTCAAAGTATCAGTTTGACTTCATGACATTGGGGGTTCCTCGTTGAAATGCAACGTATTGAGTAGGTCTCATCATGACCCCAATACACATCACCACAAATGAATCTTGGACTACTCCTTGTCGCAATGTCAGAGGTACGACGTCACGATGTGATCCCTGAATTCAACCAAAGTCCAATTGGCACCTATTTAAACATACCAAGCATACAGCCTATACAAAATTTTATTGGTCTTAATACCTCAATTTAGTCATTACACAAACAAACATGTTCAACATAAAAATTCTAAGCCATTAACAACTTTTCTATGCAAAAACACTTAACCATTTCACTAAATTTACAATATTATAGCTTAGAATAATCATATGTAAAATTTGAATAACTAAAGCCTAAGTACATGTCTTTTAACCAAAAGAAGAGGACTATACAAACTATATCGAGTCGATGGATGTGATTTGGATGTTGACTTCACTTATTCGAGACTTCAAGGGTACTTGAACTTGTGCACAACATAAATAAACCATAGGCAGAGCAATAGGGCTTAGTGGTACTTCCATGACTTAAAATAAAATAAAGAACATATGCATTAGTGAATTGTCACGAGGTATATAATATCAATGACTATTCTATACATGTTCTATGATGCCAAATAATTCTATTAACATATTCACATTTGAACATACTATAACAATAGTAAAATCAATTCAAGTCAGTTATCCACTACCTAACTTTAAACTAATTCATATTGTCAACTATAGGCACACATATATTATTTCATCTACCATCACCAACATGTATACATATATATATATATATATATATATATATATATTCAATTTCATGGCAACATTTCAACCATTTTCGAGCCTATTGGTTCACTATTATTCAATCAGCCCCCAGGGGTTGTTTTCAACCGATACATATAGTAGTTTACATACCTTATCTATATTAACACACATATAAGCATATTATGCCAATTCATTAACATCCCGTAACTTCTATACTACTCTTGTCATCTCGGGTTGCCCGATAACAATGACTTTTGCTATCAAGACTCATTATACCATCCTGGGTAATCCTACAATGATGGTTTGTCCTAATTCATTATTATATCATCCCAAATGGCTCAAAAATGATTTTTTTTTCTATTATTACATTTTACCATCTTGGATGGCCCAGCAACGGTAGTTCTCACAATTTACCTATCCTACCATCTCAGATGGCCTAGCAACGATGGCATTCGACATCTAAATATTCTACCATCCTGAATAGCTCGAGAACGGTGGCTCTCACTATATACATAGTCTACTATCCCGAATAGCTCGGCAATGATGGTTTTCTACTCAGGGCATGCCAACTAATTTGACAGTACTTGAGTCCGTTAACAAGGTAACACTGAATCAATAAACATCATAACCACATATCGTGCTTTAATCTCATTACCAATTCACCATTTCATCACATCATATAGTATATTTAAACGCAATTTTATACCAAATAACACATATCAATTAAATCATACTATTTTCTATTCCATTCAATTTTCTCCCTATCTCGTAAATTCAATCTCAATCATAATAATTCAGTTCAAATAGCCATTGATGACTCACCTCAATGTTATATCATGCAAAAAATCATAAATATGCAGCAATTAAATTGATCTCGAGTCATAGAAATACAAATCGAGGTCTTGCATCACTCGTCGATAACTCTCACTTTTGCTTTCCCTCTCGATGGCCCAACGTCAACGTTAGCAAATTATGGTCGAATAAAAAGGGATGACTTTGGGGTTTTCTTCTTCAACATTCGACTATGGGAGATGAAAGCTTAATGAGGATGATGACAAATTATCAATATCTCCTAATTTATACCTTGGTTAATTTTTAATTAAGCTAGTTTAATTAATTTAACTATGGTTTAATTAAGCTAATAATTTCATAAACATGCATAATGGAGAATGTCATCATCAACCACTAAATTCCCTTGAAAAATGGTTTAATTGCCATTTTAGGCCTTTGGCTAGTTGCTATTTAAATCCTCAAGTCATTTCCTAATTAAAAATTTATAGCGATTGGACTTTACAATTTAGTCCTTGTGTCTTAATTAATAACAATTTCGGCTAAATTGACTATCCAAATTTTAATTCATCTATATAACAACTACGTAAATATTAATAGGAATATTTACAGACTCAATTTACGAAAATGACATCCCGAAACCATAATTTCTAACACCAATGGAAACCGGGTCGTTACACATACAAACTAGGAGCATCATCATCATCACTAGTTATGTCTATTGCTATGCTAGGGATGAGTAGGAAAAATCGAAAAACTGAAAATCGACCTGAATCAAGGTGTTTGGACGGTTTATGGAATGCAAGTTTAAAAACCACGGTTATCCGAAACTGAACCAAATTCTATTTTTTTATTTAATTTATAGTTTATTTTAATTTTTATGCATGGAAAAGTTAATGTTTGTTAACTTTGCTGATGTGGCGACATCCACATGGCAGTCCATGTGAATGACACATTAGCAATTAATTAATTTTTTTAAAACTTAAAAAATATTTTTTTATAATTTTTATACTTTTTAATAATTTTTATACTTTTTTATTTTTAAATAATTTTTTGAATTTTTAAATTTTAAAAAATTAATTACTGATGTATCATTCATGTGACAATCCACGTATATATCATGTCAGCAAAGTTAACTAACATTAACTTTTACATTCATTTTAGGGTTATTTGACAAACAACACAAAATTAATGGTTAAAAAGGATGACCAAATAAATAAAGAGCTAAAATGACTCTTTTTATAAAATTAAAGGGCCAAATAAATTATTATAATTCCATTTTATAACAACATCCAACAATAAAATGTAAAGTTGCAAACTTATTTATCAATTAGTCAAAGTAAAAAAGTCAATTTAGTCAAAAACAAAATATGGGCTTAAAATTGGGTCAATTGGACAATAAATATAGACCAATTTTAAAAAAGATAAAAGCCTAAGAAAAATCGATTCAAATTATTTTTAATCAATTCTTCTAATTTCGATTCCTAACTTCTTACTAGTTTGAAATGTTGATATATATTAGTTTTTATACCACAAATTGTGTTAGAGATTGTATGACCCGAATCTTGTCACTTGTTGAAGAAATAAATATAGTGGCAAAATAAGAGGATTTGTGGGAGTGAGATCCCATTAAAAATTGGGGGCTGAAATCGGGGGTGTGGGGTGAAGCCCCCGCGATATGGACCATACCGCACAAGTTAAGCCCGTATAGAATTATACTTCTACTATTTGACTTTAATCAGAAAAGGGTGTTTCAACCCTTAAATAAATGTAATCAAAACTCCTCTTGTATCATTCGTTTTTCAATATTAGTGAACTTCTTCTCCTTTGCCCGTGACTTTTTCCCGAAAAGGTTTCCACGTAAAATCTATGTGTTCTTATTTTCTTTTCTTATTGTTTTCCGATCATTCTACCGTCATTATCGACATTTATTTTAACAAATTGAATTAGCAAACAAATCAATTTTCAACTCAATTAACCGATCAGCCCGATTATGATTACATTGCAAGACAGGTATTTAGTTAGAAACAATATAGCAATGTATTTATATTTGTATTTCAAAATCCAATATTAGTTGTAACCAAAATAAATCTCTCATGACCCTATTACATTAACGACATGTTTGGTTCACTAAAATAGAATATGAATGTAATGGAATAGTCATTCTGTGAGAAAGGAATAGGATTGTAATGAAATTGAATAGGCATAATAGTGGTTTGGTTGGATGGAATGGGACGAGTATTGTAATAATATTCACGCATTTGGTTGAGAGGAATAGACGTATAATAGAAAAAATACTCGAATGACGAACGTGCCCTTTAATAAATTAATATCATTTAACTAAATAAATGATATCTTATTTATATTATTATAATTTCATATAAATTTAAATATGACATTTAATAAAGAAATTGAATAAGTATAACAGTAATTTGGTTGGATTGAATTGAATAGATGTGTAAAAGTAATTTATTACTGAATAAGTAAGGTAAAAATGAAATTTTTATTCTTAAATTTAAAAAATAATTTATTATCATTATTTTTAATAGTTTATAAAACTTTTAAATTTATTATATTTATTAAAAAATAAAAAAATTTATTATGATAAACTATTTGTAGAAAATGTATTTTTTTGAAAGTAGAAATTAATAGAATTTATTATTTTATAATTACAATATAAAATATTTTTAATATAAAATGACATTATCATGAAATTTAATGGTATTTTATTGATATTATTAGTAAATTTAATTAATTAGTGGCAATAAAAGTTTATATTTACTATGATTTATGATAATAATAATAATAAAATTTTATTTTATCTTTACTTTTTTTAAAAATATATATACATATTTTCACTTTGTTCTCACGCTTATCTCTCTTCTCTAATCCATCTTCAATTATTCAACACAGTTTCAAAAACCACCGTATAACCCAGAATCCAACCAGCCTGCACCACCTTCGGCCATCATCCACCGCCAACCGTCAATCTAAGATGTTCTCAAATTAAGCCAGAACCACCAATCTAGGATGTTCTGAAAACCCGTGTTGCGCCGCTCTCCAGCTCTTGATTTCTAAGCATGTTTTTCTCCTCTATCTTTTCATTACTTCCACCAAGTTTCAAGCATTAATTCCTCTTGTAACAATAAAAACCTAAAACCCATGTGCTCTCTCTTTGTCTCTCTTTAATATTTTGCAAATAAAAATGGATTTGCTAATTTATTAAATCATTTCAAGTTGATTTGCTTTTTTTAGGTTGATTTGTTGATGGCCAAAGAAAAAAATAAAAGGAAATTTCAGTTTAAAGAAGAATATTTTCAAAGGAGAAAAGAAGAGTCATTCGATGAAAAGGTTGAAATAGTCAATTCGACACTTTCTCCTCTAAATGGCTATTCAGCGAGATTTCGAAATGAATCCGGAATCAATTGTTCAATGTTTTAAACTTTCAATGAACTAAACATCTATATTACTGTAGAACTTTGAGATGTGCCGTAACGGCATAACTATTACATCCAATCAAATACACTGCGACATTTACAGAGTTGTTGTTTTTCTTTCTACCATCAAACATACAAAAAATTAATAATTTTTTAACAGAAATTATCAGTTTGTTCTTTAATCTAATATATAGATTAATTTATTTTTTTAAAATATAAAATATATATATATATATAATTTAAGTTTTAGTAGAAATATTTGTATAATACTTTTAGCATTTAAGGTTGGCTCTGTACGGTAGACTCCCATTTCCAAATGCATGCATGAAAGTAATATAGTAAGAATTTCATTTTTTAACAACAATGTCAACAATAAGCTTAACAACTATCCAACATAAAATGTAAAGTTGCAAACTTATTTATCAATGTAAAAAAATCAATTTAATCAAACGAAAAATTTTGGGCTCAAAAAGGGCCAGTTGGACAATAAATATGGGTCAATTTTGTATAAAATATTCAAATATTTTTTAATCAATTTTCTCAATTTTAATTTAACTTTTTACTAATTTAAAATATTGTACATTTTTTTTAATTTTATATCACAAATTGAATCAAGAATCGATTTTCAATTCAACTAATCAATCGATCCAATTATGATTATACTGCAACACAAGTATGTAATTAGAAACAATACAATTACGTATTTATATTTTGATTTTGTTAGAGTTGTAACTCAAATTCTTATTAAAATAAAATATAAGTGGGAAGATAGAGAGATCCACGAGGGGTACAGGCTGCACAAGAAGAATCCGTATAGAAGTTTATTTCCTCTATTTGATATTGATTTAAATAAGGTATTTCAACCTTATTGCATTATTGTTAATTAGAATAAGATTTTCTAAACTTATAAATAGACATAGTCTATACTCCTTATAATTATTCGAATTCGAAATAGTAAATTTTATTTTCCTCTACTTGTGTTTTTTTCCCTAATTTTTTTTACGTAAAATCTGTGTATTTTATTTTTCTCTCTTTTCTTGCTATTATTGACATTTTATTTTTTCAGATTTCAAAATCGAAGTTAACAAAAAAAAAAATCTCAGGACCCTCTTACATTAACATTCACAGTTATATTTTCCCTTCTATTGTCAAACATGTAGTTATTTATATATAAATAGGACCTTCTGCCCCAATAAGTTTCTTACCAACAAGACCTGTTGGATCTTCTATAATTTTTGTCTGCACCAAGATTAATACGAACCTGGAACAGCATAGCCTGTCTTGTCTCGAAATCGACGTATATATATAGTTTGAATATGGCTGATAATGTGAAGGAAACGACAGAGAATCACTATATTATAAAAACAAAAGCCAAAAAAAAAAAAAAAAAAAAAAGGTTATTATCGATTGGTGTGTAATATTTGTTACAATTAGACAATAAGAAAAAGCCTTCCTCTATCTCGGATAAGTACCTCAAGATCTCACTTAGAATTGTCCCCATTCATATAGTCAGATCTAGTGTACTTACCCTTCTACCATTTTCCCTACTACTATCATCTTCTCCTTTCAACCTGCTAAGCTTCGAGGACGACGGCGGTCCGCATAACGACAGTGATAGGCCAACATCGTCTTCCTCGGAGCTTGGCCGCTTTTCTTCCTTCGCCTGCGTTAGCCGTAGGGTTAAATCCAAGTCCAGGTTGCTATCCGATATCGCTCTTTTCATTGCCCTACGCTCTTGTGCACTATTTCTGCTACAATTTGTTTCATCTTCTACTTTAGCTTGAGTGCTTGGCTTAGTTAGGAGTGATTGGAGATTGGGAGATGATGATGAAATTTCATTCTTCAGTACTTCATGGCATTTCCAGCTTGGTAGTAGTGTGTTGAAAGAGGAAGTGTCCATCCTGAAATTATAATTGGTCCAATTGCTGCCAAAGATCTTATCTGTCACTGTTCCATGCAATACTGGTATTTGTTTATCAGTGAAACTCCTGCTTGTGTAAGGATTACGCATCGAGAAATGGCGACCATTCCAAGAAGTATCTCTGTATCTTGAAAAAAGAAGTGGAAATTTTGCGTTTAGAGTGTAGAACACTACGTGCATTTAAGAAATGTGGAACATTGAATACTGATTGTTAATTTTAGTAGTACCTGAAAGCATTAGAACTGTCGCCTTGATGATGATGATTATAGCCTTGCAGCATGGGAAGTTGGTTGAGGCTAAAAATATTTCCATCTCCACTTTGCACAAGATGCCTATGATCGCTTATCACTGCCATGTAAAAGGTAACTCGGATGCATCAGAAACGATGATTGATGGAAACCCTAATTTTGGTCAAAACTTTTTGGTATCGGGTCCTATTAAATACAGAAGCCTGACCCTAAACAGGAAGCAAAAATTTCCCAACTCTATTTCAATTCAACAAGACTCGAATTCGAATTTTTGATCAAGGAAGATTGGACATCTTCTCACTAGACTCAACAAGAGTTGATATCGAAATTGAAGTACATACGTACCTTGTCTTGGATCATCAATCTTCTTGCTTCTATACATCTGATCATGAGAAATTAATACCAAAGTTGAAGGAAAAGACAGTTAGAACATAAAGAATCAATGGCTTTGCTCCTCTTATTAATCCCTTTATAAAATATGAATGAGAAATAACTGTTAGCTAATCTACAAGTTTTAATAGTAAAATAACCTGTAGGTGGCTCTTCACATGAGCGATGCTAAGTCCTTTTATATTCATCATCTGAAGAACCAACTTTGGGGTAGCTCCTGAACCAAAGATTGTTTTTTCTTTGTTAAAATCAACACCAAATAAGATCAGACTAGAAGAGAATGAAGTGAGTCAACTCACTGTCTTGGCCGCCGAGTCTTTCGACTGCGTGAACGAAACGAAGGTGAAGGTCGGGTGTCCAACGGAGCCTCGGCATCTTGGATCTGACATAAGGCCTTACGGATGGCTTCTTATCATTCTCTTCCACCGTGCTGTTGCTCGAGCTCCCTCCATTTCTAGGCATACTTTCACCATCGTTCTCTTCGCTTTCACTGTCTGCCTCGGCCTCGACCTGATGATCACTTTGTTCGGACGGAGCTGTCTTTGAACATTCGGTGCTGCTATTCCTCTCCATCTTAATTTCCAAGCTCTAACATCAACTAATATCCAAGTCTAGGAATCATAGCGTAAAAGGTGGGACAAAATATAAAGACAATAGGGTGATGAGCATGGAGGGAAGGAAAATCAGGTCATATAGTACTAATTTGTCACAGCTAAGAAGCAGCTTTCTTAGTTGATCAACTTTGATTTTAGTTCTTCTTCTAAGGGAAAGGGCAAGAGAAAACTAGCTGAAAGGAAGCATCGGCTCTAAGCAAAATCTACACATCTTTGAACAGATTGGAAACCCTAGATCTTGACAGGGAAGACAGACAAACCTGTTTCTTTTCTCTCTCTCTCTCTCTCTCTCTCTCTCTCTCTCTCGGGATTGGGACTTGTAAACAATAATATTTACTTATATCCTCATGATATATATTGGGAATATATTATATCATCCATGCAACACATGCATACATGCATTCATGGATGGATGTGAAGTTATGAGTTGAAGTTTTATATACCAAATAGTAAAATATTTTAATTTCACAATCAAGTTTCAAATATGTTACATGTTAATTTTTTACTACACTTTAAATGGAACATATGTCACCCTTTAAATCCTACCTATAAAGATGCATTAAATAATATACACAAACACAGTCAAAATAAGATTATAATAATATCAAATATCCTTAAAAAAGAAAAAGAAAAAAATAAAGACACTTGACTGCTAATAACCCTCTATAATTTTCATATAAAATATAGAATGAGTATGAACTATAAAACCAGGGACATGTTAGTAATTTGGCATAAAATAAGAGATTCGCACCCCACTATTTTAAGGAAATTTGTCACATACATTATTTTATGAATTTCAAACTTTGTTGTTTCATGGGAATTATAATTTCAACTCTATTTACTTCAAAGTGGACTTTTGTTCTTATTATTTTGTCCCTTCGGCTAAATTGAAGAAAAGAATTTCGTGCAACTCAGGATGGCGGCCTGGTTGACAATCTTCCCTGCCCAACCTATCATCAAACACCTCTTCTCATTTATTATTCCATGATCAGTCCTAAATATAGTCCAATTCTTCCTAGATTTTTTATAATTTAATACTAATGATTTAATTATTTGATTTTATCTTTTTTACCACTCAACTATTTTAAATTTTTGAGTGTTTTTATTTCCACATTAGTAAACTAATGAATAAAAAAGACAAAACTGAATAATTAGATGATTAATTTGTAATTTTTCATAATTGAGTAACTTCTACTCTAATTTACCTAATTTCTTAAATCAAAGCTAATTAAGTTCATTTTTTCTTTTTGCTTTTTTATATATTTATAAAAAGAGGTGAGACAATTTGTGACACATGGATGGATGGGTGCAATTGAAGATGTAACCTGAATTTAAATCTGTAAGATGAAATTTAAATAGTGCACGAACAAATAATAAATAGTAAAAGGAAAGGGCAAGCAAGGTTGGGGGTGTTAATGGGCGATGGATGGCAATGCAAGCGTGAGGTAGGTTATTATGTAGATGTGAATGTGATGCTAAGCTGTTGCCGATGCAGACCCAAACTCAAAAAGGATTAAGAAATTGCCTTTCCAACGGGAATCACGGGCTTTGCTCCTCCCTCCTCCTCGGGCAACTCAAGGATCGGACCAATATACATATATATATATATATATATATATATAATATATATTTATTTAGGGCGAGCCAATAATGCATCACCCATGATATTGTTTCTCAAATTTAGGTTGCAAGAAAAAGATTATATATTTCCAACCACCCTTGCGTTTTAAACATAATATCATTTAATAAAATGTATGAATATATGTATGTGTGTGTGTGGCCTACCCACCCAATTCCAAATAAACACAAAATGAAATACATAAAATCATTCACCTTTACCAAGACAGGTTTAAAAGAAGTGTTTAAATTATATTAGAAATGATTTTAAGAAGTGGTTTTTAGAAGTTCATTATATAAATGACACTTTTTTTTAAAATATTTTTAATTAATATCATACATTCATTATCACTAAATCAACTGTCTTTAACAATATTTTTGGCTATTATCCTAAATTTTGCGTTAAATGGTCCAATATTTTTAGTAAAGTGAAATTTGGGGTTTATGGTTAGTGTTAAATTTAGAGTTCACCTTAGATAATTTTAGGTTAAAGTTTAGGGTTTAAAGTTTTAGTACTAGAGATAGAATTAAGGTTCATAATTTTTAAGGTTTAGAGTTAGAGTTTAAAATTTATGATTTAAAGGGAAAGTTAAAAACTTTAAACTCAAAATAAGATTGAGAGTTGACTAGGTTTGGTTTTTGAATATATTTTTTGTTTTTATTTTTAAAAATTGAAAATCAAAATAAAAAAATTTTCCAATTATGAAAACATTTTTTATAACAATTTTTCTATAATAGAAAAATGAGAAATTAAACACTTTAGTTTTTGGTTTAAGGACCTTAACTTAAAACTTGATCTTAACCCTAAAATAAATCATATTTTAATCTAAGATCAAACGTTAAATTAACCCTAACCACTAAACACTAATTGTAAACCATAAACCCTAAAAACTTAAAACTATGAACCTTAAAATAAAATCAAAGGTTTATGATTTTTGTTTAAGGTTTATGGAGTTTTAATTTTAAGATATTAAAACCTAAAATTAACAATATTTTAACTTCAAAAAAGGTTAAAACACTAAACATTAACAAGCCCTAAACCATGATTTCTAAAATTCATCTAAATTCTAAACTTAAAACCCCAAACTTTAAAATAAGTTTAATGTTTTATGATTTTTAAGGTTTTTGAGGTTTTGGATTTAGGATCCTAAACCCTAAAATTACTCGTATTTAACTTAAATTAAGTTTAAATTAATTCTAAACCCTAAAATAAGATTATAAATTTATGAATTTTGTTTAAGGTTTTTGGATTTTGATTTTAGGATCCTAAACTCTAGAATTAATCCTACACCCTAAGCACGGGATCGATCCCTAAGCAAGTTAATTTTAATTATTTTATTTAAAAATCATATAAAAGTATGAAAAGATTAAAAAAAAAAAAAGGCCATCAAAATAATAATAGTAGTCATTTAATAAAATAATATATTAGCCATTTCCTGACCGAGTTGGTACTTGGTTAACCTATGACACCAACTCAGTGAGTTTTATTAATAGTTAGTATATATATATATATATATATATAATTGATGGAGGTGATAAAGTCGGCAAAAGAAAAATTAAATGTAGACAAATATTAAAATAAAATTTTGGTTGGGTGATAAATTGAAAATTTTGCTAACCGCATTGGCATGGATTTAAATCCTATAAGATGCATATTTTTATTGATTATTATTTTTAATTAAAAATACTAATGTACCCTCAAATAATATAATTTATTTTAAATATGAAGGAACTTTAAAGTAATTTCCTTAACTGAATAGATATTCGGTTGATGGGTGACATCAACTCAATAAAGAGCTTTATAAATAGTAAGTATAGATATACTTAAATATAAAAATATGGAAAAAAAATATGTAACTTATTAAATTTTCAAATAAAAATTAAAAAATTGTTTTAATTCAAATGGTAAATGAAACGGTTTTATATATATGCCGTATTTAGTTCAAATCTCATTATAGATAAATTTTTTTTATTTATAAAAATATAAAAGAAAATGAAAACTTGAAGTTAATCCTATAACTTTGGAAATTATATGGTTTTTTGATAAATTTTCTAATTGAATTAGAATCCATAGAAATAAAAGATGAAATTAAAAAGAATAGCATTAAAAGTGGAAATTAATTATTGTGGGAGTTAGGGAGTAACCTTTTCATTCTTCGCACGTGTTACTAAGATGGAGCTGTTCAGGCACGTAGGTGCTTGGCAGTGTGTTGTATCGCGGTTCACAAGGATCTTGCCTTTCCAACACGTATCCACTCAACTTTTCACAACCAATTTCAATTATGAATTTCTTCTTCTTTTGTCTTATTTCTTTACTCCTATGGATCACTTTGAAGGATAATGTAGCTAATTAAATTTATTTTATTTTAATAATGGTACCCATAAAAAATGAGAGCAATTTGGTCTTTCCAAAATAATGAAGCAAAACGAGGGACAAGACAGTCCCAAAGGGCTAAACCTAGACAAACCCCTTTTCCCACATCATGGGTGGTAAGTTTTTTTCCTTTTTTGTAACTTTCTACAAGAAGCACGTGAACTTCTTAGTTTTGACATAAACCATGCAAATTATTTTAAAATGTTATTAGTATTTGAGGAGGGAGGAGTGCCACACTCGTATTGACACGACACACCATGGATAAAAAAGTATGTGTCCAATTCATTGGACACTCTCTCTAGTAACTAAAAGAAATAGAATTGAAAGGAGGAGAGGAAAGTTGAGCTCCAAAAATATTCTTTTAATTGTTTACTTTAATAATACATCCAATCAAAACCTTTTTAATTCTTTATTAAAACATAAAACTTACTTTAAATTAATAATAGCTAATATTAATTTTGATAAAAAAGAATAGTTATACCACTATTCGGATTAGACACGTGGCACTTTCAGAAAGTACCAGATAGATATACGAGGGTAAACCTTCACCTTCCATATGCTGAGTTGTCTTCAATTGTCCAACCTCTAGAATCAATCATTTGTTGTGGAGCTATCCATTGATAGAAGAGAGATCCACCCTTCATCTGGCCATCTGCTTTTCAGTATAAACACTCCTTTCATGATTACTGGGATCTACATAACCTCGTATTGTCTAAAAGAATAACAAAATGAACCTTATTGTGCATATCCTTCACATACTCTATGATTGCCACCTCCTCTGTAACGACTTCTCACCTCACTTTAGCAAACAAGAGAACATTTCCTATAAATATATGCTCAAACAATGAGAACAGGATCTTCTCCCCTTAAGCAATCCCTAACTACTTACTCCTTGCAACCAAGCTTCATTAGCCATCACAGTATCTCACTGTCCTCTTATCTTTCTTCAGCTCTCTGTCTGCTAATATGAACCTACCTCCTTTAGATCACCACAATCACTCCCTGTCTTCCTCCTCGTTGTATTTTGTGTCGACAAAAAAATAATTTTCTTTATATAAAATATTATATTACTTAGAAATATTGGACACGTAAATTTATCCTTCTCTCGAATCTTTGTGTCTTACATTCAAAGATATGAAGGATTCAACATTATCGAAACACCCAAATTAGAGCAAGTTAGGCCTTTGTAAGAATAAATTAAAAACTTATATGAGGCAGTGTCTTCATAGCCTGTGAAGTTTAGTCAAACCCAAATACTACTTTTTATGCTATTTTCTCTTATCGTTTTGTATTTCGCTATATATCCCTATAGTATTAAATAGTTTTAAGCTTTGCATGAGAATACGTGAGCCTATTAATGCGGATCTGTCATTATTTGAGATTTGAGAATGAGGATGTCTGTCCTTTTATGCAATGTTTATCTGTATTATGTATAGTAGGATTATTATTAATTATTATCTCTGGGGTTTATATCATCGACCCATCTCCATGTATGGGAACCATGGCATTACATAGCCATGCCATATGATGATCATCATCATCATCAACTCCATTCTTGCCACCATACCATTTCAAAGAAGCTCTTCATGACTAGTTCTTGAGTAATAATTTCATATATATTGATATTTATTAAAATAAATTATGTTATTTGGTAGGTGAAGCTATTTATTCTCTTCTCATTTCTTATTTAATAAATTAATAAATTAATGCATGGTTTGCCATGCAAATTAATTAAAACTCAAATGAAGATAGCATAGAATATTAGAGTAGATGGACTAATGTTTTCAACAAAGTCATGCTTAGCTTCAAACTCATTGCCCTCACCAACACCATGGACCCAATCTATATACAGTCAACATTAGTTTCCCTTTTCCCTACAACATTATATATTTAATCATGCCATTCATTCATCTATAAATTACTTTCTCCATTTTTAATATTTATTTCATTTATTGACCAACTATAGTTTTATTCATTGTTAATGTAATAGATTATATCGCAATTCATTTTATTTTTATTTTTTTGAAACTTTTTAGTGATGGGTGAAGTTAGAAATTCTTTTTAAGAGGGAAAAATTTCAATTATAAAGTTTTGGGAGATCACGATGGGATTTTACTATTATACTAACCTATAATTTTAAAGGGACTCAATTGGTAACCCAATTGTTTGAACCGAAACTTAATGATTTGATTAGTTCAACCACTAACTTAATTCTTTTACATTGTTGTACATTAAATATAAACTGATTAACAAATTAAACTCTGTGTGTTCACCACCTCAAATATGGACTGAGTTTGAGTCACGCTAGTTGCATTACTGTTAAGGTTTTGCCCTTCTCTCCTCTCGTAAGTCACAAAAAAAAAAGAATAAACTAATTAATAAATAAAATATTATAACACCAAATTCCACATTGTGGTTGATATCATATATGTTTGGGTTTTATTTAGAAGTCAGCTGAGAATAGAATAATAGCAATTAGTAATATGATAATACATTAGTCATTGTCGAGAGTGTTTACCTAATGATTCATATGGGAACCCAATTTCTTCCCCTTAACATATTATTCCTTTCACATCTACATACGTATGCATTGTTGGAAAAGCATATATATAAAATTTTCGTCAAAGGAATATAAATTTGTGACATATTTATACTTAAAATATATTGTATTTTTTGTGGTTTGTATAAGATGTAGCATATTGGGTATAGTGTTGGGCCTGTCCGAATCCTCTATTATTATATAATATATTATTGGACTACAGGTATCTGATTTAATTAAAATTTGAAGAAAACTATTTTCTGATATTATGGATTGATGAGAAATATGCATAACACATGGGGAGATCTGGTTTCATCAGTCTATAAGTTAGCGCCAGCAGTAATATGGAATATCTTCACACTTTCCAAATATCTTCTTTATGATTTTAACATCTTTAACAAATATAAATAAAACCACATTCATTCAGGCCCACTGGATTTGGATGCCATCCTCTCAAGCCCATGTGGTTAATTAAATTAGGGATAAATATTAAATTTATGCACGAATTTTGGTTTAATTTGTAATTTGATACATAAACTTTGATTTGGTGCAATTATGTAACGAAACATGAAACTTTGGTATTAATTCAATTATTTACATTTTAAAGAAATGAATATATACATTTATTTTCATATTGAATTAATATAATTGTATGTATATACAATACATCAACATAAAATGGTGCTAATTCGATGATGTTAGTTATTTGTGAAAATTGAATTGAATCAAATTTTCATGGATAAAATTTTAATCATTTTTAAAAAACTATTTTAGCATTTTACATTTTAATACTTTATAAAATCATAATTTCTAATTTTTTAATAGTTTATTATTGCATGTGAAACAATTATTGAGATTAAATAATATAATTATATTATTAAAAAATAATAGAATAAATTAAAGATATATTAAAAAATTAACTTCCTAAAAAATTTAAAATAAAATATAATTTAAAAATAAATATTAATATTACATTCGCGTTCCATCTATATCATCTTCTTCAATCTATGATCATTTAAATCTACCCATTTTTTACCCGATTCATGGATAGGTTTAGTTCCAATGTATATAATAGTATAAAGCATAATAAAATAGTTAAAACCAGTGTTATATGAGTAGGATATGCTAATAAATTATAAATTTGATATCATATATTATTAGAAATAATATTTATAATCAATTGAAATCAAATTTAAATAAAATCAAAACATAATTTTATTTATTTATTTATTTTTATAGATTATGCAAATATAATATATCAAATCTACACCTTATAAATCAAAAGGAAAACTAAAACAAAAAAAAAGTATTTATATGATAATTAAATAATAATAATCAAGAGGGAAATATAATCACAAGGTCTATATTTTTTTTCTTTGTTTATCTAAAATAATAAAATAAATACATCTAACAAAATTTTAAATAATAAAGTTGAGTTATGCACCATTGTTTTTTACTCGAAATATTGTTTCTCATACTTGCAAAAAATATTAAAAATTTATATATATATATATATATATATATATATATATATTAAGTCCCAAGTGATATGAGGGTTATTAACACGTGGTATACCTAAGGTGAAACTAGAGGATGGTAAGTGTTTTGTCCTCCTAAAAATATAAAATTTTAGTTTAATCTCTCTAAAAATAATAAAATTGTAAATTAATATATGATAAAATTATACTTTGACCCTTCCTAAATATAAAAAAAAATTATTTAGCCCTTTCAAAAATAATAAAAGTATAAATTAGTACAATGTAAAATTACATTTAGATCTCTTAAAAATTTTATAATTCAATTTCAACCCCTAAAAAATTTTTGGCTTGGCCCCTATTGTAATGACACGAGGTAACTGTGTTATTTACATTTTTTTGTTAATTTAAAAATAGAATATAACTTCAAAATTATAATTCAAGTTCAAATGCCCTTATATATATTAACCCTTTATGAAATATTATAATTTTAAAAATATTTAAAAATAATAATTTAATATATTTTAATTTATATATAGCATAAATATAGGAAATATATATTCTTGGACATCCATATTATAATGTTTATAATGTTTTAATTTTGAAATGAAAAAAAAAAAAAAAGTAATCACAATAGTAGTGAGCTTGACTAATTTACCTAAAAAGGCTCATTTCCAAACATATTTATGGAAACGGGCCGATTATAGAATTATTTATCGGAAAGGGTCAGTTTTGGCAGAACGCTCCTACATGGACACGTTTTAGGGGGGAAATGCCAGCAAATGGCACCCCTGGGGGAGCGTTTTTGTCACGTCAGCCAAAAACGCGCTAACGAGGACGTGCTTTGCTGACGCGGCAAAAGCACTCCCCTAGGGGCGCGATTTGCTCTGTGTTTTTTAAACCCAATAGCTTGTTTTTTTTTTACTGTTGGGTGGGTCCAACGGTCAAAAAAAAGTATAAAACCCCAACCTATTATTTCACACATTATTTCTTCACATTTTAGCAAAAAAATTCTAAAATTTCTCCCTAAAGCTCTCAAATTTCTCATTAAATTTCTCAAAGCTCTTTTTAATTAGTTATTTACTTTAATTTTTTTCCTAAATTAGTATTATTTTTTTATAATTTCAAAAATATTTCATCGTGTTAGCAATGGCCGAGGAATTAATTCGTCTCGATTATAAACATATCTCCGTCAAACAAATGAAAATGGTAATGGTTAATTTTAATTTTTGAATATTATTTAATATTTTTTCATTTATGTAATTTTAATTAATTTTAATTTTGAATATTATTTAATATTTTTTTCATTTATGTAATTTTAATTAATTTGTATTTTATATTTTTTTATAACAATCTGTAGATCGGGTATTACAATGTTATATTCGTAATATGTCTAGTCCGCCATCACCGTTGATAGAAAATTACTTAAGAGAAGCGGGTTTTTGGGACGCGACCACTATAGCCCGGGGGTGCTAGTTAGACCCGAAACTCATCAGCGCATTAATAGAGAGGTGGAGACCCGAGACGCACACATTCCATCTTCCATGTGGAGAGTGTACTATCACTTTGGAGGACGTCCAGTTACAATTAGGATTGTCAGTGGATGGGTCCGCACTCACCGGGTCCGTTCAATCTGCTGATTGGAGAGCCATATGCTATGATCTTTTGGGTGCGATTCCAGATAATATTGTTTGCTTTGTCATTGTTTGCTGTTTGCTAAGGTAATATCCTTGACGTATGTTTTCTCGTTCAACTAATAGCAGAAAACCTTGAGAGGTGGTCAGACCCTTATCTCTCTTACGTTTCCAGCCCTTTAAGCCTGGTGAATTCTAAATAATTGTCCTGTTTTAGGTTCTTGTATTATTTCGAGACATTTCAGAGTAATATGCAAAACTTCTTTTGTGAAAGCGTTATTAGTTCATTAATTATTATTTCAATATTAAATGCTTGAAAAAGATTATAGACATGGATAAGACTGAAGTTTATTATGAACAAAATCTGTAAAGAATGGATTGAGCAAAGAAAGCCAATATTGTTAAAATACAAAGAATGAGAAAGTGAAACTGGTGTCCCAGATATCTCGGCTGAGAGCTTCTGCATCTGAACTTCCCGAAGACCACTCTAAGTTCAACATGTGTCTAGGAGATCTGTAGTACTTTGTCGATGCCCTTAAGATGTAGCATATCTCATTATTGTTAATTCAAGTACAGGATGGCTAGCGCATACCTCATTTCTCATCAAACATTTGAATTGCCCTTTTACGGGTTTTCAATTCAAAGCCCCTTTGGTCTCAAAGCGCCCTTTGCGGGTTTTCACCTTGGCCCTTTCCTCTTCAGGCGAAGTACTTCTTGACTGAGTCCGCATTCACTGGGTTAAGCTGACTCTTGCCATCCATTTCAGTTAATATTAATGCTCCTCTAGAAAAGGCCTTTTTCACTACATAAGGTCCTTCCCAGTTTGGCATCCATTTCCCTCTAAAATCCTTTTGCATAGGGAGAATCCTTTTCAATACTAAGTCCCCCTCATGGAATACCCTGGGGCGAACTTTTTTGTTGTAAGCTCGCATCATTCTCTTTTGGTACATCTGACCATGACAAATAGCCTTCAGCCTCTTTTCTTCAATCAATTTTAGTTGATCATAACGGGATTGAATCCATTCTACTTCGTCCAATTTCAGCTCTGATAAAACCCAAAGAGAAGGGATTTCGACTTCAATGGGTAAAACTGCATCCATCCCATAAACCAATGAGAAAGGTATTGCCCCTGTAGAAGTTCTAACAGAAGTTCGATAGGCAAAAAGGGCAAACGGAAACTTTTCATGCCAATCCTTGTAGGTTTCAGTTAGTTTCCCCACAATTTTCTTGATATTTTTATTAGTTGCCTCAACCGCGCCATTCATTTTCGGGCGGTATGGTGACGAGTTGTGGTGCTTAATATTGAACTGGCTGCAGACCTCCACTATCGCGCTATTGTTCAAATTCAACGCATTGTCAGATAGGATTCTTTCCGGCATTCCATAGCGACAGATGATCTCTTTCTTTAAGAACTTACTAACTGTCGACTTTATGACATTGGCGTATGAAGCGGCCTCAACCCATTTGGTAAAATAATCAATGACCACAAAAATAAATCGATGACCATTAGAAGCCTTTGGCGAAATTGGCCCAATGACGTCCATGCCCCACATTGAGAAAGGCCATGGGGAAGTCATAACATGGAGAGGTGAAGGAGGCACATGGATCTTGTCTCCATAAATTTGGCACTTATGGCATTTCTTGGCATAACGGATGCAATCTTCCTCCATCGTGGACCAGTAATACCCGAATCTCATGATTTGTCGGGCCATTGTAAAACCATTGGCATGCGTCCCACAGACACCCTCATGGACTTCTTCTAGGATTTTCTTCGCTTCGACAGCATCAACGCATCTTAACAGCAGCTGATCCTTTCTCCTTTTACACAAGATCTCCCCATCTAAGACATAGTCATTGGCGAGCCTTCTCAACATTCTCTTGTCATTTTCAGTTGCTTGCTCTGGGTATTCACGGTTCTTTACATATTTTAGAATGTCATGATACCAAGGATGATCATCTCTCTCCTCTTCTTCATCTATATTGCAGCAATGAGCCGGAGACTCACAAATACTCATCTGGATTGGCTTCATATCTTCTTATTCATTTATTCTGATCATAGAAGCTAATGTAGCCAGGGCATCGACAATCTGATTTTCATCACGTGGGAGATAAAAGAAGTTGATGTCATCAAACTGCTCAATTAACTCCAGAACTAACTTTCGATAACATATCAGCTTGGGATCTCGCGTCTCCCATGCACCTTTAAGTTGATAGATCATAAATGCAGAGTCTCCATATACCTCTAGCACCCTGATTTTGCGGTCTATGGCTGCTCGAATTCCCATGATACATGCTTCATATTCTGCCATATTGTTTGTGCAGTCAAAATCCAGCTTACAAGTGAATGGATAATGATCTCCGTTTAGGGATATCAAGACTGCCCCAACTCTATTACCGACGGCATTTGATGCTCCATCGAATTTCAGTTTCCAAGAATGATCTTCGGGCGTGTCTTTTTCAGCAGTCGCCATATACATTAGATCCTCATTGGGGAAATCAAATTTCAAAGGCTCATAGTCTTCTAGAGCTCTGTGCTAGAAAATCATTGTGCGCTCCCCTTCACAAATTTACGGTTCACATAGATTATGTCAAATTCAGAGAACAGAATTTGCCATCGGTCCATTCTCCCATTTAAGGCGGTTGACTCCATCATGTACTTGAGAGGGTCTAGTTTCGAGATTAACCAAGCCGTGTGGTACAACATGCACTGCCTCATCCTCCGAGTCGTCTAGACCAAGGCGTAACACAATCTCTCAATTGGCGAGTATCTCATTTCACACTCAGTAAATTTCTTGCTGAGGTAATATATCGCCTTTTTCTTCTTTCCTGTCTCATCATACTGGCCCAACACACATCCCATTGAATTGTCAAACACGGTCAAATACAAAATCAAAGGCTTATCAAGACTAGGTGGTACTACTACCGGAGTATTAGCCAAGTACTGTTTAATTTTGTCAAAAGCCATTTGACATTCGTCGTCCCACACGCCTGGGTTATGTTTCTTGAGAAGATGAAATACAGGATCACATTTTTCTATCAGCTGTGAAATAAACCGGGCGATATAGTTTAACCTTCCTAGGAAACCTCGAACTTCTCTCTGAGTGCAGGGCGGAGGCAGCTCTTGTATAGCCTTGACTTTATCTGGGTCGACCTCAATTCCCTTTTCACTAACCACGAAACCAAGTAGTTTTCCTGACCTAGCTCCGAAGGTGCATTTAGTTGGATTAAGCTTTAGCTGAAATTTCTTCAATCTTGAGAACAATTTCCTCAAAACTTGAACGTGCTCCCTCTCTGTCCGGGATTTTGCAATCATGTCGTCTACATAGACCTCGATCTCTTTATGCATCATGTCATGGAACAAGGTTACCATGGCTCTTTGGTATGTCGCTCCCGCATTCTTTAACCCGAAGGGCATTACCTTATAACAGAATGTTCCCCATAGGGTTATGAACGTGATTTTTTCCATGTCTTCAGGGTGCATCTTGAGCTGATTGTATCCAGAAAACCCATCCATAAAAGAAAATAGTGAATACCCTGCCGTATTGTCCACTAGGGTGTCAATGTGAGGCAATGGGAAATTGTCCTTTGGGCTAGCCTTGTTTAGATCTCTATAATCTACACACATTCGCACATTTCCATCCTTCTTAGGGACAGGGACAACGTTGGCTACCCATTCTGAGTAGTTAACCGCTTGTAAGAAACTAGCATCAAATTGTTTCTTGACCTCTTCCCTTATCTTTACTGCCACATCAGGTCTCATCCTTCAGAGCTTCTGTTGAACTGGCTTACACTCCTCTCTTATTGGGATCCGATGCACCGCAATATCAGCGCTTAAACCTGGCATGTCTTGATACGACCATGCAAAAACATCTCTGAATTCTTGCAATAGCTTAATGAGATTCTGCTTGGTTTCCTCCTTTATACAAGTGCCAATTTTCACCTCCTTCCCCACTTTCAAGGTCACAATCTCAATTGCCTCTTCGTGAGGCAAAAACTACTTTTCTTCCCGTTCCACCATCCTTAGCAAATCCAAAGATAAACCACTATCTTCGTCATCTTCAAAAACCTGTGATCCCTGTAGGCACATGTCCTACTCGAAAGAGAATTTTGGATTCATAACAATGTTGCTCATGACATCGACATCTGGGTACCTATTGTAAGTATGAAAGAATATCTAAGAACTTTATTTGTGTGGTATGAATGGAATGAAGAAGGAAAAAAAGAATAATTATTTGATGAGGTATGAAAAATGCATCTTTATTGAAAGCATAAATGATTTGAACATGGGCCTATTTCACAGAAGATTTCTTATTGTTCCTAGGCTAAAAAACAATAAGCGTGTTTTGAACATTACTCTGTATTGGTTCTAAAAACTACAGGAAGTTCATCTACAGTCCAGTTGTTCAGAACACTTCCAGGCCCATAGAGGCGAATGCCCACTAGGTTTGCTTCTCTCTATCCTTCTTCTAATACGGTATTGATGCTCAAAATCTTCATCATTCCCTCAGCCGTTCCTTCATCTGTGAATTTCAATTCAAGATGGACAACTCCTCCTGCCACGAATGTACTGGATATATGGGGAAAGGTCATTGGCTCCCATTTGACCTCTGCCCCGCTTAATCTTGTTCTTCTCTTTTCCTGCTTCCTCTCTAACTCTTTCTTTCTCTGTTGTGCGTCTGGCTTATACCCCAAGCCAAAATAGTCCCACTTGCTTGCTAAAATTGGCACTTCCACTCATCCATAGTGATATTTCCCAAATCCCCTTCCGGGCAACGCTCCTCTTTCTACTGTCAGTTGTAAACTCATCTTCGTAGCTTCAGAGAGTCTGGGCACCGAGATCCTACCTTCTTCAATGATAAAGGTTACATTCACGAACTCTAATGATCGAAACGCACATTCAACCCCTTCGCTATCACTGTCAATGTATGGTGCATCGCTAGCAACGGATGCGATAATGTCCTCTTCAGCATTTATTGTTATTAGCCGGCCCTCCGTCACCAACTTTAATTTCTGATGCAACGATGATGGTACTGTCCCTGCTGAATGAATCCACAGCCTCCCCAATAAACATTTATAGGAAGGTTTGATTCCATTACTAGGAAATCTACCTAATAAGTATTTGGCCCGATCAGAAGAGGTATCTCTATCCTTTCCATTACCTTCCTTTCAGTGCCGTCAAATGCTCTCACTATATTTTGGCATGTCTTCATATGAGAGCTATCTATAGGCAATCAGTTTAATGTGGACAGAGGCAGGATGTTCAGTGCTGAACCATTGTCAATCAACACCGCCGGTAGCGTATACCCCTTGCAGCGAGTAGTAATGTGCAAAGCTTTAGTAGATCCCATGCCTTCCGGTGGTCTTTCATCGTCACTAAAGGAAATGAAGTTGTCGGCGCTTATGTTGCTGACAAGACGGTCTAGTTTGTTTACTGAAATATCGTCAGCGACATAAGTTTCGTTCAACACCTTCATTAGTGCCTCACGGTGCGTCTTCGAGCTCAAAAGCAAAGTCAATATTGATATGCGAGTCGGCTGCTTGTGTAATTGTTCCACAACACTATACTCGCTGTATCTTAGGAACTTCAAAAATTATTAGGCTTCGTTCTCCATTACTGGTTCATTAACCAGTGGTTCTGTTATTTTTTTCCTTGTTTGATCACAAAGGATTTCTTCTTTACAGGTTCGGCTTCTGTGCTTAGTGTACTGACTGAACTCTCCTTTTCCGGAACTATCACACTACCGCTATAATTACAAGGCACCCTTTTGCTGTCCTTGAAATGAAAAGCTCTGGGCTTTTGGATAACGATTCTTGGTGCCACCCTTGCTTCAGCTTCACTGATTTTTTTCCGTGAAATGATGACCACTGGGTGACTAGCCTCACAAACCTTTTCTATCGACTTCTCTTCAGCAGCATATACGTCATCTTCTCCGGTAAGCTCAAAGAACTCTAACTCTTTACTGTCCATTAAGCCCTGGACTAAGGCTCTGAATTTCTTGTAATTCTGGATTTCATGGCCCTTCTTGCCATGAAATTCGCAATAGTCCCTCATTTCTCGGGAGCTGCTCTTTGAACTCTGCGTGATTATCTCCATTTTCAGCATTTTCTTCCAAACTTCCCTGAATGAAGTCTTTACTTCATCCGCATTCAACTTAACTCTCCTCCTCACATTCTCGATTATTGCATTTACCCCACCATCAGCATGGCTGGGTAATGAGTTACCTACCACAGGTGTGTCATCTAACTTCACAACACCCATGTTGATGAGCTTCTCGACTAACTTCTTAAACGAGATTCAGCTTTCTATTTAATGCCCCACAGCCCCCGCATGGTATTCACACTGAGCATTTGCGTTATACCACTTGGGGTATGAGGGCTACAACAGTTTTAGATAGGATGGTGCTACAACATGTGTATCGAATAGGCTTTTGTACAACTCCTTATATGTCACTGGGATAGGGGTAAACTGTATTCTCTCCGTATCTCTCCTGGTGCTGGGCTCTTGCCTTAGTGAAGCTTGTTGGCCTGTGACTACCATTCTCGATTGATTAACGGTGACAGGTTTCGAATAGCCTGAGCTCACATTGCTTACCTCGTTTTCCTTTTTCTTCAAGGCTGACCTTCTCGTGCTTCCCCCATTTCTATCTTCCCGCACCTTATTGCATTTTCTATAATTTCGCCAGACATCACTATTTCTACGAAACTCTTAGTTGCACTCCCCAACATATGATTAGTGAAAGATGCCTTCAAGGTATTAATAAACAGCATAGTCGTTTCTTTTTCCAGCAGTGGTGGTTGGACTTGCGTAGCGACTTCCCTCCACCTCTAGGCGTATTTCCTGAAGCTTTCACCTGACCTTTTCTCCATGTTTTGTAATGTAATCCTGTCAGGTGCTATATCGGTCACACGGCCACACTGTTTCATGAAGGTCTGCGCCAAATCCTTCCATGATTTGACCTGAGCACGGCTCAACTTATTGCACCATTTGGCTGCGGCCCCAGTCAAACTATCCTGAAAACAGTGAATCAGCAAATGGTCATTGTTAACATATCCCGTTATTCTCTGGTAGAACATTGTAATGTGAGCCTTAGGGCAACTGGTTCCATTATATCTTTCAAATTCTGGCATCTTAAACTTCAGCGGAAGTACTAAGTCGGGGACCAAACTGAGTTCTTTTGCGTCAACTCCGCAATAATGATCAGTACTTTCTAGCTCATTGAACTTCTCCTCTATCCATTTGCACTGATCCTCGAGCTACTTTGGGAGCTCCGCCCTTACTTTTTCCCCTCCAACCTCATCGAAATCAGAGATCGTGGGATTTGTCATATTGTCTCTAGGGTTAGAACACGAGCCCGTTGAGAAGTTTACTGGTGCCGAAGTGCCGGCTTGATACAAAGGTTTAACATTAACAGACACCCTTGGTGGCTGTGTTTGAATGTTTACTAGGGCAAAACTTGTAGGACAAGCTCTGATCCAAACTTTTTTTACAAGTGACTTTTCGAGCTTGAGCATCATGGAACTTTTCTCCCACCAATTAGCCCTAGTCTTTTCCTCTTGGATTTCTTGTCTCCACTGTTCAGACGTTTTACCCAAGCCAGCATTTCTCATTGACTTATACAACTGCTTGTAATCAGTCTTCAGACTATCCAGGTCCTCATCAACCTCTCTCTTTCTCTTCTTCAAATTCTCAGCCTCAGATTTTTGAACATCAACATCCAGCTCTAAGTACACTTTTTCCTCCTCCAACTGCTCTATTTTCCTTTCTAACTCCGAGGTTTTCTTTTCGAAGTCTTGCTTTATGATTTCCAATTCGGAGGGGACCACTCGCAGATATTCCTCTATCGGTCGAGCTTCTTCTAAATTTGGCCTCGGGATATTGTCGTTAACCCTTCTACTCTACCATTCATTATATTCAGAAGTCACCATTAGATTCACAGCAACTTCCTTTATCCGGCAGGTTTGGTTCCAGGCATTATAAATCTCACGGCTCTTTTTCTTGGAGTCTTTCTCTCCATACGAGAACCCACTCTGAGCTAGCCCATGCGTCATCGATATAAATTGTCTCGATCTATATTGCCTCAATACAAGCAGACGGGCGTATCCAACGGCTCCCCAAATCCCCAACAAAGGGACCCAGTCATAACTCCCGCATCGGTAGAGAATCTCATTGGAAACCATCCAAGGGGCTTTCCATTCGATATCCTCCTCTTGGAGATTTTGAAGTATCTTCATCCATTTTTCCTCTGTTATGTCATCTCTTCTCGATATGGTCACTATCTCCTTCAAAGGTGAGTAATCTCCGAGAAAAGGTCAGTAAGAGGCCTTTTCTACCCTCCAAAAGTGGCTATAAAACCATACTAACAAGAGTTGTGCACACCCAATAAATCTGCCTTCACCTGCTCTCCGACATGCACTCAAAGATCTGAAAGTCTCAGCTAAGATTGCAGGAACAGGAGTGATTCCTTTACCAAATCGGTCAAATAGATCGGCGACTGCTTCATCTACATGCCTTAAAGCCTTAGAGAAAATAACCAACTCATACACGCTCAAGGTGAAGACATCAACTATTTTCTTCATATCAAGGTGTGTCAGGATCAGATCTCTCAAATTTTCCCAAGGGATGCACTTTCCATTGCCTTTCTACTGGACTCGAGCTGCAACCTATTGCTCACTCATCCCAGTGATATTCATCAACCTCTTTACAAAGGTTGGGGTATTGACCGCTCTAGAATAAATCTTATCAACTTGAAACCTCGGACAACGAAATAAGGCTGTATATTCCTCGACAGTAGGTGCTAGATCCACCTTTCCGAAAGTAAAACAACTGTAGGTGGAATTCTAAAATTTAGCCATGGCACGGAACAAATACCTATCTACCTTAACATCGAGGAGATAAGGAATATCACCATAATTACAGTAGAGTAGCTGCTTCATCTCCTCATCCTAGTGACTCCATAATTCTTTCAACTCCTGAAGATCATTTTGAACCACACTAATACGGATAAAGTCCTATAACTCCGACGTGTACTCCTTTGTCAAACTGTCACCTTTCTCTAACTGTGCATTCTCCGACCACCTTTGGACAAACGAGTTGTCTTTCACTTTATCAAGTAATTCGTTCTTCATGGTAAAACTTTCTATTAGTAACCGAACCGTATATCGACACCTCCTTTTATGATGAAAATGTTATGCAATCACTATTAAAGAAAAAAGGAAAAACACAAGTCAGAATTATGCATAAGAATAGAAATCAAAGCAATCAAGAAATTATAGCAATCAAGAAATTATCAAACGCCTATTCGGAAAACCACTAGGGCTAGGTGTAATTCTACCTAAGGCGGGTTCCTACAGCTCACTATATGTGGTTTAGTTCTAGAGTAAAGGTACCTGAACCAGCAGATTCCTCGATCCTCGCCAATTATAGGTTTATATGGATCAAATTTGGTTCAGGGGAATACATTTCCCTATGCCTATGCAGAGATGAAAACCTCACGAAGACATAAGTACGGATGTATTCCGGAAGCAATCCCCTAGCCCATGCGGAGGTGAAAACCTCACGAAAGCATAGTTTCTCACTCCCACTTAAGAGATGTCACCACAACGGTCATACGATATGATGCAAGAGTATATAAAGAAATTCAACGAAACAACAAACTCAACAAGGACACAGGAATGCAAAGCGAGGATCGTGTATTTTTAGAAAAACTAAATTTCTAACTTTTGACAAGAAGACAGAAAATAATCAATTTACAGCTCGACTCTCTTATTGATCCCCAATAGAGTCGCCAAGCTGTCGAAACCTTTTTTTTTAAAACGGGAATCGCCTTTTGAAAACGAAAGTTGGGAGTCGCCACCAATCCTTTTTTGAGGTGTAATTGGGCCACCTTATAAAACATTTTGGTCCACAAATTTTAAGAAAATGGGTTTGGGAGTCGGTTACGTACGAGGAAGGATTAGCACCCTCAACACGCCCAAAAATTGGTACTTAATCGACTAATTAGTGTCTTAAATGTCGAAAATTAAAGATTTGGACAGAGTTCAAGACGCGATCCTCCTTTTATCGGCTTTTAAAACATTTAGGTAAGTCAAATGTGTATTAAAGATCATCTCACCTTGAGGTAAAACATTACATCCAGTACGTTAGGACACAACATTTCTGACCCTCAAATGTGATCTTGCCTTTAAAACGTGCGTTTTAGCTTTAAGAGGATATTCGAATATTCAAAACAGACAAAGAAAGCGAAACCCAGTACGTTAGGGCACGATCCTTTGAATTCTTTAAGTACCGAACATTGCCTTTATTTTGAAAAATTTTGAGAGTGAACTGGTAAAGGGATATTCTGATATTCAAAACAAACAAACAAAGTGAAACCCAGTACGTTAGGGCACGATTTCTCGGACCTTCAAACACGAAATAATTCTTTAAGTTGAGAGGGTTCGAATTAACGATGGTAAAAGCCGAATTAAAATATACTTGTTTGGGTTTGTTTGGAGAAGAAATGAAACCACTAATGTTGGCCACATAAGTTAGAATTTAAATCACAATGATAGCAGGAGATAAGAACATAATCATGAACATGCATAATATTACATGGCAAAAGTTCTAGGCAAATAAATCATAATCATATGACAAAAAGGTATATGTAATGGCTACATACTTTATGCAAAGACTAATATTAACACACAAAGGCCAATGAATTACAATTCAAATTTTAGAAAAGTGCCAAGCAAATGAACACAAATGAAATTTAGCAAGTTTTAAAATAAAGAAGAATTAACAATGTGAGAAATGAAAAATGTGAAATCACCGATATACAAACAACAAAAAACGAGTAATATATGAAGGAGTTTTGAAAAAGTACTAAAAAAACAAAATACATAATATACAAAATATAAATACTTCTAGGCAAATAGTATGCATATAAATAAATAATGGAACATTAAATGAAGAAAAAAAGGAAAAAAATATTAATATATAAAATAATAATATATAAACTAATTTTAGAATAAATGTCACGTGTGAAGTAAGCTAAAATGAATTATACAAAACCATATCTATATCTGTATATCAATCTAAAACAGATAGTATATATATACAATACAAGCAATTTAATAAAAATAATAGCGTAATATTAAAACAAAGAATATTTATAACAAAAAAAATTCAAAAAGTGTGCTATGAGATAAAATATAAAAAAAATCAAATGAAAATAAAACAGTGTGAAATAAAATAATTCAAAATAATATGTTTAAATAGTATTTTTTTTAAAAATGAATAACGAAGAAACTTAATTGAAATAAAAATAAAACTAAAGGGATAATTTATAAACAAAGCAAATTATTAGAACAGGATCGGGGACCAAAAACATGCACCCACATATTCGGGGATTTAAGCGGAAAATATCCCAAAACCCCAAAACACCGTGTTTAGGCGAGGATTAAAACTAAACTAATCTAAAGTTCCTGGGCAAAATTTTAAAAATAAAAGAGAAAACATTGGCCTAATCGAACAACAATGCAGAGATGGGGAACTAACTGCGCAAATAACCCCTTAAAGGAGAGAATGAGCAAATCCAACATATGGATTAACGCGCTGACTACTTTTCACCCCCCCAAAGTACTGTTTCAAAATTAATTGACCATTATTTTGTTTTTTTCTACAACATTAAAAACCCTTTTTCTTAGAAAACCAAAAGCTTTCTCTTTTTCTCCTAAAAAACCCTGTAGGTTTTAGCCTCCACAGCACCACCATTAAATCTGGTAGTCGGTAATGCGTGAAGAGAGTCTCCGACTCCGCTTAGGCCATACTCAGAGACTTAGTCGCCTCTCAACATCAGGAGAATAAAGGGAAAAGACTTAAACGGAGGCTCCAATCGATGAACCAAAGGCAAGTTCCCCTTTTCCCCTTTTGTTGTTTTTTTCAAGCAGTAGATAAATCAAAGAGACAGTAGCCAAAAATAGAAAGAAAAATGGGACTTAGAATCACCTTTAACAAATATTGTTGCTATTGATTTCTGTATATGTTTGATTTTTGTATCTATCTCCCTCTTTTTTTCTAAAAAAAAAAACCCTTTTACAATACTTTCCAAAGGCTTTTATAGCCTATTTTACAACTTATTTTACTTGTTTGTAGGTTCAGTCGAGCACGTCTCTGATGTGGCCTAGTAGAGAAGCGCACGATGCGGAGGGACGCGGGACGTGCGGTGCTTGAAAACCTCCACGGTTGCGGCGGCTGAGGGTGTTAGCTGCTAGGGTTTTCATTTTTCTTTAATTTTGCTGGGCCGTTAGGGTTGTTTTGGGTTTAAGTCTGATGGGTTTAGGGTTTGGGTAATGGTTTGTATTGGGCTTAGAGATTGGGTTAGGTTTGCTTTGCTAATTGTTTTAGGTTTTAAATGTATTGGACCCTGGGCAAAAATTGGGCTTAACAGCTACCCCTCTTTGCTCGTTGTCATGTAATGGGAATGAAGCAAAGATTACAAAGGCCAATTTTGCCTGGTCCTGTCAGATCTTGACTTCGTGGTGTAACCTTATCGCAACCCACTGCATCCTATCGCTTCCAAATGCCTCATAGTGCTTAGGGGGTTAGGCGAGCCCAGATCTGTGAATTTTAGCCTGTTGCCCTACTGCGTATGGGGTTAAGGCTTGTATCTTTGATCTGCTCCACTATTGCTTAGGAAGATAAGATCTGTAATCTTCAGCTTGTTACCTTATTGCTTAGGGAGTTAAAGCCTGCAATCTTCAGCTTGTTACCCTATTGCCTGGGAAGTTAAAGCCTATTGTTTTCGATCTGCCCCACTATTGCTTAGGGAGATAAGATCTGTAATTTTCAGCTTGTTACCCTATTGCTTAGGGAGTTAAAGCCTGCTGAAATTTTAGTCAATCCTGCTACGTTGTCCACTGGGGAATCTACCTGTAAAAGTGATTTCCTGGGGCCTATGCTTATGTCAAATGATTAGGATGCCATGATCAGAATGAATCAAATGCTCCTAACAAAATGTATTACGAATGTTTAGATGAAAGAATGCAAGATATCATGAGAATGTTCCATTTTAACGTTTGATTTGTCATTGCTTGCTGTTTGCTAAGGTAATATCCTTGACGTATGTTTTCTTGTTCAACTAATAGCAGAAAACCTGGAGAGGTGGTCAGACCCTTATCTCTCTTACGTTTCCAGCCCTTTAAGCCTGGTGAATTCTCAATAATTGTCCTATTTCAGGTTCTTGTATTATTTCGAGACCTTTCAGAGTAATATGCAAAACTTCTTTTGTGAAAGCGTTATTAGTTCATTAATTATTATTCCAATATTAAATGCTTGAAAAAGATTATAGACATGGATAAGACTGAAGTTTATTATGAACAAAATCTGTAAAGAATGGATTGAGCAAAGAAAGCCAATATTGTTAAAATACAAAGAATGAGAAAGTGAAACTGGTGTCCCAGATATCTCGGCCTGAGCTTCTCTGTACGAACTTCCTGAAGACCACTCTAAGTTCAACATGTGTCTAGGAGATCTGTAGTACTTTGTCGATGCCCTTAAGATGTAGCATATCTCATTATTGTTAATTCAGGTACAGGATGGCTAGCGCATGCCTCATTTCTCATCAAACATTTGAATTGCCCTTTTACGGGTTTTCAATTCAAAGCCCCTTTGGTCTCAAAGCGCCCTTTGCGGGTTTTCACCTTGGCCCTTTCCTCTTCAGGCGAAGTACTTCTTGACTGAGTCCGCATTCACTGGGTTAAGCTGACTCTTGCCATCCATTTCAGTTAATATTAATGCTCCTCTAGAAAAGGCCTCTTTCACTACATAAGGTCCTTCCCAGTTTGGCATCCATTTCCCTCTAAAATCCTTTTGCATAGGGAGAATCCTTTTCAATACTAAGTCCCCCACATGGAATACCCCAGCTTAACTTTTTGTTGTAAGCTCGCATCATTCTCTTTTGGTACATCTGACCATGACAAATAGCCTTCAGCCTCTTTTCTTCAATCAATTTTAGTTGATCATAACGGGATTGAATCCATTCTACTTCGTCCAATTTCAGCTCTGATAAAACCCAAAGAGAAGGGATTTCGACTTCAATGGGTAAAACTTCAATGGGGAATCTACCTGTAAAAGTGATTTCCTGGGGCCTATGCTTATGTCAAATGATTAGGATGCCATGATCAGAATGAATCAAATGCTCCTAACTAAATGTATTACGAATGTTTAGATGAAAGAATGCAAGATATCATTAGAATGTTCCATTTTAACGTTTGATTTGTCATTGCTTGCTGTTTGCTAAGGTAATATCCTTGACGTATGTTTTCTTGTTCAACTAATAGCAGAAAACCTGGAGAGGTGGTCAGACCCTTATCTCTCTTACGTTTCCAACCCTTTAAGCCTGGTGAATTCTCAATAATTGTCCTATTTCAGGTTCTTGTATTATTTCGAGACCTTTCAGAGTAATATGCAAAACTTCTTTTGTGAAAGCGTTATTAGTTCATTAATTATTATTTCAATATTAAATGCTTGAAAAAGATTATAGACATAGATAAGACTGAAGTTTATTATGAACAAAATCTGTAAAGAATGGATTGAGCAAAGAAAGCCAATATTGTTAAAATACAAAGAATGAGAAAGTGAAACTGTGTCCCGGATATATCTCGGCTGAGCTTTCTCTGCACGCGAACTTCACGAAGACCACTCTAAGTTCAACATGTGTCTAGGAGATCTGTAGTACTTTGTCGATGCCCTTAAGATGTAGCATATCTCATTATTGTTAATTCAGTATGTGGATGGCTAGCGCAGCGTGCCTCATTTCTCATCAAACATTTGAATTGCCCTTTTACGGGTTTTCAATTCAAAGCCCTTTGGTCTCAAAGCGCCGCTGCGGGTTTTCACCTTGGCCCTTTCTCTTCAAAGTAAGTACTTCTTGACTGAGTCCGCATTCACTGGGTTAAGCTGACTCTTGCCATCCATTTCAGTTAATATTAATGCTCCTCTAGAAAAGGCCTTTTTCACTACATAAGGTCCTTCCCAGTTTGGCATCCATTTCCCTCTAAAATCCTTTTGCATAGGGAGAATCCTTTTCAATACTAAGTCCCCCACATGGAATACCCTGGGGTGAACTTTTTTGTTGTAAGCTCGCATCATTCTCTTTTGGTACATCTGACCATGACAAATAGCCTTCAGCCTCTTTTCTTCAATCAATTTTAGTTGATCATAACGGGATTGAATCCATTCTACTTCGTCCAATTTCAGCTCTGATAAAACCCAAAGAGAAGGGATTTCGACTTCAATGGGTAAAACTTCAATGGGGAATCTACCTGTAGAAGTGATTTCCTGGGGCCTATGCTTATGTCAAATGATTAGGATGCCATGATCAGAATGAATCAAATGCTCCTAACTAAATGTATTACGAATGTTTAGATGAAAGAATGCAAGATATCATGAGAATGTTCCATTTTAACGTTTGATTTGTCATTGCTTGCTGTTTGCTAAGGTAATATCCTTGACGTATGTTTTCTTGTTCAACTAATAGCAGAAAACCTGGAGAGGTGGTCAGACCCTTATCTCTCTTACGTTTCCAGCCCTTTAAGCCTGGTGAATTCTCAATAATTGTCCTATTTCAGGTTCTTGTATTATTTCGAGACCTTTCAGAGTAATATGCAAAACTTCTTTTGTGAAAGCGTTATTAGTTCATTAATTATTATTTCAATATTAAATGCTTGAAAAAGATTATAGACATGGATAAGACTGAAGTTTATTATGAACAAAATCTGTAAAGAATGGATTAAGCAAAGAAAGCCAATATTATTAAAAAACAAAGAATGAGAAAGTGAAACTGGTGTCCCAGATATCTCGGCCTGAGCTTCTCTGTACGAACTTCCTGAAGACCACTCTAAGTTCAACATGTGTCTAGGAGATCTGTAGTACTTTGTTGATGCCCTTAAGATGTAGCATATCTCATTATTGTTAATTCAGGTACAGGATGGCTAGCGCATGCCTCATTTCTCATCAAACATTTGAATTGCCCTTTTACGGGTTTTCAATTCAAAGCCCCTTTGGTCCCAAAGCGCCCTTTGCGGGTTTTCACCTTGGCCCCTTTCCTCCTCAGGCGAAGTACTTCTTGACTGAGTCCGCATTCACTGGGTTAAGCTGACTCTTGCCATCCATTTCAGCTAATATTAATGCTCCTCCAGAAAAGACTTTTTTCACTACATAAGGTCCTTCCCAGTTTGGCATCCATTTCCCTCTAAAATCCTTTTGCATAGGGAGAATCCTTTTCAATACTAAGTCCCCCACATGGAATACCTTGGGGCAAACTTTTTTGTTGTAAGCTCGCATCATTCTCTTTTGGTATATCTGACCATGACAAATAGCCTTCAGCCTCTTTTCTTCAATCAAGTTTAGTTGACCATAACGGGATTGGATCCATTCTACTTCATCCAATTTTAGCTCTGATAAAACCCGAAGAGAAGGGATTTCGACTTCAATGGGTAAAACTGCATCCATCTTATAAACCAATGAGAAAGGTGTTGCCCCTATAGAAGTTCTAACAGAAGTTCGATAGGCAAAAAGGGCAAACGGTAACTTTTCATGCCAATCCTTATAGGTTTCAGTCAATTTCCCCACAATTTTCTTGATATTTTTATTAGTTGCCTCAACCGCGCCATTCATTTTCGGGCGGTATGGTGACAAGTTGTGGCGCTTAATATTGAACTGGCTGCAGACCTCCACTATCGCGCTATTGTTCAAATTCAACGCATTGTCAGATAGGATTCTTTCCGGCATTCCATAGCGACAGATGATCTCCATCTTTAAGAACTTACTAACTGCCGACTTTATGACATTGGCGTATGAAGCGGCCTCAACCCATTTGGTAAAATAATCAATGACCACAAAAATAAATCGATGACCATTAGAAGCCTTTGGCGAAATTGGCCCAATGACGTCCATGCCCCACATTGAGAAAGGCCATGGGGAAGTCATAACATGGAGAGGTGAAGGAGGCACATGGATTTTGTCTCCATAAATTTGGCACTTATGGCATTTCTTGGCATAACGGATGCAATCTCCCTCCATCGTGGACCAGTAATACCAGAATCTCATGATTTATCGGGCCATTGTAAAACCATTGGCATGCGTCACACAGACACTCTCATGGACTTCTTCTAGGATTTTCTTCGCTTCGACAGCATCAACGCATCTTAACAACACCTGATCCTTCCTCCTTTTATACAAGATCCCCCCATCTAAGACATAGTCATTGGCGAGCCTTCTCAACGTTCTCTTGTCATTTTTAGTTGCTTGCTCTGGGTATTCACGGTTCTTTATATATTTTAGAATGTCATGATACCAAGGATGACCATCTCTCTCCTCTTCTTCATCTATATTGCAGCAATGAGCCGGAGACTCACATATACTCATCTGGATTGGCTTCATATATTCTTGTTCATTTATTTTGATCATAGAAGCTAATGTAGCCAGGGTATCAACAATCTGGTTTTCATCACGTGGGAGATAAAAGAAGTTGATGTCATCAAATTACTCAATTAACTCCAGAACTAACTTTTAATAACTGATCAGCTTGGGATCTCGCGTCTCCCACGCACCTTTAAGTTGATAGATCACAAATGCAGAGTCTCCATATACCTCTAGCACCCTGATTTTACGGTCTATGACTGCTCGAATTCCCATGATACATGCTTCGTATTCTGCCATATTGTTTGTGCAGTCAAAATCCAGCTTACTAGTGAATGGATAATGATCTCTGTTTAGGGATATCAAGACTGCCTCAACTCTATTACCAACGGCATTTGATGCTCCATCGAATTTCAGTTTCCAAGAATGATCTTCGGGCGTGTCTTCTTCAACAGTCGCCACATACATTAGATCCTCATTGGGGAAATCAAATTTCAAAGGCTCATAGTCTTCTAGAGCTCTGCTAGCTAGAAAATCTGCTATTGCGCTCCCCTTCACAGCCTTCTGGTTCACATAAATTATGTCAAATTCAGAGAGCAGAATTTGCCATTGGTCTATTCTCTCATTTAAGGCGGTTGACTCCATCATGTACTTGAGAGGGTCTAGTTTCGAGATTAACCAAGTCGTGTGGTACAACATGTACTGCCTCAACCTCTGAGTCGTCCAGACCAAGGCGTAACACAATCTCTCAATTGGCGAGTATCTCATTTCACACTCAGTAAATTTCTTGCTGAGGTAAAATATCCCCTTTTTCTTCTTTTCTGTCTCATCATGCTGGCCCAACACACATCCCATTGAATTGTCAAACACGGTCAAATACAAAAACAAAGGCTTATCAGGACTAGGTGGTACTAGCACCGGAGTATTAGCCAAGTACTGTTTAATTTTGTCAAAAGCCATTTGACATTCGTCGTCCCACACGCCTGGATTATGTTTCTTGAGAAGACGAAATACGGGATCACATTTTTCTGTCAGCTGTGAAATAAACCGGGCGATGTAGTTTAACCTTCCTAGGAAACCTCGAACTTCTCTCTGAGTGCAGGGCGAAGGCAGCTCTTGTATAGCCTTGACTTTATCTGGGTCGACCTCAATTCCCTTTTCACTGACCACGAAACCAAGTAGTTTTCCTGACCTGGCTCCGAAGGTGCATTTAGTTGGATTAAGCTTTAGCTGAAATTTCCTCAATCTTGAGAACAATTTCCTCAAAACTTGAACGTGCTCCCTCTCTGTCCGGGATTTTGCAATCATGTCGTCTACATAGACCTCGATCTCTTTATGCATCATGTCATGGAACAAGGTTACCATGGCTCTTTGGTATGTCGCTCCCGCATTCTTTAACCTGAAGAGCATCACCTTATAACAGAACGTTCCCCATAGGGTTATGAACGTGGTTTTTTCCATGTCTTCAGGGTGCATCTTGATCTGATTGTATCTAGAAAACCCATCCATAAAAGAAAACTGTGAATACCCTGCCGTATTGTCCACTAAGGTGTCAATGTGAGGCAACGGGAAATTGTCCTTTGGGCTAGCCTTGTTTAGATCTCTATAATCTACGCACATTCGTACCTTTCCATCCTTCTTAGGGACAGGGAAAACGTTGGCTACCCATTCTGAGTAGTTAACCGCTTGTAAGAAACCAGCATCAAATTGTTTCTTGACCTCTTCCCTTATCTTTACTGCCACATCGGGTCTCATCCTTCGGAGCTTCTGTTGAACTGGCTTACACTCCTCTCTTATGAGGATGCGATGCACCGCAATATCAGCGCTTAAACCTGGCATATCTTGATACGACCATGCAAAAACATCTCTGAATTCTTGCAATAGCTTAATGAGATTCTGCTTGGTTTCCTCCTTTATACAAGTGCCAATTTTCACCTTCCCTACTTTCTAGGTTACAATCTCAATTGTCTCTTCGTGAGGCAAAATCTGCTTTTCTTCTCGTTCCACCATCCTTAGCAAATCCAAAGATAAACCACTATCTTCGTCATCTTCAAAAACCTGTGATCCCTATAGGCACATGTCCTGCTCGAAAGAGAATTCTGGATTCATAACAGTGTTGCTCATGACATCGACATCTGGGTACCTATTGTAAGTATGAAAGAATATCTAAGAACTTTATTTGTGTGGTATGAATGGAATGAAGAAGGAAAAAAAAGAATAATTGCTTGATGAGGTATGAAAAATGCATCTTTATTGAAAGCATAAATGATTTGAACATGGGCCTATTTCACAGAAGATTTCTTATTGTTCCTAGGCTAAAAAACAATTAGCGTGTTTTGAACATTACACTGTATTGGTTCTAAAAACTACAGGAAGTTCCTCTACAGTCCAGTTGTTCAGAACACTTCCAGGCTCATAGAGGCGAATGCCCACTAGGTTTGCTTCTCTCGATCCTTCTTCTAATACGGCATTGATGCTCAGAATCTTCATCATTCCCTCAGCCGTTCCTTCATCTGTGAATTTCATTTCAGGATGGACAACTCCTCCTGCCACGAATGTACTGGATATATGGGGAAAGGTCATTGGATCCCATTTGACCTCTGCCCGGCTTAATCTTGCTCTTCTCTTTTCCTGCTTCCTCTCCAGCTCTTTCTTTCTCTGTTGTGCGTCTGACTTATACCCCAAGCCAAAATAGTCTCACTTGCTTGCTAAAATTGGCACTTCCATTCAAAATAATATTTTTAAATAGTATTTTTTTTAAAAAAAATGAATAACCAAGAAACTTAATTGAAATAAAAGTAAAACTAAAGGGATAATTTATAAACAAAGCAAATTATTAGAACAGGATCGGGGACCAAAAACATGCGCCCACATATTCGGGGTTTAAGCGGAAAATATCCCAAAACCCCAAAACACCGTGTTTAGGCGAGGATTAAAACTAAACTAATATAAAGTTCCTGGGCAAAATTTTAAAAATAAAAGAGAAAACATTGGCCTAATCGAACAGCAATACAGAGATGGGGAACTAACTGCGCAAATAACCCCTTAAAGGGGAGAATGAGCAAATCCAACATATGGATTAACGCGCAGACTACTTTTCACCCCCCAAAGTACTGTTTCAAAATTAATTGACCATTATTTTGTTTTTTTCTACAACATTAAAAACCCTTTTTCTTAGAAAACCAAAAGCTTTCTCTTTTTCTCCTAAAAAACCCTGTAGGTTTTAGCCTCCACAACACCACCACTAAATCTGGTAGTCGGTAATGCGTGAAGAGAGTCTCCGACTCCGCTCAGACCATACTCAGAGACTTAGTCGCCTTTCAACATCAGGAGAACGAAGGGAAAAGACTTAAACCGAGGCTCCAATCGATGAACCAAAGGCGAGTTCCTCTTTTCCCCTTTTGTTGTCTTTTTCAAGCAGTAGATAAATCAAAGAGACAGCAGCCAAAAATAGAAATAAAAATGGGACTTAGAATCACCTTTAACAAATATTGTTGCTATTAATTTTTGTATATGTTTGATTTTTGTATCTATCTCCCTCTTTTTTTCTAAAAAAAAACCCCTTTTACAATACTTTCCAAAGGCTTTTATAGCCTATTTTACAACTTATTTTGCTTGTTTGTAGGTTCAGTCGAGCACGTCTCTAATGTGGCCTAGTAGAGAAGCGCACGACGCGGAGGGACGCGTGACATGTGGTGCTTGGGAACCTCAACGGTTACGGCGGCTGAGGGTGTTAGCTGCTAGGGTTTTCATTTTTCTTTAATTTTGCTGGGCTGTTAGGGTTGTTTTGGGTTTAAGTCTGATGGGTTTAGGGCTTGAGTAATGGTTTGTATTGGGATTAGAGATTGGGTTAGGTTTGCTTTGCTAATTGTTTTAGGTTTTAAATGTATTGGGCCCTGGGCATAAATTGGGCTTAACACACACGTTACGTTTATGACTTACCAACTTGTCCATTCAAGGAACGGCTTACGGATTTGAGTACATCGTGATCTGAAGCCCGAAGTCTAGCTGAAGCACATAAGTGCTAAACGGAAGCCCGAAGGATAACTGAAGCACATAAGTGCTAAATGTAGCCTCGGCTAAATCAAGCTCATCAGAGCTGAATTGAAACCCCAAAAGGGTTAACTGAAACTCATATGAGTTAACGAAAGCTCATAAGAGCTAAACGGAAAGCAAACATGAGAATTCGCAACAAATACTGAATCTCGGTTTACTCGGGTAATTTATCGTCAACTCATCTTTTTCACTGAAAGATCGTACTCATTTCCTACATTTCGTTCCTCCGAAATACTCAGTTCAATTTCATAACTTTTGTACATAATTTACTTATTTTCAACAATTAACATACATAATATTAATCACCATTCATAAAATAATATTGAAATTTAATAATATTAACAAATGGTCACTAAAATTTAGTTATATAAACTCACAAGTTCGATTTTTGTATTATAGTGATAATCATAATTTCATAATAAATATTCCAAATAAAACATTATATCATTTCTAATTCAACATTTATCGGTTATAATCGAGCATGTGATCAATTTATACACAAGTCATTCATATATATATGTATATTTTCCTCATTCTCCTCTCCATCCACATCCTTAGTATAAATAACACACTTGTCAGTAACATTATCCATAATTTTCACTATTTACTTATGTGAATATTCAAGCTATCCATCCGTGTCATAGTCACTAAATTATTTTTATCTTGAGCTACAGAACTCCAAATTAAAATCCGATAATTTTCCCTGAAACTAGACTCATGTATCTTCTTACCATAAAATTTTCATAATTTTTGGTTTAACCAATAAGTACAATTTATTCTTTAAAGTCACCCATGACAGTTCTGACCCTTCTTCACTAAAATTAATTATCTCCTCGTACAGGATTTGGATGATGTTTTCGTTTATTTCTCTTGAAAATAGACTCATTCAGGATTCTAAAAATATAAATTTAAGCATCTAATTATTTTTATTAAATTTTTTATGATTTTTCAAAGTCAGAATAGGGGAACCCGAATTCATTCTGATCTTGTCTTACAAAATTTATTATATCTCATGATTTACAATTTCATTGTTTACACCGTTTCTTCTATGAGAAACTAGACTCAATAATATTTAATTCCATATTTTGTTCATCTTCTAATTCGATTTATAAAATTTATGGTGATTTTTCAAAGTTAGCTTACTGCTGCTGTCCAAAACTGTTTTAGTGCAAGATGTTTATTACCATTTTTCCCTAAGCTTTTAATAAATAATAATTTTGTCCCTGCTTAATTAGCCTCTCAATTGAGCTTATTTTTCTCAGTTAACACTTTATTCTATCACTTTAAATTACTTTATAACCTTTGGGAATCAGAATTTCAGCACTAGACTTTAATTCCAAACATTTTCACAATTACGTCCTAAAAATCAATTTCTATTGAAATTACCTAATAAAATCATCTCATAAACAAATTAAAGCTTAAATTTCATACTATTTCATCATAAACTTACAGTACTCAACCATAATTACTTTCAATTTCATTCATGAAATAAAAAACTAATGAATTTAATAGTAGAACCTAGTTGTAAAAGTCTTAAAAACACAAAAAATATAAGAAAAAGGCAAGTATTAACTCACTTGGTGCAAAAACTATGGAATACCAGTTTATAGAACCCCTCCTATGGCGTTTTGGATGATGAGAATGAAGAAAAAATGAAGAGTATTCTAGATATTCCAATTTGGTCCCATTTTTATTTAGCTAATTTTGGTAATTTTCTAATTTTTCCCTTCTTTCACCCTTTTCCTGATTTTTTTTCTCAGCTATTGCCGCCCAAAATATCTCTTTTAGGCTTATTTACACTTTAGGTCCTTCCTCATTTGATAATTGAGCTATTTAATCCTTTTAGAAACTTTTACACCTTTTTCAATTTAGTCCTTTTTATTTAATTAACCACCCAAACGTCAAAATTTTCTGACGAAATTTTAATACTACCTCACTAACACTCCATAAATATTTCTAAAAATATTTATGGCTCGGTTTATGAAGTCGAGATCTTGATACCTCATTCTCGACCTAATTTACCTAATTAATTCTTTTAAATCACTAAATTCACTAATTCAAAAATATTTCTATATTCACATTTGACTCATAGGTATTAATTTATTAAATTTTTGACTCACTCGTCGGATTTAGTGATCTCAAATCTCTATTCCCGACACCACTGAAAATTAGGCTGTTACAAGGTGGGTCATCCTCCCAACACTCACAACCGGAGCAACCACAACCCCCACCGGAGCAACCACAACCTTCATCGGAGCAACCAAGAAGGAATCCAACGCGTAATCGTCAACCACCCCCATGTGGCACTGATTCCGACTGGCATATACATTGATTTTTTTAATATATTTGTACAAACTGTTTTTATATTATTTCATTTAATAAAATAAAAGTTGTTTTTAATATTTTAATAGTAAATTAATTTTATATTTTTAATAAAATAGAAGTTCTTTTGAATAAGGTGCAATAGAAATAATGCAACATAGTTTCATTACAACAATTATCAACTATTTCGGTTTAGACATGATCGAATTGTATGACCTGGATTCCTACACCATCCACACAACTTCTGTTGGTTCGTTCTTTCCCAGATATCCATATTATTACGTATTCAACTCGAGCAAGGTCGACCTTTTGGTTTGCGACGCAGTTCTCTATCCGGTAACAACTTAAACAGAGTAAGCGATACAGGCGGCCACTTACGTTCATCCGGAACCAGTGGGAATACGTGTCTCCACACATTGTACATGTATTCTATTTTGTACACTTGGTCGACATATCTCATGGGATCCAAACAAAGATTCTGACAAGTTGTAATTGCATGAGTGCATGGATAACGAAATGTGTCAAACGTCCCAAAGTCGCAAGTCCTATTTATCAGGTGTACACAATATTGCCCGCCGGTAATACATTGGCTTGTTCTGTCAAACTCCTTCACATAAAACCATAAGTTGTCACGATTGTGACACACTATGTGCATCATGTTGGCCTGCGCCTTCGCCTTGTTAATTTCTTGCAAAAGCTTCCGAAACCATACATGGCCTCCCTGCATTTTGCCTTTATAACTCATGCTCACTTTGGAAATAGTACCGCCAAACAAAAATATGTCTCTCACACAACCGAGGTTATAGGCAAATGACGCGTTTCTTTTAGAAAAGAATTTATGCATTTAGCTAGGTTGTGGTCATATAATCATATCGTAGGCCACCGTCGTATGCTTGTGCCCACTGTTCGAAAGTTATGTTACAGAGGTAGTTTGCGTCTTCATCGTTAACTGAACGCAAAATCCCCAACATATCATGAAAACGGTCTTTATTGATCTCATACCTTGCCAATATAAGTTGACAGTAAAAATTACATACCAATATTCCATTCAGAATAAATTGAATATTACAAATGAAAGTATATTAATAGAGATTAAGTACCCATATTGGTCACTTGTCGTTGTTTAGTCGTAGACCGATATTGCCCGTAGTAGTTAGATACAATGTGACTTAGACAATACCGATGGTGTGTGCGATCCCATAGGTTTTCTTGTCGATCAATTGCGGCTAGTATTCCAGTGCCGCGATCCGATATAACGCAGATATTAGGTTGGGGGTATACATGTCTCCTTAACCTTAAAAGAAAAAAATCACAGCCATCACCTAACTCCTCCGTTTTTATTGCAAACACAATTGGAAAGATTCTACCACCGCTATCCTGTGCCACAGCTAGCAATAGTCGATAGGTATATCTACCATATATAAAGGTACCGTCGATTTGTACCAATGACTTGCAATATACAAATGCGTCCCGACATTGCTTAAAGCTCTAGAACAGACGCTTAAACACTTGACATCCATGGAGCCATCTGTCGTTGTAGTACGCAGGGACCTTTTCAAGGTCTGTTATGCAACCTGAGACGTATCTCTCCAACACCTGACACCACTGTCAAATCTCATTATATGAAGCGTCTCACCCACTATGCATATTTTCCAACGCCTTTTGCTTAGCTATCCAAGCCTTGCGATAAGATGACGTATACCTTAATTGGCTACGAATACTGGCAATTATGCATGACACAGAAGTCCTGGAATCCGCCTTCAACATCTGTAATATTAAGCTAGCTATCATACTTGAATCCATCTTGAGATGATCTTGTGAAACACCTGTCAACAAAGTACGTTAAATAATGCAACATTAAGTAATAACATTATTATTCAAAACCCTAAACACCTGATGATATTGTACCAGCAACACAGGTATGTGGACCTTTGTACTTTTTTATCTCCCACAAACCTATCTTTTTCCTAAAAGAAGTCATGATTTTCCATAAACATGTACCATCTTGCACTGCACACTTGGCCTCAAACTTCTCCAATTTAAATTTAACCACGTTATAGTTAACCCCGTAATTGATGCTATTTGCTTCAAAGCACCAAGAAAACTATCCTTACTGGAAAACTCCTTACCAACTTCCAATTCACCCGAATCCAATGACGAACTTGTACGGTCATGTGTTTTGTATGGTAGATCTGGAAACTCTAACACATTATCTGCTGATATATCGACATTATGTATGTGGGCTAGAGACGAGTACGCCCTGAATCGCGAATCTTCTTCTTTTTCATCTAAACCCCCTTCAACGTCTTCAGGTTCGGATGGAATAGGCTTCGGTTCAAAAAATAATGCAACTTTTGCACTATCGGAGTCGGGCTTTTGAAGTGGATCCACATTGGACTCATCATCCCACCTACCATCATCTGCAACGTACGAGGTCCCCTCGCCGGTGGATGTCGTAGAGAGTACATCATCCTTTCTTGTGGACGTTTCGTAATGTCCCCAATCAGATGTGGATTGCCAACCACTAGAAGTTGATATCATTCCCCAATATGTATTTCTAACATTGAATATTGACCCACCAATATGCATGTTTCATCCACTAACCGAGTGTCATGCAAGAGTTGTGTTTTCCATATTGCCACCAAACACGGGTGCTTCCTTGTTCTGCCTCCCACTAACGGAGTGTCGGCTAGGGGTTGTGTATTCCTCTCGAACAGCAGTTGATTTTGAAGTCATAAATGTTTCATTTGGTGATGAAAATTGAACATATAACTTAAGATAGGGTGATCCACTAGCGAGATGAGCCTGCACCATCGCCTCAAAGCTACGACCACCTTTGATATCAAATGAGTCATATGTCACGGGATCAATGGAAGCACAAAATCGATACTTAATAGAAGAAACCCTACTTGGCGTTATTTCGAAGATTTTGCACCTAATTCTTTTACGAAATTCTGTAAAATCTATACTCTAGTTAAAAACCATTTGCGTTGTGTTCTCTGATAAAAAATAACGCCATTCTCGGTGTCACAGACCTTACCATCATAGTAAATAACAACACTAATACATTCACTCATATTCAACTTCTATTCTGCTTAGCCTCTCTAATTTTTTTTTGTTGTAACTTATGCAACTTGAGAATGAAATTTGCCTCATTTATGGACTAAGGTTAAGCATGAACTACTGTAAAAAATAGTGAGCTTTTTTCAGAAATTTTGCTAATATTGCATCCTACTTGAAGCATTTTTGACACTATTTGTTTAGAAACGTCTTCTCAAAATTATTTTTTCAGGAACTACTATAGAAAAACCATAAACCCTAATTTAAATAATTTTTATAAAATAACACTAAATTCTAATTTATTTTTAAAATATACTAAAACCCTAAACCCTAACTTATTTTAACAAAAACCTAAACTTTAAACCCTAAACCCTAACTTATTTTAGCAAAGCTCTAACCCTAAAAACCCTAAAAAATCCTAGGGACTAAACATGCAAAAATCTCTAACCTATAAAAACACGGAGCAAAACACGCCCTTGGGGAAGCGTTTTTGCCACGTCAACAAAGTGCGTCCTCGTCAGTACGTTTTTGGCTGACATAACAAAAACACTCCCCTAAGCGATTTGCTAGCATTTTCCCCCTAAAACGCATCCACGTAGGAGCGTTTTGCCAAAACCGACCCTTTCCGGTAAATAATTCTATAATCGGCCCATTTCTATAAATATGCTTGGAAATGGGCCTTTTTAGGTAAATTAGTCAGTGAGCTTCAATATCCATAGCATAACTTTCCTTTTTCTTTATTGATTAGTTTAAACTCGTGTTATCTCTTTTAGCTTTTAAATTTGTATTATTTATCAGTCATTATCTCTTTTAGTTTTTAAATTTGTATTATTCATCAAATCATATCAGAATAGATAGAAAAATTATTGATGCCATGGTAGTAGTTAATTAATTTTTTAAAATAATTAAAATATTTATACATTATTTATTAATTTTTTAGAATATATTTATGAATTTTTTGAATTTTTAAATTTTAAAAAATTAATTAATGATGTGATATCTACGTATTTATCAAGTCAACAAAATTAATTATTTCATGTATTTTAGGGTAATGCATAATTAAAATGATATTTTAATAAAGTTGAAGTAACATTTTTTTTATGAAAAGAGGTTGATTCCATAATACAAACACAATAGAACAATGATGTTGAGCCAAAGACACAATGATTCCGAATAACTAGGATCCCAAACATAACCGGTCATCCCCTCTAAAAGCAAAAGTTGAGGAGAGATCATCACTATTCATTTTGGAATGAAAAGGACGGCGAAAATCATGGAAACTGGCAGAACAAAAAAAAATCGATACTTCTAGAGGCTTTGGCTCTGTCCAACAGTCCACCATCCAAAGCCGCAGAAAAGCTCTACTCTTGAAGCGGGAACATCATCGGCACCGAAAACACTGAATTGAGCTCTACTCAGCAAAATCAACTTGAAGAGAGAGAACACAAGCCACGAAGGCTCGATCGAAGCCCTAAAAGGAGTTATTAAACGAGAGGAAGGGAAAAAACAGAGCAGAGAAAGGGTGAGGGATGACCAACCATTGACGACAAGTGGTTGGTCGTCGCAAAGGAAGAAAAAAGAGAAAGTAAAAAAGAAACAACGAATGAGGAAGAAGAAAGAAGAAAAAGAGAGAGAGAGAGAAATAAGAGGGGAAAGAAAGGGGCCTGGCGACAGCCTTCTGGTCGGCCGTCGACATCTTAAAACTGGAAAAAAAGGGTGCCTCGGGACTGCAAAATGAGAGAGAAATGCAGAGGGACTTAGACTGCTGTATAGTTTAGTTTATTTTATAATTAATTGAATTGGTTTGTTTAGAATAAAAACATTTTTTAATAATTAAATGTATTTTTTATTTAAAAATATTAAACTTACAAATATTTTATTTGAAATGAATTTGTTTTTTGATTTCAAAATTGGATTTGGCAAAACGAGTTAATTCGATTATTAATCGAGAAATTGTCATGCCAGCATGAAATTGAAGTATCGATTTATTAAGTGGTTAATTATAGTACATGGATGAAATTGAGATGTGAATAAAATTGAGAGATTTGAACAAGACATTAACCAAGAATTTAAATTGCTATTACACCAAGATTATTAATGGCTAAAATATTTAGGTGATCATGGCCTTTAAAAAGCACTAAGTAGGTTGTAATTAAATATTAGCCATTGATTAGTTTCGTTAAGCTTATATTATATCTTAATAACATGTATAAATATAAGAAAGTGGGAGAGAAATGAAAAGTATTTCTTCATCCTTTTCATTCACTAAACCGTAGCTAGGGGAGAGAAAAAAAGACATGGACTTTTCCTCCTTCATGTTCGGCCATTGAAGAGTTTCGGGTAAGCAAGCTTTTCACTTGAAATTTTCATGAGTTTCTAGCCTAGAAATGATATAGCTAATCTAAGTGTTAGATTTTTCAATTGCGAAAAGTTAATTCAAGTTGCCATTAAAGAAAACAGAGCTTGAAATCATGAAATACATAGAATGTAATTAGATTAAGCTTCAAGTTTTAAGATCATTATTGAGTTATTAGGGACCAAATTGTAAAGAATAAAAATTCTTGAAAATAAATGCTATGGATTGATAGTTTGAGGTCCTTAGAGAATAAATACAAAGTCGAGTTTTGATTTGATCGAGTTAATAACGAGTTACGGAAATTTTGGATATTAAAATTAAAAAGAGACTTATTTGTAAAGTATGCAATTATACTTGGTTGTCTGCTATACTTTTGTTGAATGCAAAATAATACCATTTTTATAATTGAATTATCGTACATAAGTAGAGAGGAGGTTGAATTATCGAGGGTCAAAGGCGAAAACGGGCAACGGATAGTGAAATTGGTTTGTGCTAGCATAAGTTGATTTTCTTACATATAAATTTTAAGTAGCTAACTTATAAAAGTATTAGTCATAAATGATAGAATAAAATTGATATTATCTCTTGTTGGAATTGTTCATAGAAAGGTTTATTGATAATGGTTGTAATTATGATTGTGTAATAGATTGTATATATGTGTTAATATATATATATATATATATATATATATATATATAAATGATTCATAAAGAAGAAATGAGTTATTAACTGCGCTTATGCATGTAGACTAATGAACTAGTATGAGATTTGAGATAAGTAAATTATGGTGGGAAAAATTACATTAAATTATGCTAAGTATAATAGCCTTGTAGATACTTATGGTGGATATATATATATATATATATATATATATATATGTATGTATGTATGTGTGTGTTCTTGGTATGTATTAAGACAATGATGATGTAGTTGTGATGATGGTATAATGAAAGGAGTAAATGGCATAATGTTAATGCTTTGTTCCATAAGTCGTAAGATGAACATAAGTACGATAATGAAATGAAAGTAATATGAAATTGTTATTGAGTGATATGAGAACTTATGTATATTGATATTATAAAGGCCTTATTAAACGGTCTCAGATAAAGTTTGGGTATAGTTGGCATGCCATGGAATTCGCTATATGGATATATATTAGCTCTGAACACGTATTACTTTAGTTATAAATTGATGAATGCTAAACACGCATTACTTCGATTACATACGATGATTGTAGGTGGATATATATATTTAGTGCCAGACACGTCATATTTTGATTATAAATCGATTCATACTAGGAATGTATTACTTCGGTATTTATTGAAAAGAATAGGGTCATATTAGATGTGATGGTGAATTAATTCGTGTATCCCGTCTTGATTCTGTGTCTAGGTAATAGGGGCAATATGACTATGATAGGTAAAAGTGCCACAAAACTCCTAATATTATACCCGAATTGCATTTTAGCCCCTCCAAACTGACCATCACCATAGAAAGAATAACATGAAAGCTTCTTAGGGTTTCAAACTTTCGGCTAAGATTTGGTAAGTGCAATTAAGTACTTTTCTTGTGATTTTATATTTTTGATGTCATGGGAGCTTGATTTAGCTAGACCATTTACCAATTTGTAAAACTATTAAAGTTTTTGAAAATTGTCATTGATGATTTCTTGAACAAATTTGTGTTAAATTGATATATTTTAAGCTTAGATGTGAAAAAAGACTAGATTGTAAAATTTAATTGTTAGTTTTGTACAAAAGGACTAAAGTAAATAAATTGTGAAATTTCTATAATAATAGATAGTAGGGAGTCCCTAAGGGATGTGATTGAGATCGATTTTAAAACTAAAGCACAGAATTTCTATTTTGGTCACTCTTAATTAAATTGTTGATAGAAATGAAGACGTGGCCTTTACTTAATTTGTTTAATAATACCATTAGTATTTAGTACTTACGCATTCTATCAATTTTGTCTTAATTTTAAATAATTCAATAAAATTAACCTTTCACATAGAATCAATTTTCATAATTAAAAATTTAAATATAAATTTCAAAAATATATAAATTTAAAAGCATTTATTGTTGTTCCCACTTTTTTTTTTTTTTTTTTTTTTTTGTTTGATATATGGTAAGACAAAAATCTATTATAGGTAATAAGATGGTGGCAATCGAAATATTTTCGCAAAACAAAGATTAACTTAAAATTGATCAATCATCCAATTATGTATGTTGGTCCAAAAGAGACGAGATGCACAGTTTTGAGGTCCTCTGTTAATGATGATAGTTTGATTAGCTTTTGATTTCATTGTTTTGTTGATGCAGGTTTTTATTTATTTATTATTATTACATTAATAAATTATGAAGTCACCGATTTTGAGTTTAAGTTTTGAGATTTATTAAAATTAAAAAAAAAAGTTTAATGAGGTTTTTAAAAAAATGGATGTATAATTAAAATTTTAAAAAAATTTGTGAAATTAATGAAAATTTTCAAAAATTTAAAGGAAGTTAATTAAAAATTGTATAAATTTTTAAGAAAAAAAATCAAAATTTACAAAAATTTCGAGGGCTAGGCCCTACTGAGCTTTCCTTATTATATAGTTGGACTAAAGTTTCCTCTTCAGTTCCTTTTTTCGCTTCTTTTGTTTTCACAATTACAAAAAAACCTGCCTTATTCTGCTGTCAAGCGAGTAAACTATAACGATTTATTAGCTTTTTTTTTTACTTGTATAATACAAATAAAAGTTTAAATATTCAAATAATATGTCCTGGTATGTTTGAAATAATAACAATGGGTGGAGGAAAAGAGATGAACGACACCATTTTGATGCAAAAATACGGTCTGATTGGTGGAGGACGAGAGAGAGGCGGCATCAGACTGAAATGTAATAATTTAAAATATATAGGGACTTAACATGTAAATTTCCTATTTTAATTCACCGTTAAAAAAACTTTCCCGGTGTCGCAAGCCTGATTGTGTGGTGGCACCAAACTTAAAAAAGGTTAAATTTCTTTATAAGCCCTTCTTATTTATTATTTTCTTTTTTTCTCTTCCAACACAAAAATAGAAAGGCTTATTACCAATTAGCTCAAAAAGTTTTTTCTACCGAAAAGTATTTGTTTAAAAATTTTGATTCCAACTGGAAATGAATTTTATTTATTTTTAAAAAATATTTTTTTTGTTCAAATAATTTTTTTTGTTTAAGTTATTTTATTCCACTATTCAAATAAATTTTTTTTTCTAAAATTATTATATGAAATATTGGGCAGTCTAAATTTAGCAACACCCTTCTCCCATGATCCATTTCAAGAAAAAGATAATATGCAACTTCATGTTGTCAATTATATCCCTTACGGAAATGGTAAACCGACTCGGAGAATTTCTGACACAAATATTCAACTAGTTCGAACCTGTATAGTGTTAAGTTGGGACCAAGACAATAAAAGTTCTTCTGTCGAAGAGATTTGTATTTCCTTTGTTGAAGTAAGGACAAATGGTTTGATTCGAGCTTTCCTAAGAATCGACTTAATGAAATATCATATTTTTTATATTAGAAAAATAAATTATCTGTCAGGTTCAAGATTGATTTATGATAATAGGTCAGATCATACCAATAAAAATCTATTTTATTCCAATGCAACAATTCAACAATCATTTAGCCAAAATCACGGAACTATTCATACGCCCCTGAACAAAAATAAGGAATCCCAATCATTGATAATTTTGTCATCATCTAATTATTTTTTACATGGGCCCATTCAACGATGTAAAATATTACACTGTGATAAAACAATCAATTAAAAGAGATCCTCTAATTCCAAGTAAGAATTTATTATTTTATTTTATTCCAACAATTATTTGAACAAAAAAATATTTTTCAAAAAATAAATAAAATTGATTTCTAGTTGGAATTGAATTTTTTACAAGAATACTTTTTGGTAAAAAAACCTTTTAGGCTAATTAGTAATAAACCTCTTTGTTTTTTGCGTTGAAAGAGAATAAAATAAAATAGTAAATAAGAAAGGCTCATAAAGCAATTTAACCTTTTTGAAGTTTAGTGCAGCCATACTCTCAAGCGGCACCCTAAAAGCTTTTTTTTAAAAGTCAATTTAAAATAGCAAATTTGCATATTAGGTCCCTAAATATTTTAAGTAATCACATTTCAGTCCAGTGCACCTCTCTCTCATCCTCCACTAGTCAAACTGTATTTTTGCACCAGAAAATACTGGTGCCGCCCATCTCTCTTCGTCCACCCTAAAAAAATAAATTTTTTTTAAACACACATCATTTTGTAATGATGATTAAATGAGTGTGTTAGAAAAATCATTGGTGCCACCCATCTCTCTCCCTCCACCCCTTGTTAGTGTTTCAAACACACTATTTTGGTAAATAATGGTATTGACATACCATTTCAGTATTTAATTTTTTTCATTTGCATTATACAGGTAAAAAAACCCGATTTATTTGACCTTTTTAACTTTATAAAAAAAATATTTTAAAGCTTCATTTAATTTTTATTTTTTTAACTTTTAAATTTTTTTTTTCAAATCATCCGAAAATAGATAGAAAGTTAATGTTTTTAACTTTGCCAATGTGGCATACATGTGGATTACCACATGGATGACACATCAACATTTAATATATTTTATAAATTTTAAAGTTAAAAAAAGTAATTAAATGTTGATATAACATCTATGTGGCAATTCATGTGTATATCACATTAGTAAAGTTAAAAAAAAACGGTAATTTTATATTTATTTTTAAGTGATTTGACAAAAAATATAAATTTAAAAAATTTAAAAACAAAAAATTAAATAAAAACTAAAATAACTTTTTATATATATATAATTAGAGGGAAAAAAATTATTATTCCTAAACTAAACATAATTTTTTATCAACTCTTTTGGATTATGGTTTGGTTTTCTATTGTTTCAAAATGATGATATTTTTGTTTCAAAGGCAATACTTTGTTGATGAAAATTAGAATTGTTTATGGACCGGGCTATTTATTTATGTTGAAGGTTCAGCTAAAATTTGAGAAGATTTAGATAAAAATATTAGACTCAAAAAATAGTTTTAGAAAAAAAAAAGTAGGCCCATTTAAAATATGGTTGGGCTCGGGTTTGAAAAATCAAGGCTCAAGCCCAGCCTAACTCATTTTTAAGTTTACAATATTTTATATTATGTTGTTTTCATATATTATTGTAATTTAGAACGCATTAAAAAAATAAATTTATACTAAATATATAATACTACTCTAATGTAAACATTAAAATAATGTTAAGATCACTATATAAAAATTTTCAATAAATAAAAAATGTATAAAATTATTAAATATTAAAATAAAATAAATATTTTAAAAAAAATAATGAGCAGGCCTAAAATAGACTTGGGTTAGTCTTTTGTAAATATAGATGAGTTTTGGTAATATTTTAAACCCATATTTCGAGTTGGATTATGCTTTGACAAACATAAAATTTGTTAATATCATACTTAGACCTGACTTAACTTGAACTGACGTGGTGGATTAACATCTCATAATAATACAGTCACTGAGAAGGTGAAATGTTGTGATAGTGCTTGGACTTTTCTTTTTCTTTTATAGGAAATTTATTTGGAGCGTGGGTGTGTATATATATACTTTTGTAATGTAAACTGGATCCTTGGTTTCCATTAGCTACTCTGTTTTTCGAAGGAATACACTGAAATTTTGAAAGTCTGTATGCTAAGATGTCAAGGGTGTGTTGTAAATTTATAATTCTTTACATTTAATTTTTAAATGGGATAATTTAACTTTTGCCCTTTAAATTTTGCAATTAGGTCCACTTTGGTACCTGAACTTAACAACTCAATTCATTTTGGTCATTGAACTTGAAAAATATAAAAGTTTGATGACATATCACTCTGATATTGTGTATCAGTTGAAGCGTGTGTCGCATCGTCACTTGAAAATTAAAAAGTTCATATAAATGTTCAAGTGTTGATATGGTACAATCTTGGAGTGTCACATATAGTGTTCTAATAACTGGACCTGTGGTTGAACCGATCAAATCACTGATTCTCGATTCAATCAGTTTGATTACTTCAACTGCTAGACCAAAAATAATTAAATAAATAATTAAAAATAAAAAAATTATTAAATTGGTTCAACATGTTCAAATATTGGTATTTATCCCAGTTTTCGATTTTTATCGATTTTGAGTAATTTTTTATTCAATTGATTTAACCAATTTGTTTGGATTGGTATATTGGTCAGTTGTCGGTCCGACTGACCAATTTAGTCGTGTTCCAATAACACTGATCACATCACCAAATCTTGATGGAATCCAAGTTCAAAGCCAAAATGGATCTAGTAGACAAGTTCAAGTACCAAAGTGAAAGAAATAAAAAGTACAAGTACCAAAGTGGATCTAGTTGCCAAGTTCAGTGGCTAAAAATTATATTATTCCCTTTTAAGTTATGAAGATGTGTTTGAATACCAAATTGGTAGAATTTGTAAATGTAGAGGGTTAATTTTGTTGAATTATCTATAATTAAGATGGATTAGATAGAATGTGTAAGCATTAAAGATTAAATGTGTTTTTAAAGCAATTAAAAAGAAAAGCCACACTATCATTTGTGCTAACGATTTCATAGAGGATGACCAAAAAAAAAATTGATCAAAAATAGTAGTGAAATTTGTAACACTCCCTAACTCCAAATCGTCGTCGAAACGGGGTTACGAGGCATTACCGGACATATCAGACAATTTACGAATAATTTACAATTAATATAACTTTCATAGTATAATTTAATAATTAAGTCCCTATATTGGACTCTCGAAGCCCAAACACGTATTAAAAGTAGAACGAGACTTGTTCAAGTATTTCGAATTTTTTTTTATAAAAAATTTCGGCAGTATTTCTGTTTATTTTTACCTAAAATTCCCTGTAAAATTCAAACCCAAAACAATCTAATATCAATATTCCAACCAATGATTAGATATACTCAAATACATCCAATTTTTATCGGAATAATAATTTAATACCTTAGTTTAAACAATATAACATGTTAGTATATATGTATAATTAATAACTTTTATTTCATTTCAATTATTTAATACCAAATTTACCATTTCATAACTTTATATCATATTCATAATCCAAAACATTATAATCATTTATATACAACCAAAATCATTTAACTTAAATGTATATACATAATTCATATTCAACTACCTAGTGCATGTCACTTAACAAAAGGAAGAAATACATCACCAAAATCTTCTTGTTGGAGTCGGGCTTGTTTTGAATGATGGATTGGACCCGAAACTCTAATGACCTACGCACGGAAACGACCGTACGCTGAGTATTTCATACTCAGTGGTATTACTATAAATCAAAGCTATTTAACATTAAAAAATTACAAACATCAACCATAAACTTTATAATCATTTAAACTAATTATATATAATTATATTACTTCATAACTCTTAAATTCATATTTCATTTTTCACATACTAACTCAATTCATAATTTAACTCATACATTCTTTCTCATACTTTTCAATAGTGCCAAAATAATTAATCTCATTTTCAAAATTTCATTTCAATTATTTACCCTATTAACAAGGCTCAGACTCTGACTGATATGCAGATTCCATCCAAACACACCAGAATATCCAACCCAAACACACCCGAAATATTATAAATCCTCCATAACACACCAGTATAATATATCATCTCAAACACACCAATAAGGCATTAAATGCCTCTTCGGATAAACCGAAGTATATAATAACAGAAACATCTTCTCGGTCGAACTACAAATCTCCTCATCACATCACAAATCCAATGGCATGCCATTTGTATCCAATCTAGTCCGACAAGTTAATAGGGTATTATTTTACTTTTCCAATTTCGAATTCATTTGCACAACAATTTCAAATACTCAGTCAATTCAAAACATTTATTATCTTAATTCGTACACAAATTAATTTTTACACATACTCATATTTAATCTCAAATATAATACTTACCTTATCTTAATTATTCCATAACCATCAATTCAATATACATTTAATAAATAGTTTGAGTTATAGTAGTACAAACCCGGAATACGAGTTTACTCCTCAACGATCTTTTCTTTTCCTTTGGATGTCGATGCCTCGTTTTCCTTGTTAACAATTAAACTTCAAGCTTCAAATCTTTAGTTTTCCCTTTTTATTTTTCTTTCCTATTCTTTCTTCCTCTGTTCGAATGGCCTGTGTTCTTTCTCTTCTTTATTTCCTTTCTTTATTTCATATCTATTTACTTTATTTTAATTTTTTTCTATTTAATTAATTAATAATTATAAAATATCTATTTAATAGCAAATGTATATATTACAATTGTATCCCATATCCACCTTACATTTGTCTTGATCTAATCTATTTCATAATATAATAATAATTAATATAATTTATAGCTTAATAATAATAATAATAATAATAATAATAATAATAATAATAATATCTTTTTACTTAAAATTTAAGTAAATAACTAAATATATTACAAGTGTACCTATTTAATTATTATTTCAATACACTTGTATACTTCATCACCCTACACTTGTCACACAACTAGATTTATTTATTTATTTATCTATAATTCATATTATAATTTTAAAAAAATAATAATTATATAATATAATATCATAATTATATAAAGTAAGAAAAATCTTACACTTATGCCGCCTCATTCTATAGTAAATTGTATATTTGCCATTTTGGCCCTTTTTATTTTATTTTAATCTGCAATTAAACTTTTACTCTTTATTCAATTTAGTTCTTTTTATTATTTACACTAAATTGAGCTAATTTCACTTAATTAAAGCCTAATTAAACGCATTACTAGGCTCACAGTTTAGTGACTAAAACAAAAACATGCTAATGTTTGAATGACTAATGGTGTAGTTTACCCTAAAATTTTTTGATGTATTTATAATTTTGATTCATGATAAAGATGTGTTTGAGGACAAATTTGATAGAACTTGTAAATGTGGATAGTTAAATTTTTTGAATTATTTAGAATTAGGGTCAAATTGATAGAATGTGTAAGTAGTGAGGACTAAATGTGTTATTATACCAATTAAAAAGATCATATATCATTTTCTCTCAAAATATAAAAGATAAAAAAATTAATTAACAAAATTGATAGTTTTTGTAGTTTAGTAACCAAAACAAAAACACATTAAATAGTTGAGTGACTAATGGTTAGAGGTGTTAATGGGCTAGGTCAGGCTCAGGCTTACTGACGATATTAACAAACTTTATGATTATTTAAGCCCGGTCCAACTTGAAATATGGGCCTACAAATTTACCTTAGTCCACTAATATTTATAAATGGCTAAACCAAGCTTATTTTAGCTAGGGATGGCAAGACTAGAACCGCCTAATGAATTTCATACTGATCCACTTTGAATGGAGAAGATTTTTTCCTTTTGAAAAGTGGATGCGAGGCGAGGTGAATTTTTTCTTTTAGATGGTTGTTATGGAGTGGTTATGATAATTTCTTGTCCTATCCCAACCCGTTCTGCTATGTGAAATTATCATTTTATCATTGCATATATAAATGGTAAACTACCAAAATAATCACTTTTGTTTACCTCATGTTACATTTTAGTCACTTATGTTTGAAATGTTAGGTTTTAGTCACTTACATTATCACGTTGTAGCATTTTAGTCACTGAGCCATTAATTGCCATTAACGGTGTAACGGTAAGCTGATGTGGCACGTTAAATAATCATTTCAAACAAAAATTTCAGGTTAATTTATACAATTGATCCCCATATTTTTTTTCGTTTTAAGCAATTTAATTTTTTCTTTTATGTTCTTTTAACTTTCCTTTTTTTTTCCATTCTCTTTTGCTTCTCCCTCTGTTTTCCTCTCTTCTCCATTTATTTTAATGTAAATTTTCTATGTTTTCCATTTGTTAAAACTAATTGCTATACTTTTATTTTTTTTGAACAATTTATTTTTTTCGAGCAATGCGAGCTTGTGAACTAGTTTTAACAAATGAAAAATATAGAAAGCTACGTTAAAAGAAACGAAGAAAGGAGAAAAATAGATAGAGAAGCAGAAGAGAATGAAAAATAAAGAAAAAAAGTTAAAAGAACAAAAAAAAAATTAAATTGCTTAAAATGAAAAAATATAGGGACCAATTATTGAATTTAACCTAAAATTTTCGTTTGAAATGATGATTTAACGTATTACATTAGCTTACCGTTACACCGTTAAAGGCAATAAATGGCTAAGTGACTAAAATGTTACAACGCTATAACATAAGTAACTAAAATGTAATCTGAGGCAAACAAAAGTGATTATTTTAATAGTTTACCCTATATATAAATTATTAAAAGGGTGAAAATGTAATAACATAATATAGAAAAAATTTCGTATATCTTATGTTTAAATATATTTTTTGAAAAATTATGTCTAAATATTTACTTGACTTTTAAAAAATTAAAAATATTAAAGATAAATAGCAAAATTTAAATTGAAGAGGAGTGCGGTAGGGCAGAGATTAATATATCCAACATACATGGAGATAGTAATAGTTTCTAGGATTATACATTCATAGTAAAGTAGGACGGGTGGTGTAACAAATTGTGCCAAGTGTGAAGCAGTAATGGATGTAATAATATTCTCCCTCACCTTGCTCTATTACCATCTCCAATTTTAGCCCTACTCATATTATTTTTAATTTTTTTAAATTATAATATTTCATAAATTTAAATATTTTTTTCATTTATTAAAAAAATTATATATAAACATCTAAACATTTTATTTAGTTGACGTGAATATCTTATTTAATTTACACTTACAAAATAAATTTAAAATACACATAAGATAAATAAATTTTAAAAATGCAAAATAAATAAATAATAAATTAATATTACCTAACATATTAATTTAAATTATTAATTATCTTAAATAAATTAAAACTCTAATTATCCTAATTTAATTTAAATTATGATCTAAATTATTATCCTAATTTAACATGTATAAAATAATAAATTAATAATTAGAACACAACAAAAAACTAGAAATATGACAATCATGTAAAACCTTATATTATCTATCAAATTTGACAGGTCAAAACTAGAAATTAAATTATTATCTATTTTATTTCTAATGTTCACTCAAATTTGAATTACAACTAATAGAAATATATAATCACATTCCAAATCAAATAAAGCTATTAATAATATTTCTTTAAAAAAACATTAATTTAAAATAAATATTAATATCTACGAGATACACATATTTTAGAATTACGAATTGTCTGTACATCGTACGCGTAAGAAAACTAATCAATATATATTACTCTAGTCCACTATCTTTATAACAACAATTCGCTATAACTATCAAAATTTTAGTAAAATTAATTTTTTTTATGTTTTATTTTAATTATTTTTAATAACTTTTCACTTATAATAATAACAGCCATAGTTACGAACTACATTATTTATTAAATTATTTTTCTATACAACATATTGTTGAAAATTTTAGTTATTTCATGCAAGCCTATTAATTATAATTTATTAAATAAAATGATCTTAATTCAATAAAATATTTAAATTTCACATGAAAAATCTATTTAAATAATCTTCAATGAATGGAATTAAAAACATCAATTCAATAAACTATTAAGTTCCTCAATTAAATATTCTATTATGAATTTGGAACATAATAAATTTATAAATTAATTACTCTCATGATAAATTAATTAATTTAATTTGATAATTCATACCGATTAATTAAACTTGTTAGAGATATAAATTTCATGATTAATCATGTGAAATAATGTAAAATAAAAAAAATGTATAAAAACATTAATTTTGTTGATTTGATTTCCACTATCCTTTTTAACATAACGCACACTTTCTTTTTTTTTTTTAAATGAAAATTCGTACCTATTATCATACTGATGTATGAAAATTATCTCTCTATAATTAATAAAATCTTGGTAAACAAATGAGACTGTTAACTGTATAAATTTAATTTTATATGTTATAAATGATATAATATATAAAAGTAATACAATATAATATATTACAAAATTAAAAATCAATAAACTTAATAAAAATTTAAAAAAGGGTTTAATTTTGTGTCCAAATCCACCCCACCTCGTATAACAGATGGTGAGATTTGGACTGATAGTTGGATCCATTTAACTTATTTTTTAAGTAAAGAAGGAGGAAAAAATTCAGGGCAAGAGTGGGCTATGGTTTAAAGTGCACGTGAGAGGGAAAGCGTGGCACGTGGGAGATTTCAAAAATCTAGGGTTTTGGGGCAGTGACGGGCAGGGGAAAAGCCCCGCTGCCCGTTTTCCTCAGTGCTGTGTTTTCATCCCGCTTCCTTCCCATCATTCGAAATTGATTATATAAATACTCAAATCATCAAATCTATCTCTTCAATCCATAGCTCCCCCATTTCTTCGCCGATTCTCTCTCTCTCTCGCTCTCTTTTCAAATTTTTCCTCTCATTCTTTTTTATCTTTGGGTAACCGCAAGCCAAAACACACACACACACACACACACTACACTACACTAGGAAGAGAGTTTTCGTGAGAGAGAGAAACCCTAAGTTTTCTCTGTCGTTTCTGTTTTTGTGATTTTGAAATCCCTTACTTGGAGACTCATTTCAGGTATCAATCTTTGCTTCAACTTTGTCTTTGCCTTTTCATCTCTGTTTTAGTATCAGATCTATGCTTCTTTACATGTATTTCAGTGGGTTTTTCTTAGGGTTTTTGGTTCAGCTTTAGAAATCACTGTTTCGTTCCGTCTTTCAAATCTATGGATCTCGGTCTGGTTTTTCTTTTTGTTTGTTTATCGTCTACCATATGTTGTTCTTTATTTTTGGATTGTTTGTTTCCCTCTTTTTAAGATTATAGTTTTTGTGTTACGGTATGTATCTTTTAAATCTTTGCTTAGCAGAATACTGTTTGATTTATGTGATTGTGCAAACGGAAATTGAAGAACTTTTTGGTTTATAAAAAAAGACCCTTGAAAGTCTAATTTGTAATGTTTTTATTTCGTCTTATACCTTGAACTTCGAAAGCAACTAATAGAACAACACCATTTCAAGGGGGGTAATGATTGGGAAATTACCTTTGGACGCAAAAAGTTTACTGCATGCACTCGAAATCTGAATATTCTTATTAAGTATAGGGATTTAATTGCGTTTTAGGGGAAAGCATGGTTTCACTGTTAAAGCGAGTTGTCACTGTTAGTCCTGCCTATCAACTGCAGTGGTGCTCGACTCTATGTTTAACTTAGTAAATGCTGGTCTATATTTGTTGGATAACTTGTATTGATCTATATTTTCTGGACAACTTGTGTGTTTTGGTAAGCTTATTCCATCAATATCTTCTCCAAGGGTCCCATCATGCTCAGAGCCTTTTGTGACCTTTTGACCTTGTTCAATTATAACCTGCTACAATCTCTATTAATGGATTTGTATCCTTGTCACCAATGCTGATTAGTGTTTTATGTTTATCAATTGCAGTGTAGTTAAAATGGCCATGGAGATCACTCAGTTTCTGCTGGCTGCCCAATCGGCAGATGCAAAAGTTCGGACAGAGGCAGAGGCTAGCCTTAGGCAGTTCCAGGAGCAGAACATGCCTGTTTTCCTTCTTTCATTGTCAGTTGAGCTTTCAAATGATGACAAACCTGTTGAGTCCCGTAGATTGGCTGGTATTGTGCTTAAGAATTCATTAGATGCCAAAGATGCTATTAGGAAGGAACAACTTGTTCAACAATGGATGGCAATCGACATTTCTATTAAGTCTCAAATCAAAGACTCTCTGTTGAGGACCCTTGGTTCATCGGTACCTGAGGCAAGGCACACTGCTGCTCAAGTTATTGCGAAAATCGCTTCAATTGAGATTCCTCGGAAGCAGTGGCCTGAACTCATTGGGTCATTGCTGAACAATATGACCCAGCAAGACAAGCCTGCAGCCTTGAAACAAGCTACCTTGGAAGCACTGGGATATGTTTGTGAAGAAATATCTCATCAGGACCTTGTGCAAGATGAAGTCAATGCTGTTCTCACTGCTGTTGTTCAAGGGATGAACCTAGCTGAACATGGTCCCGAAGTTCGGCTTGCAGCAACCAAGGCTCTGTATAATGCTTTAGAGTTTGCACAGACCAACTTTGAGAATGAGATGGAGCGGAATTACATCATGAAGGTTGTATGTGACACTGCCATGTCCAAAGAGGTGGAAATCAGGCAGGCTGCTTTTGAGTGTCTTGTTGCAATAGCGTCAGCATATTATGAGGTGCTTGAGCCTTACATGCAAACCCTATTTCAGCTTACATCAAATGCTGTAAAGGGCGATGAAGAGACTGTTGCTCTCCAAGCTATTGAGTTCTGGAGCTCTATCTGTGATGAAGAGATTGAACTTCAGGAGTTTGAGAGTCCTGAAAGTGGTGATTCTGGACCTCCGCATTCGGGTTTCATTGAGAAGGCTTTACCGTCTCTTGTTCCTTTGTTGTTGGAAACTTTACTGAAGCAGGAAGAGGATCAAGATCAGGATGATACAATCTGGAATATATCTATGGCTGGTGGGACTTGTCTGGGTCTTGTTGCCAGAACGGTTGGAGATGCTATAGTGCCTCTTGTAATGCCATTTGTGGAATCTAACATTTTGAAGCAAGATTGGCGTTGTAGAGAGGCAGCCACTTATGCATTTGGATCTATCCTTGAAGGTCCAACTGTTGAGAAGCTCTCCCCTTTGGTACAGGCGGGTCTGGACTTTTTGCTTAATGCTATGAAGGATGGGAACAACCATGTGAAGGACACAACTGCTTGGACTCTCAGTCGCATTTTTGAGTTGCTGCACAGTCCAGCTAGCGGATTTTCTATCATTTCCCCCGAGAATCTCAAACGAGTTGTGGGTGTGTTGTTAGAGAGCATTAAAGATGCTCCCAATGTAGCTGAGAAAGTTTGTGGGGCAATCTATTACCTTGTCCAAGGCTATGAGGATGCAGGACCTAGTGCCTCTCTTTTGTCACCATATCTCACTGACATAATTAGTTGTCTGATTTCAACTGCTGATCGGACAGATGGGGGTGACTCCAAGCTTAGGTCTTCTGCATATGAAACCTTGAATGAAGTTGTGAGATGTTCTAATATTGCTGAAACATCTTCCATTATAGCACAGCTACTACCAGTCATCATGAATAAGTTGGGCCAGACTATGGATATTCAGATTGTGTCATCAGATGACAGGGAAAAGCAAGGGGACTTGCAAGCCTCTCTTTGTGGTGTTTTGCAGGTTATCATCCAGAAACTTAGCAGCACAGATGAAACCAAAACAATCATACTTCAGGCGGCTGATCAGATCATGCTTCTGTTCCTGAAGGTGTTTGGTTGCCGTAGCTCTACTGTTCACGAGGAAGCAATGCTTGCAATAGGTGCTCTTGCCTATGCCACTGGATCTCAGTTTGAGAAGTACATGCCTGAGTTCTATAAGTATCTTGAGATGGGACTGCAGAATTTTGAGGAATACCAGGTTTGTGGAATCACAGTTGGGGTTGTTGGTGATATCTGCCGTGCCTTGGACGACAAGGTCTTACCTTATTGTGATGGCATCATGGGTCTTCTTTTAAAGGATCTTGCTAGTTCAGAACTTCACCGGTCTGTAAAGCCTCCCATATTCTCTTGCTTTGGGGACATTGCTCTTGCAATAGGAGAGCACTTTGAGAAGTATGTCCCGTATGCTTTGCCCATGATGCAGGGAGCAGCTGAAATTTGTGCCAAGATGGAAACAGCTGATGAGGAGATGGTGGATTATGGCAACCAGCTCAGAAGAAGTATTTTTGAAGCTTATTCGGGTATCCTCCAAGGTTTTAAGACCGTGAAGCCTGATGTGATGTTGCCCTATGCGCAACATCTTTTGAAGTTTATAGAATTGGTCTCTAGAGACAATCAAAGGTAGTTCTATATTCTTTATTTCCTCTTTGGTGCACTGATGCTTAGCCTTTGGGATCATCTTTACTTAAATATGTTTCCATGTAATGCAGGGATGAAAGTGTGACAAAAGCTGCGGTTGCTGTTATGGGTGATCTTGCAGATGCTCTTGGATCCAACATAAAGCTTTTGCTTAAAGACTGCTTGTTTTACGATGAATTTCTATGTGAATGTCTCCGATCTGATGATGAGCAGCTGAAGGAGACTGCAGGTTGGACCCAGGGTATGATTCAACGCGTCATGGTTTTATGAGCTTGAAATTTAGGGCCGAAGGTAAAAGTTGATATCTTGGTCTGTCCTTTTTGCTTGCTATAAAGCTGCTGTCCATCTAGTTCTGGTAAAGGTTTTTCATAAGGGTCGGGAACCGAAAGGGGTTTACTACATGTAGCTGTGCATTTATTATTTGCAGATTCGGGTTTTGAATTTATCAGGGTTTTCTTAATCCTCATGTGATTGGGTAGAGAAAGTTTTTAAGTGCTGGCATTGTTTGAGGCCTTTATGTGAAGGTGGTCCAAAAAAAAACTTGTGAAACAGTTTTTTTTTTTTAATTATCTAAATGCATCCTCTAAATCGGTGGTTTGTCGAGTTAATTTCTCTCCCTGATTGCATTGGTTTAATTTCTCATTGAATTGAACAAACTGGATTTTCGTGTGATTCTGTAAAAAGGATGTATACATACATGAATATTGATCATCCTAAATAATAATAATAATTTTGAGCTTGCAGGTATGTGCTTTATACAACTAATTATAACTATTGAAACATGCATCACTGTAAGTCTATCAAATCATTTTCCTAATTTCTGAAATTCTGTTGAAACAACAAATTTTTAACTTTGTCAAAATTTTTAAATTCAATTCTAATTTAATTTAAAAAAAAAAAATCTTTTTCCGGAATTTATGGCAAATATGATTGCTTTATACGATCACTGTGCTTAACAATATTTAAATGCGCAAGGATGAAGTTACCTACAACTCTCTGCTTACTTTTCTCTTTGAATGATATTATTACATTTTTTACTCATTTTAATAGAATTCCAAAAAGATTGGATTTTTTTCCCTCTTTTTTTATTTATTAATTAAACATTTTAATATTTGGGGGCGCGGTGAATCCAGGAAAATGTAAACTAAAGCCAGTAATGGTGTGCAAGTGCAACAATAATTATCTCTTGCATAACATAATTAATTAAGCTAAATTATTCATATACGTTGTTTTTTTTTTAATAGGTTAAATATGTCGTTATTTTTTTAAAAGACTTAGAGAAATAAACTGATTTTAAAGAGAGTTTAAAAAATACATTCAGTTAGATAAGTTTTTGCTAACAAAGTCAATTGTGTTTTCATATTCTTTCTCCAAATTCAATCTATTTCCTTAAATCTTAAAAAAAAAAAAAAAAACCTATTTAACCAATATATATATATATATATTCACAATTTATCCATAAAAAAGAACACTTTGACCACTGATCCAACTTTCTTAAGTAATTTAGCTTAAAGCGACCTGGTCAGTGGTAAGCTAATTTGATCTGCTTCATCTTCTTTCTAGTATAATATTATACGATGATGATCACAAGGAAATTGATTATCCAGTGGTTATCTTCCTGATTTAGCGAAACAATAATTTACCATGAAAAGGAATGTAAACTTCACCCACTAATTCTCATTAGAAAATACATAAAATATGGATTAAATAAAATTTTCCAAGAAATAGCACCTCTAAAAACCTGCCAAGCAAGGAAGAAGACCCAACAGGGAACCTTGATGGAATAATATATATCTTTTAAAGATTTGATTGCAAATTCTTTTCTTTAATCCTTAATATTATTTTATTCATATGCCAAATTGTTCCTACATGTTTATCTCCTACTTTATATATACATATGCCAAAATTCAAAGCAAAACAAATTTTGCTCTTAACATCACAAAGATGATGCAATCACAAGACTTTACCCCTTCATGGCCATTGGTGAATTCAACTATAGATCAATTAGAACCCTATGGTTTTAATATGGGTGTCCATTTTGATGCTTCTTCTTCATTCCATACCAGTGTGGATTCCTTCTTCTCCAATGAAATTTTCCCGTTTTCACCCTATGATTTTGATGATGATCTGCTTAGGGTCACAGTACCATGGGAGGATATTTCAGCACCCTTGGCAGGGCTTGATTCTATGTTGACTGATGGGGTTGAAGAAAGTTTTCCTTTGTCCTCTCAAAGGCAAGATGTATGGAGTCCTTGTCCATCTATAAGATCCAGCGGGGCCTCCACCGATACGATGCAATCGCCACTTACTATGCCAGTCCTAGGAGAAGAAGCCATGGAAATTGATAATCAGTTGCCCTTATTTCATCTGCTCAAGGCTCATGGAGACGCTACAGAGAAGAACCAGACAGACCTCGCAGAGGTAATCTTAAGGTGTGTGAGTGAGAAAGGTAATCCAGTTGGTGAAACTTTGGAACGGATTGCATTCAATTTATCACAAGATATTCAAAACCAAAACAATTACTATCTAATGCAAGAGTCTAGCAAGAACTTTGAGGTTGCCTTCAGGACTTTCTACCAGATATTCCCATATGGAAGGTTTGCTCATTTTGCTGCTAACTCGGCAATCCTCGAAGCCATACCCAACGATGCAGAACAGCTACACATCGTTGATTTTGACCTTGGAGTCGGGATCCAATGGCCTTCATTGATTGAGGCCATAGCAGGACATTGGCAACTTAAGACATTGAGACTGACTTCAATAAAATGGGGAGATGATCACTCTCCATGGAGGTTTCAACACACAAGAAGGCTACTTTGTGACCATGCTAGGTCCTTTGGCCTAAACTTTAAAGTTGAAGAAATGGGAATCCATGATTTGGTGAATGAGTTCATGGCAATGAAGAAACAAGGTGGTGGTACTAAAGAATGGTTGGCATTCAATTGCATGGTGGGACTCCCACACATGGGCAAAAACAAGAGCAGGAAGCTTGTAAATGAGTTCCTAGGCATAGCTAAACAATTATTGATAAGTTGTGGTGACAATACAAGAACAACAAAAAGGGGAATTATAACGCTTGGTGAAGGAGATGCTTGTGAGAAACTTAAAGATGGTACAGGCTCAAGTTTTGGGGCATATTTTAATGCGCAATTGATGCACTACCAAGCTATTATGGAATCAATGGAATCCAACATGGCAAAGCACCTGGTCCAAGCAAGACTGGCAATGGAATGTTTATTTGTAGGGCCTAATATCTGTGCACAAGCTTGGTTCCAAAAATGGAAGGAGATGAATGAAACATGCTATTTCCAGGCAGGGACGACATTGGAAGGATTGAAGGTGAGCAGAGGTAGAGTAATGGAAGCCAAAGAAATGGTGAAAGAAAGGGAAAATTCTTATGAAGTGAGTATTGGAGGGGATTGTGGAAATGAGTTAACCTTGGACTGGAGAGGAATTACACTGGTCAAAGTTTCCTCCTGGAGAAATTAAAGCTAATTCTTCTTTTTAGTACTTAGATGTAAATTACGAATACTAGAAGGATTGTTTATGTAAAAATTGTATAATTAGCAAAAACAGTAGAACAAATTTCATTTCCATATTTTGTTGCTTGATTTGTTTTAGTGAAATTTACAACAAACCCCATTTAACTCTCCATATTTATTTATTTTTTTCAATTTAATCCTAATTTTTTAATTAAATTTAGTCATTAATCTTTTAAAAAGAATCAAATATTTTATAATGAAAATATGACTAAATCATTAATATTTTAATGATGTTGGCGTGGTAGCTTGCATGACACTCTACATTTATTACATGCTGATATGTCACTATTTATCTTATATGTCACGTTAATAATAATTTAAAATTAAAAATTTTAAAAATTTAAAATTCAAAAAAATTATAAAATTGTTCATAATGATTCAAATAAAATTAGCATAAAGTATACATGAATTACCATACAAGCTATCATGTTTAAAATTTAATATCTTAGTATTTGACTATTTTTAAAAGATTGAGGGCCAAATTTAACTAAAAAAGAAGAATAATGGTAAAATTAACAAAAAGATGCAAAGTTTAAAGGATTAAATTTGTCATTATACCAAAACTGGATTAATAATGAAAAATATTTCGTCGACAGCAGGATTCGAACCTGCGCAGGCAATGCCCAACAGATTTCGAGTCTGTCTCCTTAACCACTCGGACATATCGACAACTTTGGCCTTTCACTAAAAAATATATTTTAAAATAATCTTTTTCACTATTGGCTCAAATTTGAAGGAGTACCAAAAACCTAGAGAATGGAGGGATTCTTGAAGGCGATAGACATAGAGTAGCTGATAAGTATACGCAACAGTGACATCTGTAGCATCCTGGGAGTTGCCAGTCAACTGTATTTTTTGTGGAACTAGATATCTTTTTGCTTTTTTAATTACAAAAAAAATGAGTGGTGATGGCTATCAATTATGAAGCTATCCTTTCCAAAGTTAAGTTTTCCCTGAGTTCATGCCCAATGAATGAAACCGTTCAACGTTTAACATCCGAAAATGGGTAGTTAAGATAATAGCATTATTTGTAAGGATTCTCCTTGATTCAAGTTTGTGATTACATATAGTGGATAGAGTCTTGAAATATAAAGGTGGTAGACAAGTTTGAATTTGACCCACCAAAGCTGACTTCTTTTGATGCT